>CM070034.1:69171955-69184173 GCA_036250615.1 Ptychadena robeensis | reverse complement strand
TGTGTTTCCTGCTTTATCTTTTTCTTGCTGGCCTGCCAAAGCTTAGGGATGGACAAAAGTTGTACATTTTACAGTCTCTGCTTATCAGACCAGACCACACAATATGATTTTGCTATAGTATGACATATTATATACTCAAATCACAAATATGAGCTGAAATGTGCTAAAAAATTTAATTCAGCTAATACTTGTGTCAAGAAATTAAATTCTCTGCATTTCACATGTGAACTTTGTGAGTGATATGCAAAGCACCCCAAAAATTAGCCATATTTGCTGGAGATATAGTAACAGGTTGTAGGAACATTTAAAACAAAAACATAATGTAGTTTTTGAATAAATGAAATTCATAGTCAAGTCAAAAATGTTTAAGCTGACTTAATTTTGAACTTCATGTATGCAAAAACTCCATAAGCCACAGCAATACTTTTTTCTTTACAATGTTCAACAACCCTTCACTACATCCTGGCAATTTTGGTGATTACCGTATATCATTTTCAGGAGCTTTGCAATTAACTTACAAATGAGCTTGTTGAAATAATAACATCTCAAAACAAAAGTATATTTTCTGTGGGTTTCTGTGCCTTAGCTTCTGTACCACCTGCCCCCCAGGCTTATACTAGAGATGGTCGAATTTTTTGACTTGCAAACTTTGTGAGCTTATTGAAAAGCCCCTGAAAATAGTATCATCACCAAACTTGCTGGCGATGTAGGGAAGGGTTGGGGGAACATTTGAAAACAAAAACTTTTGCTCTAGCATATGTAGTTTTTGCATAAATTAAGTTCAAATTTAAAGTCGATTTTCGAATTTTTTACTTGACTTTGAACTTAATTTGTGAAAAAACTATTTGTGTTAGAGACTTACTTTCTTTTTTGGAGTATACCCCCAACCCTTCTCTACATCTCCATGCTCAGGGGCTTTGCAATTAAGTCAAAACCGGCGAGATGGTCGAATTTTTGAAAAAAAATTCGACCATCTCTAGCTTATACTCATTCAGTTTTCCAGAATAGTTTTTTGTAAAATTGGGTACCTCAGCTTATACTCAAGTATATACGCTATATGATAAGGTGCGTTGTCTGTATATATTTTTTCATTTGACCCATAGTTCTACATTTTAACAATGTTTCCTAATGTATTGCTTTTTAGTTAATAGAAAAAAACATTAAAAAGCTCTATTTAATTCTTTAAAATAATTAGAGTCCAAAATATAGCATTGTGGTCTGTATAGTTGATCTTTGTCCCCCTGCAGAGCACAGACATTTCATTAAGCATAACATCACTCTATCACTGATGACAACTGTCAAGCCTAGATCCTTAGCAGACACTGAGCTCCAGCAGAGCCCAGCTGATCACACTGTTCACAGTGTATTATTTCTGGATATGAGCTCATTTAAAAGAAAACACAAGGAAATGAGCCCAGTGCATCTAATTATATGATTTCCAGCAAGGAAATAAGAAAACCTAATGTCCACTCTTAAGTATTTTGATACAAGGTACTTGGAAATGGATTGTGAAAAATGTTGAAAAACTGTCTACATAAAACAATTAAATTTTTTTCTACTGTATGCATGCTGTTTATTCTTGTGAGAAAGAATACTATTTTAATGAGGCTGGTTGGATACATCAAGATCCTCTCCTGACCCCAAATCCTCTTCTGATCGTGCACTCTATCTGTGTTGGCTATTGATATGTATATAAACATAATAAGCATGAGTTTTTGAAGTTTATCCCCCAGACATATCAAATGTATGTGGAACCTGCTGACAGCCACCGTGGAACAGTCAACTTAAAAACATGGTTGACCCAACCCACTTGGTTGAGTTTTGTGGCTGTAGTTTAAGGCCTAATTTACACCTATCCACTCTATCCATTGACATTCATTTTCATGTGCTTCAAGTCCTTGAATATATATTACGTGTGAACATCGTCAACATGCATTGTTCAACATACTCAAGTTGTTATTCAAATCCAAGAGGTTGGAGGTTTGTTTTACACAACCTACATTAATACACTTTGTTAACGAACCAATTGTTTAAATACAAATTTTTTTTGTTAATTCACAGCTTTTTTTTTACCCCTAGTACAGCTTAAGAAGTAGTTTATAATGTAACCCGTTGTATGAACGTATAAATTCATTTCAATAAGTTTTTTTATTTTTATAAAAAAAGGAATTTTTTACTAAAATGTGAGTTTCAGAATGGCACTATGCAGTATGTAACAGGTCCGAAAAAGCTGAATTCTGAAACCATTCAGTCTTTATCTAACTAATGCACATCTTTCAAATAACTTGATCCCTTTAGGAATTGCAATGCTAATCTCACTGATGTTTTCAGTATATTAACACCATCATAGCCTCCTTTTTTGGACGACAATGGTCTCTCCTAGCCCTGCAAACCTGACTATTAGAATAAGCCTTCATTGTTAATAATAATAATCATAATAAAAAGCAATGGAAACCCAGAACCTTAGCCTACCTATCTTCTCATTCTTAACATCCCCACCTGGTTGCTCTCATACCCCCTATACTTTGTTCCCATCGGGCAGAGTCTTCTGTCAGTGTCAGTCTATACCTGTGGTCAGGGGTGTTCCTAGGAACATCAGGGCCCTGGGCACCCCCTCTGTTGGCAAAGTCTTACCTCACAAGCATTCCACAACCCATCCACACATCCCCCCCCCCCCCCCCCCCCCCCCCCCCCCCCCCCACCCGGAAGCATCTCCACTTCTGGAGAGAGAGAGCACAGGAGATTAGTCTCCTCTGATCCTTCACTCTGGGCGGGCACACTGTGGGAGAGAGGGAGAGACCTCTGGGCATCAGAAAATACCAAGATGCTTGCCCCGGCATGATGTCGCCCTGGACAAGTTATTAACTCTTGTAATTAACTTCTTTAAGTTTTAATGTTTGTCTAATTTACCTGTGCCTTTTTTTATTTCGGAGGTAGAGGGTAAGTTTTAATAGGACTCTCCAGTAAAAGTGAGGCTGTTTTGAGGGTGCTAAAAGAGACCGCAGCCAGGCCACTGTGTGCAGAGCTTGTGTTAGGACCCTGGCTGTACCGCTCATCACCAGCAGGTGGCTCCCTGCAGGCATGGGCTGGGTGGAGTGCACGCCTCCCTCGTTAGCTTAGTGCTATATAGGTGTGCTCCATCCAGGCCATGGTTGCTGTTCATTTGGACTTGGATCTGGATCTGTGTCTGTTCCTTTGTGCTTTTCTGAACCTTGTGCTTCCCCTGGCTTTATGTTCCTGAACCGTGATACCCGTGGACTTTGACCTAAACCCTGATACCCCTGGATTTTTGCACCTGTTTCTGTGTCTTCGTACCTGTAAGTCTTTTCATTAAATCTGTTTGTTTTGTCACCACCAAATCTGTCTGGATCTCATTGTGTGCAATTTGCCTGGTTGCCTCACAGCTTGTCACATTTTGCATGTAGTTGGATTTCATTCATAATCCACTCATAATCCTTATGGCGTTGGTCCCCAGGGGTGGGGGGTGCGCTGACCCTCATTCTGAACCTGTATTTGAATGGCGAGGGGGGAGGGCTCGATAACGTTTCTAAATACAAAACGGTGGCCCTGCAAGGAAAGTTTGGGAACCACTGCCTTATGGGCTAAGGTGCTAATACTTCAGGTGACATAAACAACGCATTTTAGACCAGTTGTCTGAACGCAGCCTAACTAGATGAGCTTATATTTGTGAAGCCTTTTAATCTCAACTCTTTTTCAAGTACTTTTTGAGCAACTGGATGAATCAATATCTGTAAACCTCCATATAACTATGTGAAAGCTACATTCCTGTCTTCCCATAAATCCAATTGGCCTTCTTGCTACTAAATCTGCTGAAACTTTGACATGATTCCCCACCTTCATCTATTGCAAACGCTTGTGTATTCTCAAGCAAGCAGTAAAGGTGATTTATGGATAATATATATCACCATTTGTAGAAAAGACCATAGTTTATATATGGCATACACTGTGAACAGTTTGCAGACTTACACCAGTCCTAATCTATAACTGAAAATGTAAATTAGTTTAAAATACTACTTGCCCACTTATTGAACAATTTGTTTTATATACCTTAATATTTCCAGGTCCTTACTTCCTTGACACAATCATATAAAGATAAGGTCAAATAAAACAAAGTCGTTGCTAAGGGTTGATATTTTGCTTGCAGGTGATTGTCAACGGTGTCTCAATTTTTGTAAACTGTCCTGCAGCTGTGAGAAAAAGAAAGTACAACCCCTTACATGTTTATGGTTTTATGAATCGTCTGATGCTTATCAGTATTTAAAATATCTAACAGATTCTGCCATGCCATTATTTATCTTACAAAACATCAAATAGCTTCTGATTATGATTCATTATCTTGTAGTACTACCTTTAGCAGCAATATATTGAAGTAATCAATTTTATTATGACTTTATCAGTCTCTCTTTACGAAATTGCTTAAGTTCATTGAGATATGTGGACATTCCTTAAGCAATTTTCTTTTCAACCATTCTGTGGTAGCTTTACTACCACGTGTCTTATATACATTTTTGCTCCCAAAGATATCCTATGTCTTATTTTCGGGGGATGTCTTATTTTTCCATTAGGAAGGGTACAGCACTGGGGTATCAGGAGGGGGGTCACTTAAAATGACACAAGGGAGATCAGAGGGGGAAACAAAAACGGCACAGAAGACTCAGAGGGGCGATCACCATTTTAGTAAGCCCTCCTGATCCTCCCGTGCCACCACAATTGACCCCTCCGATCCCCCCTGTCCAGAGTTACAGTACCGTACCTTACAGTACCGTACCTTCGGGGATGCCTTATATTTCAGCATGAGTCAAAAATGCCTTATTTTCTTGAAAACAGGGTAGAGTGGATGGATATATTGTCCTGTTTCGTGACCTAATCTTGGAAAAGCTTTGGCTGTAGCACAAAGAGCCTTACATTTGGCATGCAAAGTAGTTCTTGGTCCACTTAATGTGTGTAAGGTACCCAGGTATTGAGAAAGCAAAACAAGGCCAATTACCCCCCTTCACCATAATTCTTCTTGAGAGTTGGTATGAGGTCTTTGTGCTGATATGCTGTGTTTAATTTTCGAAAATGTGGCACTGCATAATGGCAAACTTTAATGTTGTTTGTACAAGGGCATTGTTGCAAAAGTAATTTGTTGTTTGTTTAGATGCATTTGTGTAAACCAAAAAAAAAACTTCTCAAGGAAACACTTCCAAATTAACCCTACTCGTTAAGCCTTTTTTTTAGATTGTAATATTAGGAAACTAAATGGTAGTGTTTTTTATCCAGTTCTCTGAGCACGTCTGACCTTGGAATTATTTGCTGGGACGTGCATTCCAGTGAAGACTGGCAACATTCTGAAATGTTTTCCAGTCTGGAATAATATTTCTCACTGTAGAATGAAAGCTATACCAGGATAAAAATAAGCCATGCCTAGTTTGTACCCGTGCATCACTATGCATATATACAGTAAATCACTTCACTGCATGATGGTGCACCATACTGTGTTGCAGTGCATTATGGCTCAATTTGAAAAGAAAACCAACTTAATTCAATCAATCTTTTTTTTAATTGATTGAAAATCTATGGCAGCCCACATGGTTAGATTGACCTAAAACGATGAAAATTGGGAAAATTTGCGAAAAATCGGGCATGCTGGAAAATTTTTATTGGTTGTATTGAAATGAAACCTTAATTCAATTACGCTTTAGTCAATCCCCCAAAAAATTATCAAATATCTGGTAAATATCTACAGTTGGCATAGATTACAATCGATCGTCGATTTCCCTGACCCCAAAAATTTATCTTTTTAAGTTGATTGAAAGGAAAATCTAGATGTATATGGGGGGCTTTATGCAGCATACTGTTCTTGGCGCAACAATGGGCATAAGGGTTATGTAATCAATGTAAAAACGCACTGGTGGTAGAAGATCCACATTGACATTGAAGACATACTTTTCATATATCAGTATACTGGTTTTTAAGTTAACACTGCAAATTTATTTTAGGTTAGGGTTTTTAAACTTGCTAACATCAGAATATGTGTTGAAACACATGTGTATATATATATATACTTCAATTATTTCTGTACACACTTAAAAAAGCGCATGCGTTTTATAGACAATATATAAGCAAGACAGGAGCATAACCCATGGTTACGCAGCAGATAGCATAATATATCATTTCGCCATTGTGTACAAATGCCGACAGATACCCAGTGGGAATATATCTCAGTGGATAAACTGCTGCTTAGAGTTGTTTGTCTTTATATGTCACTACATGTGTTAATAATAAATTCTCTGTTTGTTTTAGCTCATGTCCGTATGTGTGTTGGGGGTTTCTGCATGGATGAGAGACTACATAAATAATATACTTACACTGACAGCGGAAACAAGGTAAGCACTGCTAATCAACCATACTGAAGTATCAAACTCAGAAAAGCTAAATACCATGATAATCTGCATGCTGTGAGAAGCTTTTGTGTTTTTCTTTATTTAGCATATTGAGTAGTTTAGTTCAGGTGAATTCTACTTAAAATACTTCAAGCTTAGTTTAAACTGGTTTTGTACAGTAGTTAGGAATTGAACCGCGATAGCCAGTTCCCTTTGATCATCTTCGGTAGTCCGTGTCGCTGAAAATTGTTTTCTGTTTACTTTTCCTCCATTTCTAAGGTGCAGACTAATTGACTGTATCTAATTGCAGTTTCTAAGACATACATTTAACCTCAAGTCAATCCATTTACTGCAGGAGGAAAACAACAACTGCATATGGTAGCAATAAATTTCAATGTATGATAATTAAATGCACGGATAGATATAAACATATTTGTCTTTTTTTAATTAGGTTAAACTAGTTAACTCTAGTAAAAATACATTGACATATAAAAAAAGAAAACAAGGGTTTTACAAAATGAGGCTCAGTAGTGTGTGTGGCCTCCAGATGCCTGTATGACCTCCCTACAATGCCTGGGCATGCTCCTGATGAAGTTGTGGAAAGTCTCCTGAGAGATCCCCTCCCACACCTGGGCTAAAGCATCCCCCCAACTCCTGGACAGACTGTGGTGCAACGTAGGGTTGGTGGATGGAGCAAGACATGATGTCCCGGATATGCTCAATTGGATTCAGGTATGGGGAATGGACGGGCCAGTCCATAGCGTCAATGCCTTCATCTTGCAGGAACTGCTGTCACGCTTCAGCCACATGAGGGTTAGCATTGTCTTGCATTAGGAGGAACCCAGTGCCAACCAGACCAGCATATGGGCTTACAAGGGGTCTGAGTATCTCATATCTGTAGCTAATGGCAGTCAGGCTTCCTCTGGCAGGCACATGGAGGGCTGTGCGCCCCCCCCCCCCCAAAAATGCAACCCCACACCAATACTGACCCACTGCCAAACTGGTCATGCTGGAGGATGTTGCAGATAGCAGAACGATCTCTATGGCGTGTTCAGACTACGTCTGTTCTCAGTGTGAACCTGCTTTCAATGGCCAATCTTGGTGTTCTCTGGAGAATGCCAAACGTCCTGCACGGTGTTGGGCTGTAAGCTCAACCCCCACCTGTGGACGTTGGGCCCTCATACCACCCTCATGAATTCTGTTTCTGACTATTTGAGCAGACACATGCACATTTGTGGCCCGCTGGAGGTAATTTTGCAGGGCTCTGGCAGTGCTCTTCCTGTTCCTCCTTGCACAAAGGCAGGGGTAGAGGTCTTGATGCTAGGTTGTAGCGCTCCTACAGCCTCCTCCACATCTCCAGGTCTACTGGCCTGTCTCCTGGTATGCCTCTATGCACTAGACACTACGCTGACAGACACAGCAAACCACAGCAATGGTGTGGGAGGAGATCCCTCAGGAGACCTTGAGATCTGCCAACTTGACATTAAATCAAAGTTGGATCAGCCTGTAGTGTTTTTTTCCACTTTCATTCTGAGTGTCTCCAGATCACCATGGGTTGATAAATTTGAACAAAGTATTTAATAAGAATATTTCATTAATTTAAATGCAGGCTTCTTATTTTGTGTTCCCTTTATTTTTTTACTTACCACTGCTAGCAGATATGCATGAGCTAAAAACCCAAATACCATGATAATTTATAAGCTGTGTTCTCTTTTACTTACTTGTATTGGGTAGTTTAGTTTAGAAAAATTCTGCTTGAAATATTTATGTGCATAGTTTAAACTGCAGCTATAGCACTCTCCCTCTTCTCCTCTGACTTCATTATTTTTTATTAATTTTAACAATTTTACAACAATAGCATGAGCTAATGACAATAGGGCCTGATAAGCCTGTAGTGCACAATTACAATCAGGACAAGGATAAATTGCAGTGACCCAAAGCGCATTCCTGAAGTGGTCTCATAAGAACGCAAGATACCCATCGATCTAGAATTAACATTGAATGGCAACAATTAGAACTATGATCAAACTGAATACATGATCAACGAACTAGGCCTGAAGTTTGGCAATAAATCGCACTTGCAAGGCAAAATGGGTTACTCAACAAACCAACAAAATAAGAAATAGAAAAAGAGAATGCCCTCAATGGGACTGAAAGAGAAGACAAGGTAAAGGGAGAGAGAAGGCAGGTGAGTAGAACAGAGAAGAAAAGGGGAAGGGGAAGGGGTGGTGGTGTTCCAGGGGGGAGATGTGCCCTTCAAATTAGGGGGGTGGAGGAAATAGTCTTTGTGATCAGGTGGTAATCCCACATCCAGGGATCCCAGATTGTCAGGACTCGTTCTTGTCTGTAGTTGTCGAATTAACTATGACTCATGCGGCCCCCTAGTGTTGTGAATGACTCATTCAACTTTATTGAACTTTAGATTCCTAAAGGAGAGAGTTGGGCCTAATAGAGGGCTGGCTAGGAGGATCCTATATCTAATGGGATTTCATTCAAATTTATTGTCAATGCAAGGCAAAATTATTTATAAATTACAACACTAGGTGGCACTATGAGTCATAGTGAAGTCAATACTTGCTAACAAGAACAGACTGAAGAATGAAAGCACATTGAAAAAGAACAGCAGGATAGAGGAGCAGTATGTATGTAATCTACATTACATGTAAGTAGTCCCCCATTGTCACTTGTATTTATTTAGGTAAAACTTAAGTGACAACTTTTACTTATCTTTAAACATATATATTTAAATGTTATTATTTCTATCATGCTCAGTTAATGTAAATATTTGGCACTGCAAGGTTTAGTATTTTTCTAGTATAAGAGTTATGTTTTATTATGGTTACATATTTAAGGTTTCACCATAATGCTGAATTAAAGTCAGACAATTCTTGAGTCCCCTCCTGAGATTCAACAAAAATGCAACAACAATGGGTTGCCTTGCCACCCCAGACATCTTTGGCAAGTCTTTTTCCAAAGTATACTAAGAATATGCACTGCTTTACACATGTAGATCTGTGTATATTCTAAAAACCTTTCTAAATAGGAATATCCGAAGGTTGTATTTCAGAAGAGACCTGCTATGTATGCCTGTCTTACACACAGACCAACAAGGAAACCTCTGTTCTGTGCACAGATGATGCAAAAGCTGTAGCTGGAGACATTTAAGTATGCAACATGAGAAAAAGTGACTCTATGTTTCTGAATGACCATGTCATAGTCCTGACCTCAGTCCCATTTATATGTTGTGTTGTAATCTAAAGCAGGATCATGGACAAGCATCCCCAAAATATGTGCAATCTGAAATTAGTCTGTACAAACACACACAATATATACATAAGTTTTTCTAAAAGGTTTTCCTTATTTTTTGCTCATTGACCTTGATTTGCATAATAATTTGATCTGTAAAATGTTTTGTGTGGTGTGTTGCATGTTAGATAAGATTACCATAGGTATTGAAGAGTTGAAGATACTAGCATATCTTTTTACACATTCCTGCACAGCACCAGTAAGCCTTAAGGCTGCCATACACACCCCGATGGTGTGCAGGCAGACCTGTCCCGATATGCTCCGGGATGCTAACGTGATGACGTCATCACGTTTGCACCCCGGTGCATTATGGGGCCCCTTCAGCCCCTTCACGCCGTCTTCATTGTAGCTTATGGCATCGGCTTGCATCGGCTTGCGCCGGCCAGAGAATATCGGACATGTCCGTTCTCTGGCCGGCCGAGTTGTGGGGCGACAGGGATCCGTGGGCACATGCCGATAAGCGGCCGATTTTTAACCTGCGCGAGCACGCACGCCCGTCGGTCAGGTTAAAAATCGGCCGCTTATCGGCATGTGTATGGCTAGCATTATATAGTCCATTTAAAAAAACAGTCTACAAGATAGTCCATTGTGATATCATAAGATGTATTTGCAAAACAGTGCTGCCTGAATTGCAGTATATGGCATTTATACATTTTATTTTCACCTTTGAGAAAATTGGCAAATCTTATATTCAAACAAATCACATTAGTATAATATCTGTTAATAATAATAAATATAATAAATCCTTGTGTAAGTGGTTAATATGGTAAACACTATATACTTTGTTTGTTTAGGTTTGGTGAAGCAATCATTCTGCAAGGCCCTGAAATTTAGGCTGATTGCTTCTGTCTGGAATTTCCTAAGAGAGGCAATGGTGGTTTTCTGTTCACCACTGGCGTGTTGTGATCAATGCTATATCATAGCTGATTGGTTTATAATTACAATAATTAAAATATCTGACAACACCCACTGGTGGATACATCGCTGTCACAGTTCTGCTATGGGATGTTGATTAGCGTAAAGTCTGTGTTAATCTTCTTAATATACATCTGGTGTGTAAAGATGGATTTGGTGAACACAAAGTATCTAGATAAGGCGTGGGCAATATCTGGCCCTTAAAGGCGGGGGGCCATATCTGGCCCTTTTATATTTTAATCTGACCCTTTGTCATCTTGGTGTCAATATACTTTGGCTCCCCTCTGCTCATTCCCTGCAATAAGTGGAGATAATGCCTAGAAGATGATTATAAAGGTCTCCTGCTAGAGGTCGTAGTTTGCTTAGATTTACTATCCAAAGCCTAATTTTTCATATATATATATATATATATTTTTTATATTTATATATATATATTATATATTTTTTCTTTTTTAACCTCCCTGATAACCAATATGATTATTACTTTTTTTAATCAATGTTTAAATTTTCCACCCAGACTGGGAGGACTTGTGAGCGGGAGGTCCTTACAGGTTCATTGTCTGGCCCCTCTGTCAAATTTAAAAAAGTTAAAAAGCTTGCCCACCCCTGATCTAGATCCTTCTCTTGAAGTGGTTATTACATACATTTGTTTGTGGCAGATTACAAACTTATATAAAACATTAATTTGCATGTGTCTAGGGTTGAAGAAGCTGTACACCTCATCTACTTCCCTGTGTTCCACCCTGTGATGGTTGCTGTCTGTTGTTTCCTCATCATTGTGGGCATGCTGGGTTACTGTGGAGCAGTGAAGAGCAACTTGATACTTCTTGTCTGGGTAAGCTTATAAAGGTTCCTTCACCTGCTACCTCAAAATTGTGTTATTTCATCTCAGTTACATTCATTCTGACAATAGGATTCATTATTCTGCAAAAAGAGAATGTGTGTTCAATTTTTTTTCATCTTAATTTACCTGAAATACAAAGTGTTTGTGTCAATGTAAACATTGAGCTCTATACAAACAATATATTTATATGTTCCATTTTTATATCAGTGTTTTATTCTTTATTTTGTTTTATTTCTATATTTCTTCTGCAAAAAATAGAATGTGTTTTTAAATGTTCTGGTTTTATTTAACCTGTATTTTTATATCCAACATTGTATACTAAATTTGAAAATGTAAACATTGCAAATAACATGGACAACACTATGGCACATTTTTCGTACATCTAAACACAGATTTTTAATTATGAAGTATCACTTTAAATGATCTTATGGTCACTCTGTCATAGCTCCAGAGGTCCTCTGTGGAGAAAGGAGAACCTTCCAAAAGCACAATCATGTCTGCAGCAATCCATCAATCAGGCCTGTATGGTAGAGTGGCCAGACCGAAGCCACTCCATAGTAAAAGGCATGTGGCAGCCCACCTGGAGTTTGCCAAGAGGCACTTGAAGGACTCTCAGACCATGAGAAACAAAATTCTCTGGTTTGATGAGACAACTCTTTGGTGTGAATGCCAGGTATCAGGTTTAAAGGGAACCAGGCACCACTCATCAACAGGCCAATTCCATCCCTACAGTGAAGCATGGTGTTAGCATCATGCTGTGGAGATGT
>CM070034.1:69148183-69164324 GCA_036250615.1 Ptychadena robeensis | reverse complement strand
GTTAGCTGCCACTAACATGTCCCCCCAATTAAATATACATAGGCACCATAAATAAACATATTAAAAAAACATGTAATAGAACACATTGTATGTTTCCATTCTGCATGTACTCACCAAAAGACTCCAAACTCCACCCCAGACTTACAGTCCATTCCGAGCCTGGTATCGGCCATGCCTGATGTACTCTGGGGAATGGCACAAAGGCTACCTTCGAGTTCAAACGTCACTAAAAAGATCCAAGAGTCGAAGAAAAAAATATAAATATATATATTTGTCCTTAGTAAAAGGTGAGTAGACTGAGGATAGGCGGGTCCAACTGACCATATAGCAGAAACAGTTATAGTCCCTGAGGTGGTCTGTTCCCCCATACTTTGACTCAAAATAAAAAATAAGTGTGTTGGATGGGATCCCTGTCATCCCATTAAGGGGTAATGCTTAGGGGCAATAAATACTCCATATATAAATGGGTAAAGCCCAAATGGGCAGATTTCATATTTTCACACAATATAAACATCAAGTGTAAATATTTCAGACTTAACAAATACTACACAATGGTCAATCACAGGGTAAGAGCCAGAAGCATGCATCACAATCTCTGTGCACTGCTCAGCTTATAAACTCTCCTGCTGGTCAGCGGGGTTAACCATCCAAACCACCAGGTTCCCCTCTGTGTTGCCATGATGATGGCCCAAACAGGGTGGCGGATCTCCGATTCTACAGCTTCTCAGTGGACAAACCACCCCCACAAAAAGATAGGGATCGCCACTTGGGAAGGGGGAACAGCATTGCAGCACACAACAGATAAAAATAAATCCAAACTTAAATATATCTTAAAAGGGGAGGGGGGGGGGAGAGAGAACAATGGGAAAGGAAACCGAAGATATGAAAGGGGGGAAAAAAGAAGACCACCAGGGGAAGAGGAGGAAAAAAAGGAAAAAACGAATCAAGTGAAAAATGGGAAAGCCACAAATAAAAAAAAAAAAAAAAAAAGTTTGTACTCCTATAACCACAAATGTTTCCTGAGGCTAGCCACCTTGTACAATTCAGTGAATCAGTGGCCTAAACATCTTGGTTGACCTTTCTATTCGTCAAGCATTAGTGTGCAGTCCCTGTCAAATGCCTACTAGACTGCTTACTGTTCTTGTAAAGCTGTTAATGTCCTTTGCACACTTGGACTTCACATTCTTCTTGTTGGATGGGGGTGACTTTTGGTGGAAGCCCCAGTAACAAAATTAAACTCAACCAGAAAGTAGCATGAAGGAGGCTGTTCTAATCACAGAAGGTAATAGGGAACGGTTTGTAGTGTCTTCTCTAGGCTTCTCTAGCTGTACCTTGCTAGTTTTACATTAAGTGTAATAAGATATGTCCCATAATGAAACATAATTTCCTGCTTAAGAGATCTTGTAATCTTTAAAGGAAGTCGGCTGCATATCAGTCATTAGGGGTGGAGTGCAGCACTGGACGTGTAAATACCACTGCAGTTCATTCAAGTCCAACGCCTGCAGCCAAATGTTGTCTAATATGGAAAAAAGGTTATAAAGAAAAGCATTTTTTTCGTAGTCTTTTTTTTTAACTGATAGTGATTTCTGTTTTTTACTGGTGCCTTACTTAAAATTAGGAATTTCCCAAAGTTTCTTTTACTTCAGTAACAGCTTCCATTGCTGACTGTACAAAACTTCCAGCCTTAACTAATAAATGAGAGTAAGAAACAACAATTGCATACAACATTTAATACTGCACCCTTCTTTTTTTATTTGCTAACTTCAATCTTGGTTGCTGTGGCTGAATATAGTTTGCAGATCACTGTGTTCTCAAGTCGAAATGATTATGATTGTTAAAATGAAAACAAATCTAGGTCCAATACAGACCTTTAAACACAAAATTGTTTCAATCAAAGATTAAAAACCTCTTCTTGTCAACATCCTAGAATACAGGGTGTCATGTCATGCTTCTCCCCTCCCCTTCATTCAAAGTTTACTAGTACGGAGATTGTAAAATGAAAAAGAAACCACCACATAATGTGACTGTGATTTTTCAGTCGAAATTTCACAATAATCGTACTCCTCATGTGGTGTACCTCGATTAAATTAAAATCGATTTTTGATTTTTTCATCGAACTACAAAATCGAATCTAACGTCGATTGAACACTTAAACTGAACCATGTGTGGCTAGCTTAAAGGCCTCCACCAACACACACCGAGTGGGGGCCTACAGAGCTGCTAAGATCAGCTCTGGAAAGCAGCGTGATGACGTCATCACGGTGCATTCCTGAGCTGTATGCATCGGCGGGCACCCTTTTTGTGCCGGCTGTTACCTTCAATGAAGATGCCGGTCTTCATTGAAGTTAATGGCATCGGCCAGAGAACATCGGACATGTCTGTTGTCTGGCCAGCTGAGCTGTGGGGCGAAAGGGATCTGTCACCCCATGTGGGCACCCCCGATCGGCGGCCTCGGTGGGTGTATGGCAGGCTTAACTCTGGACAGAGGGGGCAATCAAAATGACACATGAGGATCAGAAGGGTTACTAAAATGGTAATCCCCCCTGAGTCTCCTGTGCCATTTTGATTCCCCCCTCTGATCCCGCTGTGTCATTTTAAGTGACCCCCCCACCCTGATACCCTAGTGCCGTATTCTTCTTCATGGAAAAATAAGACATCCCCCGAAAATAAGACGTAGGGCACCTTTGGGAGCAAAAATTTATATAAGACACGGTCTTATTTTCAGGGAAACACGATAATACAAGGAATACAACAGAGACAAATACCCAAAGCAAAAACTATTTAAAAAAGGAGACAACTGGAATTCCATGTAATATGTATTGACTAGCATATTCAAGGATCTCCAACTTGTTGAGCTGCTTTAGGAAGAGCTTAATTGATGTAGGTAGGTATAACTAATATTGGAAGGATATGCCAAGGTAAATGTTGCTGTACTTGTTGCAAAATATTTCAGTTTCAAAGAACCAATCGTTGTTTCAAATACAAATCCTTTTTTAAATTTTAATTTGTCAACCAAATTGCTCAGGTACTGTTCTCCTATTAAGTTATTTCATTATTTTTCATGAAAAACAAGAATATTTGTAGTTTACCCTAAACATTTCAATGGCAATGAATGTATATATGGTACAGTATATGTGAAGTTATTTTTTTTCTATGTTTGTGAGCTTCTAGAATCTTAACTGGTAACATTAACTTTTCCAGTTCCTATATTCCACTGTACCTTAGTCAACCTGCCTAATAAAAAAATGTTCTTTGTATCTGAAGGCCAATATTCACAGAAGTTAATCACCCTCACATTGTGTGGCATTACTTAGCATGGGGAGCTTGATAAATTGGTACCAAAGGAAAATTGGTGTCTCCCCTGGAATTATCCTATTCTCTCTACGGCAGCAATTACAGCACTGCAAACCTTCAGATTCTGAAATGTCATGTTGTGTTGGATGAAGAGAAAAGAGCAGACATGTGAATCATTGAATCTAGCCTAACAATCCGAACCAATATTACCCACTGATAACCTTGTCCTATGGAGTACCTTCCTATTCATCTTCCCTGCATACAAAGTGATGTGCTTCCACTTTGTAAATGGAATTAGCAAGTACGAAACATACCCTTTGCACTCCTGAAAGCATTAGTTGTCGATGTGAGGGAGCAGTCTGTGTTCTGTATATGCTGTATATTAATCCTTCAGCAATCAGCATGTTAGAAAATAATGTAGCTTTTGAGCAACAATGACATGCTGAGGATAAAAGTGTAAAGTTTAGGAAGAAGGATGCGAAATGTCATATTCACAACAACATGTCTTCTTAATGTTTGCTGCTCAAATACAGGCGCTATTTAAAGAGAAAACTCCCAATATTTCAAAGGGAAACTGTAATGTTTATGTTTTTTATTATATTTATATATGTGTATATTTGCATAAAGCTACTAATTTATTTTTCATATGACAATATATGTTACTCATGAGCAGATTCAGTGTCACCTTTTTGCACAGCATTCTGGGGTTTCTAAGAAAGTCCTACACTGCATGCTTCTTTGCCTGTCCCACAGCCATGGAGGGGAGACATCTGCCAGTAGCTTCCCCCACAGCCCCCCTCTTCCCCATGTGTGAGAAATATGCCATAATGTGATATGTGGCAAGTGCTATCTCTCTAGTGACATCTAGTGGTTGAAATTTGGTATTGCATGGGGTATTTTTTTCCCCAATTGGTAACACTTTAAAAAAAAAAATATCTTTTTTCCTGCTCTAAAGACTGGGTGCATCTTATGATTGGGTCTTATAGTCCTGAATTTATGGTAGTAACCTCACCAATAAAGATTATTTTCCTAAACATAATAAAGTACAACATAATTAATACATTTCTAAGGAGGTGTTAATATACTGTATAAGTCTACAGATGTTCTGGCTTAATGCATACTAGTAATATTCTGTATTTTTTATTTATTTCATCTTTGTATATAAAGTTGTAGTGCATGTATCTATATTAGAGATGGATTGAGAATCAGACATTTTGCAATGAAAAAATAATGAAACAATTTATAGAATAAACACATTATGGTACAATACATGATTCTGGTGTTTGTCCTATCAGTTCAGTTCCAGGTCCACATGTGTCAGGTGACCACTTCCCCATTGGCTTTGGGACCTCAATGCACATAGAAGGGGTTGAACTATGCTGTCTTCCTAATGTTCCCTTGGAAGTGCTGTTGGGCACAGCAGGCCCCAACATACAGGAAAGTGCATGGTATGCTCAACACTCCTGTAAGCAAATGATCATACCCTTCATGAAAGACATGAAGAGGGGCACAAAAGGCTGGCACAGATGCCACAATACATTGATTCAGTGGGCATAGTGACCATGTTTATATATTGAAATCTTTGTACACATGTGCAAATGTTTGTTATGCCTCCATTATATGTCTCCATAATTCTGTCTCTGTTTAATAGTCTGTATTGATGTACAACCAAGTTGAATTGAAGTTTTGGGTAATATATATATATATATATATATATATATATATATATATATTTATGATAACCCGATCTCAATGTGTACAGGGTGTTCATGTACCATCAAACATCTGTTTGAAAAATCTGTTTTGTTCTTTCCCTTAGATATCTAGCAGTTCTCTATACATCTAAAGATCTTCATGAGTAATATCTTGCTTGATCTATATGGAAAAAAAATGTGAAAAGGAAAACCTTTTGATGGTGAAACTTTGCCTACAAATCTAAGACTTCTAAGACCAAGCAAACCATTTATTGCGGCACAATGTTAGGGAGCAATAGGTGTACAAATATTTCTAAAGAGGGAAGATTAGATGCTGTATGAGTGTTTCTCCTCTCTGATCACTCCCTACTAGTGTCGATAGAAGGAGAAGGAAGAGCAGGGAGCGCTCAGAGTCTCAGAGAAACAAGTAGAGCGATAAAAACTTGTAGCCAATGTCTTTTAGCTCTGTGTCTCATTTTGATGATTCCCCTCGCTCCATTGATCTTCTCACATGATTATAGCTGCTTCATGCCCTGCTGTGGTGTCTTTGGTTTGGCCCATTTAAGGAAGAGGCACAGCTAAAATAAACCATAATTTCTCTTTTCAAAAACAGGCATATTGGCTATCCATCAAGAGAGATTTTCCCATCTACATTTGTTAAAATTGCTAATTGCAAATATTTGTATTTAATGCGCCCTCCTCCACCCAGTCCAGCTGTGTAATATTTGGATTAGCCGCATTACTTTCTTTCCTTAGGCCTTGTGAGTTTCTTGTTGGCAGATCCTAAAACTTAGTTTTCAGTCTCTCCTTTTGTGTACTTTCCAAAACACTGCAAATTTCATGCCATGCTTCCTTGGGAATTATGTGTTCACTAACATTTCATGATTCTCTTCTGTACGGTGGGGTTCTTGTGAAACAACAACATCCTAGAGTTATAATGCTGTATAATCAATATTGGATGTTATTGGGTTATCAAAGAAAATAAAACTACAAAACATTTTTGACACATCTATAGCATGGACTGGTTAAACAGGAAGTATTCTACCGAGATGACTGTTGAAAACACAACAGGAAGTGAGAGAAAATCTTTGAAAAAAATCCTAAAGGTTCTACTATTTATGCTTTAATATTAAATAACAGTGTAAGTAGACTGCAGCCGGCCCCTAAGCTGATCAGCAGGCACCCTTTGTGTGCCAGACATTACCTTATGGGATTGCCCGGGAATTTACTAGCATGTCAAATCACCACCGCATGGATTTTCAGACGAGCAATCTTCGGGATATTGGCAGGTGCACGCACGTACATTTGGGTGAAATATGGGCCGTGTATGGCTACCTTAAGCTGCCATTTAAAGGAGGAGAGGGATGAACCCTCCTACGTACCGCATACTAAACCAAACTTTATGACTTTGAGAATAAATAAGTGCACATAACAAACAGCTAGAGAGGTCAGTGAAGGTTTATTTTGAAGCTGCTTGGATATAACTAATGTATGTTAGTAGTCAATGCATAGTTGAAGTTAAATTTTACTGTGCAATTACATGTAGGTATAATGTGTATGATTCCTTATTTATTTGTGTTTAATCATTATGGTAGATTAAACAACAATGGCAAAGGAAGTTTGTAGATCTATATAAAGAGACATAGACATTTCAAAGCAGTTGATTTTTAGGAAGGTCAGTAAGCTTCAATTATATTTTATGTGCCCTAAACTTTACCTACAAATAAGAAATGCAGCTTTTATGTTTATGTTTTATGCTGTTTTCATTGTATTAGATAAATCTGTCAAACATTCTGCAGTCCATTGCATTTCTTTCAGATCTACGTTACACCGCATATTTATTCTGTTATATAGATGTTTCTTACTTTGGTGTGGACATACTATTACCACATTTGTGTCTGTGTGTATATGTATGTTATATATAAAATATATGTTGCTATACCATCATTTTCTGTTCATTTAATGTATTCTATATTTCAGTGTTTAGATGTTGTGTAACCATTTTTATTATTACCCCCAAAATATTTTTCTCTTTTTTGCAGATGTACTGCAAATGTAGAGTATTTTTCAAAATTCTTATTTGGCGGGTGCTAACATTTCCTGCATTTTTGTAGTGATTTCCAAAGTACCGTGTTTTACAGACTGTAAGATGCACCGGACCATAAGACGCAGTTTTTAGAGCAAGAAAACCAGAAAAAAATATTCAAAACATAAGTGTTCAAATCAATTGGGTTAATGCAATGGATTCAATTAATGCAATCTCAAATTCAGCCAGTAGATGTCACTAGCAGCAGTACTATCACAGCACATCTCGTCATCCTCCTCACTGATCAGGAGAAGGGGGGCCGTGGGGGGAAGTGCTGCAGATCTCCTCTCCCTCTCTAGCTATGCCTGTGTCCATGGAAACTGCAGGGTGATTGCAACTTCCACAGACACAGAGAGAAAGATAGATGGCAGTTCATCTATCTCTCTTCATTGTCTATATCAGCAGGGCTCTGCTGGCATAATCAATAGTAGAGTTCAGATGGGAGATCCGGCCGTGGCCTCATCTCTCATCTGACAGCTCCCCGGCTAATCTCCTTGCTGGGAGAGCTGGCGGGAAGCCAAGGTCGTGGGGGTCGTGCATTCGGACCATAAGACGCAGACACTTTTCCCCCTAATTTTGGGGGTCTTATAGTCCAAAAAATATGGTAACTTTTTGGGATATTTTTTGCATATAGTTTGGGAAAACAAAAATGGTATTCTCTGACAGTGATGATATGATTATGATATGTGCATATGACCTATTAGACTACAGGTTTGGTAAAGCTGTAATACAGTAGTGATTAATAATATAAGTAGAATACAAATTATTTAATGGTTCAGTCCTAAAGGATACATGAAAGATACTTAAAGTAGAAAAATAGACAAGATAAAAATATGACCTGTGTCCTGCTGGTGTTGGTTTGTTAATCCTACTATTTACTATTCCACTTTCTGTAAAAGGCTGACAATGTTGTTCAGCGTGCAGTACATTAGTGAAATTGCAGGTTAAAGCATAGATGACCTGTTCTTTTTTGTTTTGCCTAGTTACCTAGTTTTACCTAAAAAATTGTATTACCTAATTTTTAGACTTGCTTAGGTAATTGAAACAAATATTCACATACTGTTTTCAGGAAGGTTTACTGTTGAATACCCTATTTGAGCATCTTTTTTTCTCTTGCAGTATTTTGGAAGCTTATTGGTAATCTTCTGCATTGAGTTAGCATGTGGAGTCTGGACGTATGAGCAGGAAGTCACGGTATGTGGTACAACTTTACACAAAAATATATACAGCTCACATAAAATAAAATGTGGTGTTATAAATCTTAAGGCCCCCATACACGGGTCCGTTTCCCAGCGGATTCCGGGACGATCGATTCTGGGCGCGTGCACACGAAACGATCGCCCCGGAATCGTGTGAAGCCCACCTTGTCTGTCCGATCACGTCCGATCGTTCGGGGGCCCAGAATCGGATCGGACAGAGAACCAACATGTTGGTCTTTCTGATCCGATTCAGCACACATCAGGGGGAGTTGCCATTTGTGAAGTAAGCGATCGGACACGGAATCGTCCAGGAATCCGTGGGACAAGGTGGTATGTAGCGATCGGACACACTTAATTGGCCGATCGATCGGACCTCCGATTCCCGCTGAGATCGCCGGAATCGATCGTATAGGTGATCGATCGGCCATGGAATCCGACTGTGTATGGCTAGCTTTAGTCTCACAGATGTTAGTCTCACATTACAAAGCCATCAGAGTCACTTCTTCAGTCTCTCAGGAATATATGAAGCAGTGTCCAAAACAAATTTCAAGTATTAATATTTAGTATATCCATATATATATACTATATACCATATATATATATATATAGTATATTCACATATTCACCCATTACAATAAACTTGTTAAGTCAGATGTATGATCTTGATATTAAAAATACATGATAATTCTTTTTGAGACACAGGGAAAGGGTGATATATTATACCATATAAACTACAAAATGCTGTAGCCTCGGGCAGTTATATATACATTTAGAAATATAGTTATAAATAAAAATATGTACTTCTAAGAGTTAATACGAATGTTATTACCCAAGAGATGACCATTGGGATTATTCTTAGTGTTATGAGCAACTGTGTACTTCCCATTCTTGACTTTTTAGACACTGAATACCCTGTGCTATAGATGTAGTCTCTTTCATTGCTCTTTGATGTAGTGCTGTACAAACCTCGTGAGAGACATCTGTTGCCTGAAGCAAGTAAGCTTATCGCACTGTAGCTGACATTACAGCTCAGGCCAGAGCTTTATTTACAATATAGTAAAACTAGACACACGCTTAAGGCAACATGATCTTTTTTTAATTAAAGCATTAAAATAGAATTGTAACAGCCTAATGTATAGCATGGAATAAACTGTGCCAATTTCCTTAATCAGTTTATCTGAAAGTGGCATCCCAGTTAGGTTAGCCTACCAGTTGTCCTGCTTTCATAACAACTGTTACTCAAATACACTGGATGCAATAGAGCAGTGTATTAGCAATAAGCAAGCATCTATAATTAGGGATTTGGGAATGTCAATGGACATGAGGATTTTGGAGGGTTTTCAGGGTTCTCCTCTTTTCTGGGGTCTATTGCCATAGTCCTTCTTGGGTTTTTTTTATGTCTTCTAGAGCTTAGATCCCAAGATACTAGAATTCAGCCATACCACACACAATTAATGAGTGGATTTGTGAACTCCATCATCTACCACCCATGAGAAGCTACTCTGTATGACAGATTCAGTCACCAAATGGAAACCTGGAGTGAATGGATTGTCTTTTAGGACTTAATATTATGGCTTTATTTTTTTACTAATTATTATTAATAATCATCCAACAGTCCTGTTCTCCTGAGGTGCCTTTTAGTTTTTCTCTGTTCTCTATTTCTCCAACTTATTGTCTTCTTTCTGTTCATTGTTTGCCTTCTCCTGGGGAGAATAATTTAGTTTCCCTCTATTTTCTGTTTTTTTTTCTTTCTTTTGAGGACTCTAACCCCCTAAATGTAGACCATTTACAGTAGACTTATAACCCTCTTGTTTTGCTTTTGAAGCTACTTTAAATAAACCTGTTTTGACATGGTTTACAACATTTTTATTTTTGATGGTTTTGATTGTATTAATTTTCTTCTGTTTCTCAATAAAAAAAGTTACTATTCATAAAGATTTCCCAAACAAAGTTTGTGTTTTAAGCCATTTCAGGTCTGAGGGTTTTAGATATAAATATATATAACTTTGCCTTGCTGGCACTCCTCATGACAGTGGAACAACGAGTTGGGTCTGCCCTCTGACCCCAACTCATTGGGGTAATGATAAGGTGCCAGGAATGGAAAATAACAGTAAGTGTAGTACCACTTTTCCATAATGGAAATATAATAATAAATAATATTGTACATTTTGATTTGTTAGATTGATTATAAAATCTGTTAGTTATAGGTGCCCTGATTACTCTTTCATTCTAAGACTACGCTTTCTGTTTTTTTTCCCACTTTCCCCATATAACCTTGGAAATGTTTCAATACTTCTCTTAGTGACCACAAAGGAAGTCAGTGATACATTTCTATTGGCTACACAAAGGTTAATGAAATCCTGACTTCTGCCTTTTTCAAAAAATGTAGATAAGTTTGTCTGGGGTTTTGCCTTAAACAGTTGTCTCTGTAAGCTAAAAAATAGACATCTTTGTAATGTTTATGTTGAATCATAAATCTGGCCCTTTCCCATGTTTGAATTGCTTTTACTGTAGTACTATAATAACAGGAGAATTTCTTATCATTCTAACACAAAGACATTCCACAAGACAAATGGCTTTTTATATAAGTTTAACCTGCAGTGCTGTATATCTTTTCAACTACACCTTTAAACTTTTTATATTCAAATTACATTCTAGTAGCAAGGCATTTCCAAGAAGCTGGTCATATTGTATTACAGTTAAACCTCACACTTATTAGAATTCCTTAGACTTAGGTTTTAATACTAGTCTAATGAAGTATCAGATTGTGCATGCATTTATAAAGCATTAACTTAAAAAAAAACTTTACAAGTCACAATATACAGGGAAGTTATTAATATATTGTAAGGCATTATTGAGCTCCAGGAAACTGGTATTTGCCTAAACTTAGATGCTGAGCTATAAGTATAACAGGACTTCTCTAAATGTTTAGTAACCCTTAAAATAGACAATCAATGGTATACTCCTTTATTTATTTATTAGATCAACTGTACTTCTATAGGTCTATTTACATTTTCAGCTTAGTCATTTTACCCCATTATAAAATATAATACACAGTGGACTTATGTACATAATGTACATAATGTATTCCCAAGGGTTGGTTTTAAGTCAAGACTTTTATTCCCATAACATTAATGAAAAGCATGCATTTTGAACCTCACAAAGCACCTGTAACCTAACCTTTGCATATTAAAAGTATTGTATAATATGTGCCATTTACCAGAATCACCCATAACTTTACTAGTGTTCGCTTAAAAAAGTTCAAATGTGCTATTCTTACCAGAAACAAAAATCTTTCTCTCCTTGGAAGAGTCTGTAGCCTTTCGTAGACTGTAGAGAAGATCCATTATGACATTCTGTAATTATTAGTGATATCTGTCACATAAACATCACTCATATTTCTTTACAATTTCAGTTGTGATTGATTTCTTTACCTTATCTTTCTTTCTTGCGTATTTTATATTTTGGCCCATTCTGAAGTTAGGTCCTCAAACATGTGTATCTAGGTCCCATGTATGTCTAAAGCTGGAAATAGAAGGGACCATTTCACTAGTGCCGCGAATCGGCCAGCACCCTTTGTGTGCCGCCCATTACTTCGGCTGGAGGCAGCCGTCCCAAGCCGAACTAATCAGATCTGAGCAAAATTATCTGTCATGTCAGATCAATGTGCAATCTGACATGACGGCTGATTTTAGCCCAATGCTGTAGGTTGGCACACCCTATTCCTTTCCGAGCCAAACCTGAATGGATGTGACGAACGCTGATGGCATCCGATCGATGGTCAGGTCGTGCAGGAATCGGCACGTCTATGCCCAGCTTTATAGATGCTTATTTAATGTTTGCTAAGGTGTACATTTGTTAAGGTGTACAATATTGTTTAAAGGTCAGTTCAGAGACATTATTTTAACTAGAAAACGCAATCCTAATAGTGTCTGCTTAACCTACCCGGCGTTACGAGCTTTTCGGGAAATTCTTTGTGGTGTGAAGAGCTGCCGGACACCGGCAATGTGGGCTGGGAAAAGCGGCGCCACCTCAATTAATATGGAGGACTCAGGCCAGAAGGAATCTGTGAGCCTGCAGTGATGCAGATTAGCTGCAGGTTTGCGGAACGCCGGCCATTATGCCCGATCTTGTACTGTGTGACCGTACAGACTTCAGGCATAACACCAGGGAGGTTAATATAGATTTTTAAAAAGTGAAGGCTTAAACTGTAAAGTATGTTTCAAACAACGTTAAAGTTTTATAAACAAGTATGAAGTCTGCTATGTGTGGTTAAAAAAAACATATTAACATTGCCATTGGTAAACTGCTGCTGGCAGGATCCACAGATTTGGCAGGAACTGCCACCCCACTGGAACAGCAACAAAGGGACAGTGCCTCAGCACCAGGAACAAGCAACAGCTGGGTCTTGCTAAGCTGTAGGCAATTCAGCTCTCCGGCTGCCCACATGCCACCTCAATCATTACAAAGCTAGTTTTTTCCTGAAACTGGGAGAAACCTTAGACAAAAGTCCCACAAAATACATAAATAGACTCTTCAAAGTGAAGGAATAATCACATAAAATAACTCTTTATTCAAAAATCTTGTATTTCCAGATACAAGCTGTCCCTAATCTTCAGAGATCTTCAGAGATTTTTTTCAAAAATTCGACCATTTCGCCGGTTTCGATCTAATTGCAAAGCCCCTGAGCATGGTATCATCACCAAACTTGCTGGAGATGTAGAGAAGGGTTGGGGGTATACTACAAAAAAGAAAGTAAG
Source organism: Ptychadena robeensis (assembly GCA_036250615.1). Lineage (NCBI taxonomy): Eukaryota > Metazoa > Chordata > Amphibia > Anura > Ptychadenidae > Ptychadena > Ptychadena robeensis. The sequence continues at coordinate 69,151,291 of CM070034.1, read as the reverse complement.
TCTCTAACAGAAATAGTTTTTTCACAAATTAAGTTCAAAGTCAAGTAAAAAATTCGAAAAAAGGAATTTCGACTTTAACTTTGAACTTAATTTATGCAAAAACTACATGTGCTAGAGCAAAACTTTTTTTTCTCAAATGTTCCTCCAACCCTTCTCTACATCTCCAGCAAGTTTGGTGATGATACCATTTTCAGGGGCTTTGCAATCAGCTCACAAAGTTTGCAAGTCAAAAAATTCGACCATCTCTATTTAACACTTCAGTGTTTTAAAACACTTGTTAAATCTAAAGCTCTTTAGATTTATGTTTAAAAGCAGTGATTGCAACATATCCCTGTATATGAGACCATTAGGGTTATTGTGTGGTTATGGTTTTGGATGCAATATTTACAAGGTTATAAATGCAGTGTCTGTAGCTGTTAGAAAACAGCCTTAAACTGGGCATACAAATACCAATTCCTGCAGGATCCGATCCCCGATCGGATGCCGTGCGCGCTCCCGCACCCCTTAAGGATCGGGTCGTGCAGGAATTGGAGGCTGCAACTGACGAGGATTGGGCTGAGTCCTGTCGGATTGCACAGAGGTCCGTCAGGACGGTAAATTTTTGCCCAATCACATTCGTTCGGCTGGGGATGGCTGCCCCCAGCCGAACTAATGAGCTGCAGATGCAGAGTGCTGGACGATTCTCTGCACTAGCAGGCGGGCGTGATGACGTCATCACGCTGCCTGCTACTGCATAGAATCGCATAAGGAATAGACGGTACATTGTACCGTCTATTCCCAGCTTTAGAAGTGGCTGGTGTCCAATGAGCCTTCAATTATATCCTGTCTTATTGTAAGGAGTCTCCCCTATAATATCCCTGCTAACTTTAGCAGTCAGTGAGCCTTCCATATGAGTGTAGCATAGGAAAATGGCTACCTGTTTATAAATATATGCTTCAACTTTTTAACGACGAATCATGCTATGGTAAGTAGCAAAAATCAAGCTGGGAAGTTAGATGTAAAATGTTCCTCAAAGCTGGGATCATTGCTTTCTTATTTGTTTTGCCTTTCAATATATTCTACACATTTTCCACTTTAATTTTTTTTATTTTTGAAGCTCCATTTTCCCTGCTTGTGGTTCTGCTTGTAATAAGAAAAAACAAGACAGAAAAAAGCAGAGAAAATTAACAAAATAAATGTCAGATTTCACCTGCTGCTTTATAAATGACTCCTGAAATCCTAAAATGCTAAGCATTCTAGTTGATTTTCTTGCTTTAGTTTCCAAACAACAAAAAAAAGGTGTTGAAAAAGGTTAGTTAAAACAAAATAGCCCAAATCTTATGGGAAGAGGGTTGAAAGGCAACTGAAGACAATTTAAGTTGTACAAGAAGTACAGTATATCTACTCAGTCCATCTGCCCTAACTGCCTCACCATTTTTCTTCTCCAGTTAAGAGAAGCAAAGTGCAATTGCAAAATAGTGTGTGTGTGTGTGTGTATATATATATATATATATATATATATACTGTCAAACTCTTAATCCATCTTTCAGCTGATTCTGTTTGATTATATTCTAATGTAATTCCTGTTCAAAGTATACCTAAAGTAAAGAGTACTTTTGGAAACATTCAGAGTTACACAGTCCTAGCTTTTCACTCTAGACAACCTCTGATCTGACAACAATGACCATGTGTCAATTGCAGTCAAATGGCATATTATGTATTAAGAAAAAAACCATACACAAATTATATGGATAATATATAAAAAAATCTAAAAAAAGAAAACCCTTAATCCATGAATTCCGACAGTCTGAAATCGCTCCTACCCAACAGCCCTTTCAGAGTCCTGGAGGTATGTTCTCAGCATTCAAAACAATTGTCTGGTCATAATAATAATGGGGCTCAAGGCAACATAAAGTATGTAGATTTTGTTTGTGGATTACATCTCCACCATTATGGTGGTTTGGGGGGAAATAAAATTTTTATATATATGCTTTTTTCTCCACATCTACGTTATTAGGACTAGGGTACGGAATATAAAAATTATTTGCCATATAACATACTTTTATTTTAAGACTATAGAGACACTTAAGCAAGTAATTCTTTAGAGGGAGAGAAAAGTTTCAGATTCATCAGCTTTGCAGGAGGAAACCGAGATAACAGCCCCTGCAGCTCTGTCCGCCTAGATGAGATGACCCCACAATGCATAGAATTATTATAAATAATTTGTTTATAATACTTTTACTTAATCACTAAAATACTTCATTTTGAAAGTAAGCTGTGCAGCTAAGCAGTATATTAGATATAATCCACATTTCTTTGTTTACATAGCTAGTGAACTAGTGATCATCCCTTACAGCTGGGTGTTATCCTTGCTTTACGCTGTACAAGCTTTGATTTGAGTCACTTTAATGGTAATTGTTCCCTTGTGAGTCCTGAAAAGTACATTGAATGCCTCGTCATAACAGTAATAATCTATATAATTTATGACTGCAGACCTACTTGTTGGTATCACAAGCAGCATGTATAGTATTTTATCTATGTTGTGCAGACCATGGCTTGTCTTGTAACATGTAAGTCTTTTCCAATTCCATTCGCATCTGCTGCACTGCCAAGTCAAACAGCATTTGCTTACTTTGTTACTCACACATTGCTGATAGGAAAACGTCTGGAAATGGCAACAAAAATATGTTATTTAATGGGGCACACAGAGGACATGACATTATTTTACCTCTAATAGCACCGCTGAACAGGTCAGGATCATTCACAGAGGATATGATCTGTGTGTGTATCTGTGCAAGTAATCAAATTAAAGTGGAACTCATTTTTTTTAAAAATAATATATGTTTATTGAGAAAATTTTTTAAAGAATAAAGGAAAGAGCAGTGTAGATAGAAACCATACGCAGGTACAATGTCGGTCACATAACACAGATGGTAAGGCAGACGGTTGAGTCCATAGCATTAGACGTTTCCGGTAGGTGTCAGATTCTAATCCAATGTGGGAAGGTAACACATGAGTACGTAGAGCGATACAGTGTCAAACATGTATAACGGATGGGAGCAAATTAATAACAACACCGGTAACACGACATCAAGGTCATCAATGGGGATCCAAAAGAAAAACTTGAAG
>CM070034.1:69122602-69132907 GCA_036250615.1 Ptychadena robeensis | reverse complement strand
ACTTCTAGTGCCATTCATGAAAACATAGATTCCTGGTGGTAGGTCCGCTTTAAGCTGTGTACAGACCCTGGAGAGTCTTTACAGGGAACTAATGTTTATGAACATTTCCATCAACAACAAAACAGATGAGCGTTGTACACACGCCTTTGTGTTCTCTCCCATAGAATACAGCGGACATCAGGCAGGTCAGTTCCTTAAGCTGGCCATAGACGTTTAGATTTGCCTCCGATCTGCCATCTAGTCGGCCACAAATCTAATGCTTAAAACCTAAATTAAATGAATCAGCTGGGAAATCGATTTAAGAATTTACGTACATGTCTGTAAATTTTAGATCGATTGCACCACTTTGGCTGGGGATCAGCTTCCAAAGTTACTGCCGGACGATTCTCTGCATGACCGGCTGTGTTTGATGACATCATCATGCACAGTTGATCTGCAGGAGAATCGAAGAAGAATGAAACGTCTATAGCCGGTTTATGGATCTAAATCAATCTAAATGGACAAAAGGAACTACAGATGCTAAAAAAATTCAGCCAAAACGATCACAATATATTGTCTTTGATGACAGCTATCTAGCACAGGTACACAGCTTTGCATTAAATATGGTAAATTGATAATAGCCACATACAAAAGATGAGAATGGGTGGCATACCACTGTAATCACAGAGGAATATCTAATCTGAGAAAATCAGCATGGATTCATGATATACATGTGGTCCTATTTTATTTAGAGAAATGAGTTTAACATTTAGATTTTATATGGAACTCAATACTAATTAGCAAAATGCAACTCTTCGCAATGTCTTCAATTATGTCTTGAGATTTTCATCCCAGAAATAAATATAAAATCTGTAAAGCACATGTAAGCCTTCCTCTGAACCAATGCTGCTGGGGCCTGTTTTAGGATGACCCTGGCTGAATGTTTTTTTTCAATCTAGTTACCTATGTAAATAGCTGACATCTGGTGATTCTCCAGTGCCATCTACTGGGTGACTATGGTTAGCATGTATAACAAGTACCTATTAGGCCCTTATATTAACTGTAGAGAGTTTGCAAGTGATACCCTTCATAGGCTAACTGAAGTCATTGAAAAAGTATTAAGCCTGAAGAAGGGATCTGAGACATCAAGAAAGCTTGCTTTTTCAATGACTTCAGTTAGCTAATAGCTAGGGTATCACTTAAACTCCGAATTCTCTGTATTTATTGATGGGTAACATGGTACAGCATTCTACTTGTTATTAACTGTAGAAAACACAGCTGATGCCCATGGTAATTTTGTATAAACATATACACTATGTTTCTAGACAAAATTTATGGCTGGATAAGAGTTTTCAGATATTGATTGAATTGAATGGCATTTAAGTGATAAAGGAGTTATACATATCAGCAATTAAAAAGCATCAGAGTCAAGTGAAAGTCTCCCAATTTTCAAGAGAAATTGTTGGAGGAATTACCTCTATCTTATATTCTCCCAAGAGCGAGATGGAGTAAGCCCCTTTACACAGTTAGGTACTTTTGCTATTGGTGAATGTCTTCCTTGTACTTTAGAGCCGTTAGACAGCTGCTGTAGCTTCTTGTCAGAACCGCTACACTTCAAAGAACACAATGTAAGCATACACCAGGCAGTCAATTGCTGCAAACAACAATGGATTGTATTTTGATCCATAGCCTGGGCACTGGCTATAATGCTGTGTAGCTCATCTCTGCACTCATGGCCATCTCTCCCGCTATGCCAAATATGTGTGGGCATAGTGGGAGAAACAATTGAAGATGAGGAAGGAGGAGTGACGTTTATGGGTGTGTGCCTTCCTTCTTCCCCCTCCCCCCTGTCAGCAGCTCTACCAGTAGCACCCCCTACCACCAACCCTTCGACGGGGGGCCGGAAGCAAGAACTTGCATAGGGTACCGAAAGGCTAAAAACTGCACCGTCTGTAGTGTTCCAGTAATACGTGCTATACACAGAATATCTGTGAATTGCAGTAAAGGTTGAAGAAGCTACATAGTTAAGTGTACATTACAAAAATTCAATAGCAGATTGGGGTGTAATGCAACTTGCCAAACCAAAGTTCTAACAGATGGATGTACCTTTATTAATAAAACATGAGCTTGAAACATTATAAAATCAAAGTATAATAATGGCCTAGACAGTGATGACCACTGAATTTAATCCATTTTACAGTGTAATATCAACACTGGACCTTTCTGGAATATCTAGCTCAGTTGTGTTAAACTCAAACACACATCAAGCCAAAATGAAACACTTTGACAAAGTCACAAGCCAACCTTAATATTTATTTAAAGAAATGTGTACAATTGTGAAAGTCTTCCTTTTCATCAGATATAACGATGGACATTCTCATATGGAAACAGAATTAAAATTTTAAACATTGAACCTGGAACAAGGAAAACCTAATACTATATAACATGTGTCATCAAATGTCAAGACTCTGGTATTCAATTATATATAATCGGAATAAAGTTTATAAATCTTGTAAGCAAAATATTATTACACTGCGGGCCAGATTTGGCAGCGGGGCCAGAGTTTTATAGCCCTGATCTAGCTGCCACCTTTTTGTAATTACTTAGAATCTTGCCCTAACACATCTATAGATCACTGTACATTTGTATTATAGCTTATCAATAGTCTGATCTATATAAATGGTCACAATGGATAAATGACAGTAGTGGTAAATCAATTTTTCTTATTGACCACAATAACACAACCTCAACATTGTGAGTCTGGCCTTCAGACATTTAAAAAAAAGGTGTAATCAATATTATTTTATTTTTATATAATCAGTTCCTTTACTCATTGGTATTATATTTAACCATGGTAAACATAAATATTTTTTTAACATTTTTAGTCTTGTTAGTATCTAGTCTGATTGCTTGTAGCTTGTTGCTTATTTCTTGTGGCTTACATGTTATGTGAGAGATAAATAGTATTGACTTAATTTTAACAGTTTAGGTGTTGCGGAGTGGTTTATTTGACTGACTGGCTGGAGATGACAGAAATGGATTGGCCCCCTGATTCCTGTTGTGTGAAAGAATACCCAGGATGCTCCAAACAAGCACATCATGGAGATCTGAGCGATCTATATCAGGAGGTAGGGATTTCAACCACTGTCTACTGTTTTAAAATTTTACATGTGCCTATATGAAACAAGACAGCTGCTTTATATATGAGAACAGCACATAATATCTGCCAACTATCCCGTCCATAGAGGACTTATTCATCTGTGCAATTATTCATTAAAGGATATATTTCATTTGTAATGTAAGCCCTTTTCCTCGTTATGGAGCTGACATCAAAGTGTTTTCCATGTAACATTCACAAAAGGATTCTGTAAAACAACAACATGATATCATTGTGCACATATAATAATACTGAAGTATCCTTGACAAGTATCCTTGAAAACAGTACATATGTGGCTTCTCAGATCATTAATATTTGCTTTTGTCCCTTTAAATATTAGTAATGAAACTTGAAAGTGGAATTTCAATCAATAAGTGTAAAGCATGGGTCCTTAATGTTTTACGAATCACAGACCTTTGTAAGCCAAGTTTAGAGGTATCTGTTCTTTTGTTCTTCCTAAAGTTCTTACCACTCACTTTCTTGACATGTTGCTGCTTTGTTTTGGTGCCTTTAGGTGGGTTTCCTGTATAATTAGGATTTATATCATTGACCTGTCACTTTGTTTTTGCACCTTTTCTTTGCTGTTCATGTGTCAAGTTAGAATAGATCAAGAATATTACGTGCTTGTGGCCCTCCATATCAACTCAGTTGCCCACCACTGGTCTATAGTCATAAGTAAAACAGGATATGTCACATTTCACCCATGGTTGCCTTTTTATGATCTGTTGGTGCAAACAGGCCGCTCCCAACTCACCGTGTGAATTCTGCAACCTACCAGATACTGGTTCAAAATCAAAAGAGACTATCTATCTGTATTTTTAGCAAACTTTAACATATAATGCATTCATTATGTTTCATGTGATGATGATTAAAGAAGGTTACATAATTGTGCACAATCAATTCCAACATTATTGCCAACTGTGCACTTTTGCCATATCCCATATTTTATCCCAATGGTGTAGCTTTTCATCATTCTCATTTCTGAAATGGAGAAACAGTAGGTAGAATTTAAAAAGACTGACTGTTGTGCTGCTGCTTTTGTCTTCAATATTTTCAATAGTCTTTTATTCAAATAAGGGAATCTTATTCTGAATTCTGCAGTCTCTTCTCCAACATTTGCTGCATACCTGTTCTTGCTCTGTAAAACAGAAGTATTAATGCTACACACAGCCAGATAACTGACACTTGTTTTGTAAACTGTAAGCAGTTGCCACCCACATATTTCTCAGATGTTCTATAAAACAATGTGGTGTTGAGGCCATAACCTGTTTCTGTAAGTAAATATTCATAATAATAAAAAAAAGTTTAAAAAAACAGAAACCTTTAAAGGATTTGAGAACAATTTGGCATACATAGCTAAACCAGTGAATGTCAACATCATGCTTTGCAGAGAGGGTTTAAAAATAAAAAAAGTCACTTATAAGGGGCAATTAACCATGGCGGTAATCCTAGTTAGCAGCTTATATTGTGAAGATTACTTGCATTGTCTATTGCATTTGTCAGTCTTTTACATCATCATATTTGTTAGTCTAGTTCTTCTTCTCCATTAGGAACCATTGGTTTTGCCATTTCAACTTGGTCATCTATTCCTATATATTTTCATTCCTCCTTTTGATCTGTTGATCTCTCAGCCCAGCCAACTCTTGTACTGGTCATTAATAGAATAAAATATGAATTCATGTCATTGTTGTAAAACATTAATTACTACAAAGCTTTTACCTGTTTTGTGATGGAAAGGAACAGAATTGATCTTACAGTTAAAAATGTAATCAAAATTCAGGGGCCTCTTATTGGGAAACAATACAAAAATAGCATACCTCCCATGAGGCACAGAACTACAAAGCAAATAATGGAGACCAATACTAAGCAGGCTCATGATAACTCTCATAGGATTAGTGTTCAATTCCACTGCAATTCATCAAATTCCCACTGTGTTCGATGGGTAGAAAATGTAGACCAAAATGAGATTTGTATTGCTGAGACGTCTTACTGGAAATTGCTGTATCCTAGAAGATTGCTGGAGCCAAATTCACAGAGGGCTAGCATCACACAAAAAATTCTTCTCTTAGTATTAAACAATACATACAAATGTTAGTTTTGTACCAGACCTTTGCATAAAAAAAGGGATTATCACTCAGAAAAGCCTTAGCATTGATGCACACGTTTCTTATTTATATATTTCTTATATACTCGCTCCTTCTTGAATGAAATGAAAAAGTAGGAGAATTGTCGTAATTCTAAAGTTAGAGAAGAAGTTAGAAGTTAGAGAAGTTAGAGAAGAATTAACAGTAAAAAATCTTTTCCCAAAAAAATGTATGTACATTTATCATTTCCATTGCATACAACTCTCCACCAGTATGTTATACATTGGTTTATAAATTTGTTAGAAAAAAGATGATCTGTTCTCCACCACAAGTACCAGCCTGGCACATAGGAGATAAGTATGAGAAGTATAAGTATGAATAAATGCAGATAGTATCCCTTCTCCTGCTAAATTACCCTAGCCAAGTGGATCCCAACCCTTTTTCCTTATGGCCCCTCTTGCTTTTGTCCAAGACAAGCCAGGCCAGGCCAAGAACATTTTCTGGAAGTGATGTCATAATACTCCTACCTTGTCCCCTCCCTGCTTACTTGTATGCGCACAACCAGGGTGGTTTCTCCCGCAGGGCAACCCCCTCTTCCTCAGTCAACTACTTTTCTGGTAGCACCCTACCCCACTCAAATACTTTTCTGGTAGCACACTAACCACAACACCCCCGCTCAATAACTTGGGGCCCCAGGCCAAAATTTTGCATAGGGCCCCCTAAATGCTAGAAACGATCCTGCACGCAACCCTTACAATTACAAGGCTCCTATACTTCCCCACAATTGCGGTATATAAAGAATATACCGCAATTGTGGGGAAGTATAGGAGCCTTGTAATTAACTTACAAAGTTAAATATTGGATTTTTTTTAATGAAATTCCACCATCTCTAGTAACAATTATATAAACATCCACAAGATGTTGTTTACATTTAACCAACCTGAGTACAGCTTGGGTTTATCACTTACGGTTTAGGTGGAATGGAGGGGGGCACGAGGATGTCACCCATTCCTCCTACGCCACTGATGGTGCGCACCCCCCGTGATTGTAGTTAGTGCTGTAAATAGAACAAGACAAGGAGACAGACTGCAACGGCAGCTACAGAGGTGAGCAATCTAGGGCTGCCTTTGGAGGGGTTTGTTTAATGTTTAATTTGTCATAGCCATACAATTTCCTGCAGCCCCACAATCTGAATCTAAACATTGAAGTTTAGGTTTTTCAATGTTGACAATTGCATTCTTCAGAAGCAGTAATGTAATAACGTGTAACAAAATTAGTTTTACATGTACATCCCCCACAGGAAGTATCTAAACAAGGTGGCCAACTACCTCATCCCAAAAATCAAATATTATTTTAAACATGTGGCACCCCACTATCTTGGGTAGCCGAAGCTTCCCTTGATAACAAGCTTCGGCTACCCAAGATAGTGGGGTGCCACATGTTTAATAATGTGTAACAATTGTGAGGAATAAATGTAATAGGGGCTGTTGGATTGAAAGGTAATCCACCTGTATTCCAAAAAACACATAATGCTTATTTTTGTTACTGAAGGAGCTTAAAATTATGATAATCTTCTGAACTAGAGCTGAATTTTTACAAATATCTCAGTTGTTTGGCATTCAAAAAATTTGCAAATGTGTGCGTGTTGTGACCATACCATGTTTTAGAAATCTGTAGCAGTGTACTGTCTCATTAAAAATATTTTATATACATTGAGTATAACTTTCTAATGCTGAGTGCATATTAAAAGGAACAATTCCCTACTGAACAAAATTGCATGCTGGGATAAAAACTGTGTTTTCTAATTACAAACACAATGTAATACAATAGAATGAACAGAAAATACATCCAATTTAAAATTAGCATATGTCCTAACACTTCTCTAATATGTGCACTTCTTCTGAGACTACAAATCATCAATCATTTTAATGACATTCCATTGAAAAGCAGCATAATTACAGCTGGTAAAATAGAAGTGCCAAACACTAGTGATGAGCGAACATGGCCGCGTTCATCTGTGAACAGGCGGATCGGACTTTCAGAAAAGTCTGCCTCTTCGCGGGGAACTTCAACTTCCATGCCTGTGCAAAAACCCCCCAGACGTCACTTCTAGTATCTGGAACGCATAGTTCTGTGTGACGTCACTGAGGTTCTTTACCCGTTTATTTTTTACCAGAGACCAGGGTCTTTACCCGGTCTGTAGTGAAAAAATTCTTCCTCTGGCCTCGCACCTGATCTGGCCGGCGGAAGCATAACAAACTTATTCTCACTGAAGGGGGCGGGTTCAACACCCGAACTGTTAGCCAGCAAGAAGAACATTTCAGCCATCACAACCAAACACTGTCCTAGTGGTCCATCTCAATGATTTGCTGCCTAACTAATTAACAAAAATGTATAGCAGGAAGGAAGGATACTATGTTACATTCATATCCTTGCAGTTCGCAGCAGAAGCACCAGATTGGTTCAAATCAATCTCTCAGCAGCTCAGCTCACCCGCACCCCTTCTCAGATCTGTCTGCTCTATGTGAGCTGAGCTGCTGAGAGAACATCCTGAAAACTGCAGTGCTACTATTTGTACTGTTTTATTCAAAGCAACTGGACTTGCTGTGTTTGTTTCTTAAAGACGTTTCGCTAGTCATCCGACATTTCTTAAATCAGAGTGAATTGAGAAAGCCAGTCGGCTGAGAAACGTCTTAAAGAAACAGACACAGCAAGTCCAGTTGATTTGAATAAAACAGTACAGATATACAATGACCTGGATGAATGAGAACCTTCACAGACTTATTGCAGTGTTATTGCTGTGAATTTTGAGGATTAATTGCTTCACAGAGAGTGCAACTTTGCTCATTTAATGCACTGGCTGCTTTTAAAAAGCTGTATTGCAGTGAATGAGTGGAGGTGACCAACCAATTAGACACTGCACGCATTAGAGGACATGCGGAGTTAGTGCTTCCCATTCAAGAGGGAAACCCTCATGCTGCTTATAAAAAATACAAGAAGCAGTGTTGTATGCGTTAATGCACTGCATTGCATGGAAAGGCATATCACAGAACTTACAAATGTGACTAGTAGAACCAGTTTACTTCCTATAGACGTATAGTGTGAAAGAACCCTAAGCCTAAAGGTGGGTTTACACCTGTAGATTTTTTCTTCAATCAACTGCCAATTAGATTTTTTGTTTGCTGTCGTTGTCGAACATCGTTCGTCACTTATCGAATGTAACATTAGATTTCTTGTTCGCTCATCGCCGAAATCTAATGAAGATACATTCGAAATTACAACGACAGGTACAACATGTTCGATGACCTTTTGAATGTTTTTTTGCCCGAGGTCGAACAAAATTTATCCATCGAACAAATTGGCCATTCTAGATTTTTCTTCATTCAACCAAAAAATTGTTCGTTCTTCATTGATGGAACAAAAAAATCTACACATGTAAACCCACCTTAAGTCTCCACAAAGTCCTATGTATTTTGATACTTTAAGTAGTCAGTGGAACAGTAGACATTGACATTTCAGCATTTCATTGTATTGCATAATTTTCAGCTTGGCTTGCTGTGTTGCCCAGTGTTAATGCTTTATCAATTGTCCTTTAAATTGCCCAATAACGCGGAGGACACATTTTGTGACTCATTTGTGATGCGTTTTGGACACTCTTTGTTGTTAACTTTGAAAGAGGACTGTACTGGTTCTTTTTCCATCTGCTTTTGGTCTGGTCCCTCTGTCAAATTTATAAACTCAATAGGCCCACAAGTCCAAACATTTGTCCATCCCTGATCTGGCCAGACTATTTTTGTAAGTCCATTTCTGCTTTGGGCTTTTTGTTTTGATACAGGCTGGACCTGTGGTGCTGCACTGAAGCCTTCCATTAATTTTCTCTTCAGATTTTTAGATATTTCACTGTTTGTTTCTTCAGCTTTATTAGCAGTAGCAGTTACACTTGAGAATGCAAGAAATGATGTTATAGTATACTCCTCTGTGAATGTTAAGATCTAATTATAGATAAGACAACAAAAATCCACAGCATAATAGGATGGCAGCAAAGTAATACTTTGAGGCGATGTGGATTAAAAACGCTTGCATGTTTATATACCATCTTTTCAAGGCTGCAAACAAATAGGTGACACTTTGAAATTTATAAGACAATAAGGTATCTAGATTCCTTACAGCATTGACTTTATGGGATAATAGAATAATGGAACTAATATAGAAAATCTATTTCAGGCAAGACTATGAAAGCTTAGGTCTTACTCTTTATGCGCAAACAGGATTCTTCAGGCTTCCGTTTAATGTATGAATTGTTCCAGTAATATCCCTTATGGCTTTTTATTGCTTAGTATACATACGTGGAACATTTTACTGCGGAATATTTTTCTTCATAAATAAGGTATCTTATGTTTTTTGCTATAATAGAACCATATAAAGCTCCTACATTTGAAATGACTAATTTATACAGCCGATTCTATAGCTTTTTTTATTCGGCTGAAATATTTAGAGGTTCCACACCATAGCTCTGAAAATGTTGTGTATTTAATTGATACACAGGCAATGGGGTCACCTATTTTAGGAATCCCTTAGGAGAGCATGTCAGCTCCACATTTTGATTTTTTGGGGGCGTCAGATTTGTTGAAACCACCAGTCACATTTATACGGTTCTACTGCAAACAAATGCTACACTGTGCGAAGGACATACAGAATGTTAGAATATTTAGAATAGAACATATATGAGAATTTATATTTTGCAGAGAATCTTGAAGTTCCTCAAGCCTTTTTTTATTTAGTTACAGAGCAGGAATGAGCCGCAGGCTCCTTCAGAATAGATTCCATGGCAGGTGTGTTTCTGCTCAGTGTGGAAATTCCATAGGAAGTGTAATGCTATTCAGGTAATTACATTAAAATGTACCCAATTCATATAGTGACTGATCTGCAGTAAACACTGTTGTGTTTTGAGTCCCATACCTAAATAAAGGAATATCCTATACCTAAATATTCCAAAACTATATGAAACCAAAAATGACTAAAACATACCTTTTTTAAAATATGATTATTGGCTTAAAGATAACCCTAACTTTCCTTGCAGGGCCC
>CM070034.1:69106712-69121839 GCA_036250615.1 Ptychadena robeensis | reverse complement strand
AAGAGGATGATGTGGTCAAAATACTCATTTGCCTAATAATTCTGCACTCCCTGTAAACTCTTCTACAAGGTGTCAGCTAAAGTGTAACCAAACTCACTTGTTGGCAATTCCCCTATTATTAGTATGATCTTTAAAGGAAAGATAAAAAAAATCCTTACCTGTAACGAGTCAGCCCATGTCCCACATCACCCCACCCCTCTCTGCAAAATGTAATCACAACAGCAGTTGGGAGATTTCACGTCTCTGTTAAGTCTATAGACTTTCGTTTTCTCCCATTATAAGCAAAAGCCTTTGGCGGCCGTATGCGTTACTGCATCAATAACCCATGTAAGACCGAAAGCTACACAGGAATCAGCAAGGCGACTTCTACAGACAAGAACAGTGCAGGTAAGTATATTTTTGAAGGATTTTGGAGCGACTGTTATACACTATATACTGTTCGCTTATCTCCTTCTTTATAAGGCAGGAAGTAGAAGGAAATAGTTGTGATTCAACAATAAAGAATTACACTCCAACAGACTGGAGGTGATCTCTTGCGTTCGAATGGGATTGTTATACAAGGGAAAAGATGCTCCTGTTAAACCCAGCACCATTGACCAGTAGCTGATTATTTAGTAAAGGGGCTGAGTTGGTGGTTTCCTCTATTTGAACCTTTTAGAGATGTCAGATAGTGCTGGTCTGGCTGAACTTGGTTGTGTTGTAAAGTTGCTTTCATATTAAAGCACCATAAGCAGGGACCCAATTAAAGTGCTATGCCTTGGCCTCTTGCAACACAGTGGAAGAGACTTGCAGCACATGATCAATTTAAAAAATGCGAGCTGAAGGGCATCTAGTTCAAATGTTTGCTAAATGCTGTGAAATAAACTGGTGTTCTCCTCTGGGCTTAACTCTTGATTACTTCAGAAGTTATGCTACAAACCATGTCTGGCTTTCAATTCACAATGCTTCCTTAGCACACTTTTTCAGAGCTCCACAGCGAAAACTAAGAATTCAAATCTTTAACTTGGACTTAGAAGAACACATTAGGCTTGCTATACACTTCAAAAATTTTCGGGGACTTATGTGAACATTTCTGTTCTATATAGAAACAAAGATATTTGATATTTGTGAAATCTCACTGCTCATTGTTTCCTGTTAGCAATACTATAAATATGGTGTCAATTGTTAGCTGTCTCCTGTATACATTGCAATTTATTATTTTTCTTCCCATAGTTTTTTGGCAGCTTAGTTGACTTTTCACTTTTAACATGTGCGCTGAAGTTGGAAGACTCTCTTTACAATGTATAATTAAGGATCTGTGTCTGGTTTATTACAGGGCTGCAGCAGGAAAATGTACAGCTTCCTGAGAGGAACAAAACAGCTGCAAGTATTACGGTTTCTGGGAATCTCGATTGGCGTCACCCAGATTCTAGCAATGATTCTCACAATTACCTTGTTGTGGGCTCTGTATTATGACCGCAAAGATCCCAGAACAGATCAAATTATACCTCTGAGCCTTGAAGGTACACAGTACCATTCAGCGGACTCTTTACAACCACAACTCTCAAGGACTGCTGATCAAAGAACTACTGCCAATGGATTTAATACATACCTTGAAATGGATGAACTATAACTGGTTGCATTTGCTGTGTTTTTGCAAGTGCCAATGGTTTTGTTAAATTATTATGTAAAGTGTGCTTCTACCTTAAGAGACAGGTAAATAATTGAACCATGATAATTTGGTACAGCAACATTTGACTGATCTACTGATTTCATTATTAAATGACCCATAAATGTGTACACACTGGCCAATATGTCACTTTGATTCTATATTGAATGTATTAAATCTACCTTCTGCTGTCATGATTATGAACTGGGCAAATGCGGCTTATCTGAGATGTACATCATAAAAAATCTATAATGCAACAGAAAGTAAACCAATAGAATCATTCTTCTCTTATATATCGGTAATGTCCATGTAGCTGTTTTGTTTGTTCTTTTTTTGTAGATTTAAAGGGGAACTCATAAAAAACTACTTTACAACCTGGTTTTAATTACACTGCAATCTTTTCATTCTGAAAAGCTAATCTTCAGCCCTTTTCAGGGTTTCAAAAGTTCCACAGCTTCTGTGCAACACCAAAGAAACAAAGAAAGACTACATTATCTGAGCCAAGTATTACTATATATCCTCTTTATGTCTTTTAGAAACATGCCTAACCTTGGCTGAACTATAATACTGCCTAACATCTCCCATATCTTTTTAAGTGCAAGGTGCAAATCTACAAATTCTCCGCCAACACTCTTCAGCCTATTTGTGCAATGGCTGAAGGAAACGTGGTTTAACAAGGTAATTTTACGCATGGTACAGTCCAAAGTGTAGACTAAGCACTATAATTTAGTAGATATATCTGTGAACTAAATGAAGGATTTGACATTGGCCTGGAGCTGTGCATTAGATGCTGAAGACGATATAAGAGAATGCAGAATAAGTATGCACCATAACCTCACAACTTGACCAGATTCAGATCTCTTTTGGCCCAATTTTACAGCAAATGAGAACACATTTTTAGGTCAGCCCCACTTCAGATACATTATAATGAATCATACATCTTATATGAGTTTAACCTAATTTTGAACATTTGCTGCAAAGCACATTCACGGCAGTATACTTAGCATATATGTCCCCTCAAGCCTCACATCAGTCTAACTAATGTAACTATATGCAATTTAGTATTTGGTTATCTATCTCTAATTATGATTAAGGCCAGATGACCTATATTGTTAGCCTTTCTGTAATTTTTAAGACATGAATATATTTCTTGATAAATGTGTAACTAAGAGGCATTTAATGAATTATTTATTTCTACACTTTATGTCAGATAAATATTTTCTTTATAAGCTTTGAGGGTTATCTTGTTTGCCATTATATGTAACTTTAGAAAAGTGTAAATATCAACATTTATTGCATTTTATAGTCAAACAGCTTTTGGGGTGCATGTATCATGCAAGATTTATTTCTTAATTTTTGTTTCATACTGCCCACTGTTATCCTCTGTACTCCTCTCCATCATATACAGCCTCTGCACATTCTCCTGCACATACACCCTGCAGCCATACCCTCTGAACTCTTCTCAATGACATACAGCCTGTCCTCGTACTTTCTATGTCCTCTGCACTCCTCTTCTGCACATACACCCTGCAGCCATACCCTCTGCACTCTTCTCAATTGCATACAGCCTCTGCTCATACCCTCTGTATATACAGCCTGTCCTCGTACTTTCTGTGTCTATGTGCCGGCAGACATATACCCTCTGCATTCATCTTCATCACTTACTGCCTGCCCTTATACCCTTTGTACTTCTCTCAATTACATATAGCTTGCCCATGTGCACTCTGCACTCCTCTCCTGCACATACAGCCGGCAGACATACCCTCTGCACTCATCCTAATCACTTATAGCAGTGGTGTCACTTCCGCGTTCCAAATACAGGAAGTGACACTTCCTAACGTCACTTCCGGCACAATCATGTAAGTGCAATGTCCCTTCCCTCCTATTTTCCCACCATGAAATGATCTGTGGGGTGGGATGTTAGGAGGGAGGGGACATCACTCTTCCTCCTAACTTCCCACCCTGCTTAAGGGAATCTGAGCTGCTGCTTGTTAGCTTTCAGTGAATGCGATGACCCCTGTGAAATGGTGGTTCGACCCCTAAGGGGGTCTCAACCCACAGAACCATTGACTTGATAGCCTGCTCTAATACCCTCTGTACTCCTCTCCATGACATACAGCCTGTCCTTATACTTTCTGCTCACTTCTTTTGCACATGCAGCTTGTCTTTCTGCCCTCTGCACTCATCTCCTGGAAATTCAGCCTACCTACATAACCTATGCACTCCTGTCTTGTACAAAATGCCTGTACTCATACCCTCTGGATACTTCTCTTGCCTGCCCACATAGGTACCATGTGCACACCTCTTTTAAACATACAGCTTTTGCTACCCTTTGTACATCGTGCTTGAAAATGCAGCACACCACTCCTGGACATGCAGCCTACAGAGGAACCCTCTTCACACCATGTGTACACCACTTTTGCAAATACAGCATACCCTCATACTCTCTGTGCTTCTTTCCTTCACATACAGCCACCCTTATACCCTCTGCACCCCTCGTATTCACAAACAGCCCGCTCAAATACCCTTTACACTCCTCTCCTGCAAATGTCTTCTGTTTTCCTCTCCGGAACTTGGTTTCTCGCATTATCAATTTCCAGCATAAAATAGTTTATCATACCCTCTCTTTTCTGTGTCCAGGCTATTGTCCTGCAAATACTGCCTGCCATCATACCTTTTGAGCTTTCCTTAACATATCTGATGCAATACCTTTCTATACTGCACAACTACCCTACTAGAGCAATTCCTCTTCATTATTTGTAATATCCTTAACCCCACACAGTTACGATTGGACACAATTAAGCATTTTTATATTTTAAACTATATATTTATATAGTGGAACCCCTAGCATGGAATTGGGTGAAGCTTACCTTTAAAAAAAAGTAAAGCAAAACCTTGGGTTTCATTATATCCGTTGATCCTGCCAAACTGCACATGTCCCAACCTTTCTACCTCTGTTGTGCTCATCTAATTTTTTTTTCCATTTAGGGATGAGATCATATGAAACCAATCTCATATAATAAAATCCAAATGTCTGTGCGTCCAGTCCCTGTGTCCGTGGGATTGTGCTACTGGGCATGTGCCCCACAGACAGCCATTGGGACTTGGAGCACAGAGACATCGGGCGGCTAGTGTTCTGTCGAAATCTGCTCCCCCCGTCGAGATGTGCTCCCCCTGTAGCACAGAATGGCCAACAGGGGGAGCACATCTAATGAAATCAGATAGGTGAGGGGGGAGCTGACTCCGACTCCATAGCAGTGCCCGTGAAGCTGTCACCTAGGATGGCTGTTGTGTCCATGACCCCCCGGTCTCCATTGAGATGTGCTCTCCGGGACCCTTAAAAAGCAGTGGCCGCAAACCTGTCACCTATGACGGCCACTGTGTCTGTGTCCCCTCGGTCTCCATGCCCTCTGTCGAGATCTGCTCCCCCTGTAGCAGACAGATCAGGATGGAGGGCACGGAGACTGGGGGAGCCTGAACACAGTAGCCGCCGTGGGTGAGAGTTTTGCGGACACTGCTGTTGAAGGGTCCCGGGGAGCACATCTCGATGGAGACCGGGAGGTCATGGACACAGCAGCCGCCTTAGCTGACAGCCTCACGGGCACTGCTATGGATGACTCTCCGGTCGATATCAGCTCCCCCTGGAAGTGCTCCCCCTGCTGGCCATTTGACCACATATGTTCTAGCGCCTGTTAATTTAACGGGCTTAATGTCTATTATATTAAGTTGAATTTGTATCTACATTGGAACATGTATTTTTCACTAACTGGAATTTGGACAGATGTTTGTCTCAACATATTATTATAAATAACATTATATATATGAGCGGTAGCTGTAGCCCTGGTGAATATGTACCCTGTGTTACCACTTGCCATGTACTCGAGCACCGAGAGAAAAATGAAGGAGCAGCTGTGGCTCCCCTATAAGTCATTCTTACATTGGATGTCTGTAGCTTGGTAACTACCAGTGCAGACTTTTTAGTATTTGTTTGAGTATTTGTTTGAGCGTTGTGACATACCAGAGCATACAAATATAGAGCACCATCAGGTACAGTCACAAGGGTTTATGCAAGTTTATGGCACTGAAGCATACCAACATGCTGTACATAACCAGATCTCATGTAATTTCAGCTGCTAGTATTGTTGTTTTAAAAAAATTCACTATAATTGAGCATTTTTATTTATATCTACCTGAAATAACAATGCACTATACTAAATATTTTCATTTTTGTGCATTCCTAAAGCATGGGGTTTGTCTAAACATACCAGGATCGGTATAATGCTCATCACTATCCTTATGGCTGATCTCTAGTCAAATATATGAAATTTATTAATTCATGCAGCTCTGCAATCACACATTATTACATGTATTCATAAAATGAAAATAATAAAAAAGTATAAAGCTGTCCATACATGGGGCAATTCCCGTGCCATTGTCAAACGATTGATTGCAATGTGGTGACACAATTAATAGGCGAACGATCGAAAGGCGAATAGATACACACCACCTTTGGCAATCGATCCCTGGCCAGCTTAAGCCTCTTACAGCACCTGTAGAGCAGGGTTGTGTGTAAAACGAGTAACTGTACATGCAACCAGTAAGTTCTCATGTGATTGCAAGAAGTATGCAAGCAAGTGAGTAGAAAGATGGTGGATTGAAGATCAATTTCAGCAAAATCAGCTATAGAGAAGTAGTTTTTAGTAGAGTGTGGAGAACAACGATGGGACAGACATTGTAGTATCAGGAAGTGAGGTAGTGGATCTTCCAGCTTGTTGTAAAGATAGAAGAAATAGCTTGTATACCAGCAATGAAGATGGTGTCATGGCTAAGAAAACTTTATTTTTGTTACTGTATATACTCTAGTATAAGCTGAATTTTCCAGCACCCAAAATGTGCTGAAATTTTTTTTAAAAAAACATTAAAATGTGTAATTTTGTTGGTGTTAAGTATTGCTCCAGCTCATGTAGATTTTGCCTAAATTAGGTTTAAATTAATTTTACCTCCTAAATGACCACTTTCCTATCCTTTTCATAATAACAAAGATGTCAAAGATGTGTAACATACAAGAAACACCAATAATAGTCCTGCTTTTATAGCAATTTCAACATAACATGTTCCTAGCCTACCAGAAACAGTTGTAGTTGCATCCTTATCTCTCTTTTCCATCTGTCCTATGTCATGATGCACTGAAAATACACTGATGTCCTCAGCACAGTGGGAGATTCCTAGACACCTATGGGGTCCTTGCATACATCCCTGTGTATGCTCATATATCTGGGCTCAGAGGCAATTTTCTGGACACCTCTGGTGTCCTTGGGTGCAACCACCAAGCAATAGTGTTTGTACTGGTTGTACAGAAAGCTTCAAAGCGTTATTAATGCTTTTTGCCACAGGAGGGGGCCTGGAAAGCATAAACAAATTCTGGTCGTGAATCGAAACTTTGGCCATATGTCGAAATGAAAATTTTGGTCCTTTTGTCGAGGGTCCACTGTATTCGAGTATATACTATATATTAAAGTGACAATTAAAAATTTTTTTATGTGTGCAAACTTAATCATACACAACATTTCTTTAAAACGGTGTTATCTCAGAGTTGTCCTTTAAGTTTTCAACACAATTATTCCCACACCTATATTTATGTGAAAATAATGTTTTTTGGCAAGACATTTTTCTTGAGGAAACAATAAATCTTGATTATCTGCACACAATGAATATGTAAGCCTGTGTTTACATCTTATAGGAAACCAATTTAAGAGATTAGTCAAATGCTTGTGTTCTAGTTTCAGTATTTGATATGGGCCCTTTATTTCATGTAGCCAGAAAACTGTGCGTTACAAATTCAAATTAGAGTGTAAAAACACTGTAAAGTTCAGTATGATTTAGCATGAATTAGTAATGTATTTCCTAGTAAAGTTCAATATTTATGAGCATGGTCAGGGAAGAGATCCCTGGTTAGTGCATTTTCCTCCCTATAGTATAACAAGCTCATACTTTGCAGTGATATTAATATCAAGCATCTTGCAAGTGCTGAATGATTATTAATACTTAATGAGATATTTAACTAAAAACATCTGCTTTACAGGCACTCACAGGTTTTGCTACAACAGACTATGGCTGTCTTAAATATCCATGCGTGCCAGAAAAGCAGTGATCTACTTCCCCGTAACAGTCCCCTAAAATCAACAGCCACCTGCCATCTGTCCCTTCTAAGCAGAGGAATATTTATTTTTATGGACGCAAATGCTAAAATACTACTGACTGCCTCAGATCTCCTGCCATACTTGTTGCTCTTCACACTGCCTTATTAAAGTACAACTAAGGTCTTCATATCACAGTCTAAACAAGTCAAATCAAGTTAGTATGCAACGTCCAAGCTTTATAAAGCACACAAGAAATAAGCTTTACTTGCCCTAACTGAGCCAAATATCCACATGGGAGGCAATGCTCCCAATTCAGATGAGAGTGGCCACTGTATTGTATCGCTGTATTTTGTTCACTTTGTAAAGCTGTATTTGCCAGATCTCACCTGCATGATCAATGGTTATGGATCATACCTGTCAACTCTAATGTGGACGAATGAGGGAAAAATACAGGAAGTGACATCCCTGGCGTGGCTCTTCCACATTCAAATACAGGAAGTGACGTCACTGTTCTTACTTTCGGTTTTGGATTTAGTTGCCAGCTGATTTAGGAGGGAAAGGACATTACTCTCCTTGCTAATGTCCCACTCAGCACAAGTGGGGTGGGAACTTAGAAAGGAGTGTATCGCCCCCTCCCTCCTAAATTGCCCCGATTAAAAAAATCTGGGATTTACTGAAACCGGGATTTGGCCGGGAAAGCTACATAAAAACCATGACTTTCCAGGCCAAAACAGTATGGTATGGATAGGTGATGAAACTAAAAGATGAGGTGAATACAAAAGAAATGTAATAAATCCTGCTGCCTAAATTATTCCAAGGCGATATATATTGTTAGAATGATTGGACACAGGTGGTTCTCTTTTGAAGTTGTGAATTGTTGTCACCCTTTGTGTATATACGTCGGGCTTGTGGAAGTGGACAAGTGGACTACCCCTGTAATACAGATTAAAGCTAATGCCAGTACCCCTCACAGAGGGATGGACTATGGAATTAGCCCAGTTCACCAATGGCATGACCGCATAGAGGTCTAGTGAGTAGAGACACATAGGAGACTATCCTGTTGTCTTTTCCCTTGCAGAGATTTTATTGTCACCCCTCACCACCAACATTCTGTTTGCTGGACATTATGATTCTTTCCTTTAAGAAGGGATAGAGGAAAACCATTTGGGCAGACTACCCATGATGGCAGCCTACAAGCATTACACATAACAATATATTTTAAACAAAGTTTCCCTTTTGTAATTACCTTTCATGAAACAGATTGCATTTGAGATATAGTAAATGTTTATAAATCACACAAATGACTTGCTTAGTAAGATGAAAAGCACCCTGTTAAGTGCACTTCTCTAGAACAACCAATCAGCATTCATCTTGCTCTAATTGGACTCCAATAGGAACATTAGGCTTATTTTTTTAAATGTAATACTAGATAACTTCAGACTTCCTTCATTATTTCATTATTTATAGTATACTTCTGTATATTAACAATACAGTGCGCCAAAAGATGCTTTTGTAAAGCATCACACATCCACAGTACTTCAAATTTGCCTTTGAAACCCTAAGAACAA
Source organism: Ptychadena robeensis (assembly GCA_036250615.1). Taxonomy (NCBI): domain Eukaryota; kingdom Metazoa; phylum Chordata; class Amphibia; order Anura; family Ptychadenidae; genus Ptychadena; species Ptychadena robeensis. The sequence goes on along the minus strand of CM070034.1, from coordinate 69,112,483 downwards.
AGAGATAAATTCTCTTTAACCAATACCATGGCAACTGTTTAAAACCCATCCATGGTTTACTTTATTCGAAGACTCTGCTGGAGAGATTCCTTCCTGTTTCCAGTTGAGAAAGGGAGGGAAAATCTCTCCAACAGCAACACGGGGGAAAACTAGAATGTTTGTTTAATCTTAATTTTAGCTATTTCACTGTTGTAGATTTACCCCTCTTTCTGTACAGTAGACTTTGTCTCTTGAACAGACGTCAAGGGGAAATCTCTCAACCTGCGGCCCGGGGTCCGCATGCGGCTCTTTGGGCGTTGTTCGGCAGCCCGCTTTGGTTCTCCACTTGCGGCCCCTAAAACCTGTTTATGCATAGGGCATAGGAACCCACCTGTTCCCAATCCTCCACCAACGCACTCTTGCCTCGGATCTTCTTAGAGCAGTAAGAGGAGGAGAGGCGAGGGTCTCACTCAGGCCCCAGCTGAGGGCACTAATTGGCGTACATGAAAGCCAATCAGCGACCCAAATATGCTTCCACATTATATTTGATAATATCTATATCTAAAGGCACATAACCTTTGATGATATATATGGGGCATTGCATATATCACCATGTGTAGCGTTAACACACTGATCTGGCTTTCCAACTTTGACTGCCTACCTGGATATGGTCCACTTCCTGCTGGCATCTGTTGGCAGGGGGTTGGGATAGGTGTTATGTGCGGCCCTTTAAGGATGCCCAGGGCCACACTTGTGGCCCACCACTGTTCTAATAGATCTCCATCTTACCAGTAAAATCTCACAGAGATTTTTTTTTTATCTTCTCATCCAAAGTTTGGGGTACAGACACACTTAAGATGTAAGATGTATTAGAATTGTGTGTAGTCCATAGTGTTGAGCTTGAATATTCAAAATTCCAATATATTCATCGAATATTAGCTATTCGACATTAAGTAATATTTAGCGAATGTTGTGCCGGATATTTGCAATGTCGAATATTCTGCTTCAACTTAGATTACCGGCATACATTGTGCATGTTTGTGCACATTGCAAATGGCCATGTGCATTACACACAACGGCAAGGTCAGTTAAGTTCAAACAAGGGATCTGAAAAGATGTAAAGCTGCTTCACAAAACATTGCAAATATCTATGCGTGATGTAAGGGCATAGAATACAGTTGAATAGAATTTTATGGATTTTGAATATGCCTTTATATATTCACGAAATTGCGCAAAATCGAATATACCATATGCCGCCCAACACTAGTAGTCAGCAAACTTATAGGTGAGTGTGGGTAATGATCATCTTCATCTTTTGGTCTCCAATGGCTCTGCTTGGCTGAGAAGCAAAGAGTTTTATCTATGGCAACACTAATAACTCCTTATCCTCAACATAAGTCATGACACCATCAACAGTAAAATCCCTGCATAGCAATGTCAGTCTAAGGGATTTCACACTCTGTGTGCGCTTTTGGCAATACATGCTGTGTGAGACTAGCAAGTGCACAGGAAACCTATGTAACCTTCATACTACCGCTATATGTTTTATAGCTGCAGGAATTGTGCCTGCCAATGTTTTTTTGTTTCCAATCAATTAAATACAAAGCGCTAATGCAAGCACAGCCATAATGAATAGGAAATAAAATGGACCTCAGTGTTTGGTGCATATAGTGTCACAGAGCCCTGGGTTTGAGACTGACTATAGAGAGTCCAAACAAGAACCCTAAATTGTTTGGGACTATTGGGGAAGTAAACACATTTCATTTAATATTAATGTACATTTAATATGCTGGTTTTTACATTTTATCTTTTTGTGTAAAAGAACACCTATTTAGTTGGACAGCGAGCAGCACCTAAAGTAAAGTAACACTTTGCTACCCTGAACAATCATAATTTCTTCTGTTCTGAATGTACCACACTGGTAAACTCTAAATTGCTTCTTGGTGTTGCATTTTTCTGCATGTTGCCTATTTATTGCTGGATTGTCCAAGCTTCAAGCATTGCATGGAATTTTTCGACTAGCTGATTCTCTCTATCTCTAATGGTTATCCTGGATTTGGTATCTGGGCTGTCTGAAGCATGAAATGAATATATGTATATTCAGCATGTAAAAAAATCTTATTGTAAAATTTTAAATTGGTGGTATTTTATAAAATATTTGAGAAAGTAATCTTTTTAAAGACTTTTACTTGTAAAAAAAAATGTTCCTGACAATAAACATGCTGGTTGTTATAAATTCTGAACATGTTTGTAATATTGGGAAGGCGTTACTGTACTTGATCTATCATTGTAAATTCTGTTTTCAATTATATTTGTTTCCCAAATAACAAACCTTATAACCACTATGAACTGGTGGATTTATATATTGTGAGGGAATGGAGGTTGAGGTAACACAGTGGTGGTCACTGTCCCCAGGAAATTCAAATGAATTCCAGTAAAAAAACAAGGGGAGACTCCCAAAGCGTAGGGGAGTCTTGGGATTGCCTCTGATCCCAGGATTTGGGGATTTAGTGTGACCTGTACTGACGATAGCCGTACCACCAAGGAGAAAGCCAACAGACCAATTTAAGAAAAAGTTTCACGTTTATTTAACCATATCGCGTTAAAATCAGTCAATCGAAAGATTGTTAGCATGTAGACCTTTAGGGTCCAACAAATCTCCTCATAGGTCAGGGGGGATATTCAGGAAGATGGTAGCATTCACAGGTTCAAAATCATCCTAATTATATTGCACGTCCATATTTAACACATGGTGAAGAAATGTCCAAAGTCAACAAAAATAACAAGACAAAGAAATCTGAGCTCTTGTCCAGAAGTGGGGTTCACCCCTCGACGCGTTTTGGCCTTTTGGCCTCCTCAGGAGGGGAGGAAGGGAGCCCAGATGGATGCTGTATACATGGATTAGAAGACCCCCAAGGGGTTAAACCTGAGCAAGAGGAGAGGCTGTAGATTCACAGATCATAAAGCATAGTTACTGGTATGTACATAGGCAATGTGATTTCGTTGTATTCTGTGGTTCACAACATTAATAAGTCTGTCAAAAAGTGGTACACATACACCAATAATCCGTACATATGGAGGGAATTCCTCTTAATACATAGTACTCAATGAAACACTTAACGTATCGTGTGTTCCAGAGACGGCGCCAGACCCGGGTGCAGTCCCTAGGAGTCTGTCCAGAGATGGCGTCAGACTTAGGTGCCGTTCCTGGGAGTCTGTCCAGGGGATGGTATCTTCGCATTGGGGTTAGGCACTGTATAGGACAGCAGGTGGTTAATATATCTAATATATATATGGGTATTCGGTATGGTGACACTCATATTGTTTGGTATAGGTAATTTGTGTATATATAGGTATTCAATATAGTGGCACTCATGAATGGGTATTTGGGAAAGGTTATCAGGGGACCAAGGGTGCCTCAGCGGGTCCCGCAGTGCGCACATGTCTCATTTGCCAAAATTGGTGTACTGGTCATCACGATAAAGGGTAACTATGTCTGGGGTAATACATCAGCATAGCATTTGTTGCATAGTGCTTATGGCATAGGCAGAGTAATTGTCACATAGTTGTGGCATAGGGTATGCTATGTATGGGTTTACTGGCCATTATAGGTAGAGGGTGAATATATCTGGGGTATTGCCCCAACGAAACGTTAGTTGCATGGTAGTTATAGCAAAGTATTTGGCCATAAACAGGGTAGATGTAGCTGGGTTAAGGCGTCAGGTGTACAAGTATTCCACCATAGGTGCTCCAAGCAAATACGATAAAATAAGTGTTACCTTACCATATGTAAAGCGTCCAAAAATACGGCCAGTGAGGAGACAAGGTATCCGCAGACCACCATCCACAAACATATGGAGGGCGGCTGCCGGAAATATATGTCCCCCAAACACCAATCAGGGAGTAGGGGGCGGTCGCCCTGCATGGGTTGCCGCCCCCCTCCCTATTGCGGACGCTCTGCATCATAGGTGCAATCACAACCTCAAGGTTAGGACACCAGTATAGAGGTACCCTTTATCATGATGACCAGTACACCAATGCTATGCTTTATGATCTGTGAATCTACGACCTCTCCTCTTGCTCAGGTTTAACCCCTTGGGGGTCTTCTAATCCATACAGCATCCATCTGGGCTCCCTTCCTCCCCTCCTGAGGAGGCCAAAAGGCCGAAAACCGTCGAGGGGTGTACCCCACTTCTGGACATACGCAAGAGCTAAGATTTCTTTGCCATTTCTTCACCATGTGTTAAATATGGACGTGCAATATAATTAGGATGATTTTGAACCTGTGAATGCTACCATCTTTCTAAATATCCCCCCTGACCTATGAGGAGATTTGTTGGACCCTAAAGGTCTACATGCTAACAAACTTTAGATTTTAACGCGATATGGTTAAATAAACGTGAAACTTTTTCTTAAATTGGTCTGTTGGCTTTCTCCTTGGTGGTACGGCTATCGTCAGTACAAGTCACACTAAATCCCCAAATCGTGGGATCAGAGGCAATCCCAAGACTCCCCTACGCTTAGGGAGTCTCCCCTTGTTTTGTGTGGTGGAGATAATTACTATATGTAGTGACAATATAAAATACTGCAAATTTCTATATACATTGTTGTTTTCTTAAGGCATTGTGCTTTTGGTTTCAGCTTGCTTTTGAGCCAAAACCATATTTGCGGCATTTGCTCATCCATGATTGACAAGACTTAAATCCAATGAATGAAAGTAGAATACTAGGAATGGTTTTTCTGTGTTGAAGAGGGCCGGATCATGCATGCTATCCATTAAGCAGTAACTAAGACAGACTCTTTAAGATTTAATGCAACTTCTAATCCATAGTGAGGAGCCACCAAAATCATTTTTAGCAATTTCAGTATATGATGAAGACTGTGCAACTATGCAAGACTGCAAGGAAGACCCCAGTTCAGTTTAAAAATGTAAGGCTTTAAAATAAATCATTGACTATATAATCAAATTATTTCACTGCAATATATTTTAATTTTTTTACTGCTTCTAAAAGTTTACACTTTGCCAAGTCTTATCTTAAAATTCCTTTTAAAAGATACATTCGACTAATGACTGAAGTTATAATAAAGACTGACCCTCCTACTTTATGAACCCACTCCAAGATTTATATCTTTCTGGGTATGAAACATATACATAATTATTACAGCCAAGGCACATCCTACAATTTAAACTAAGCTTTCATTAATTGCTTTGCCCAATTAGAAAAGACTCTCTTAAATGTAAAAAAAAATATATCTAAAGCAGTGGTGGGCAACTTAGTCGATATGGAGGGCCACAAGTGCGGCCCTCGGCATCACTAAAGGGCCACACATAACATTTTCAATCTATACTGACTTGTATAAGCATTGGGAGCACTGTAGAACGGTAATGCACATTTTGTGTCATATATATCATCAAAGGTTATGCGTCTCTATTCTGAGGTTATGTGCCACATACAATAATCCTCCATTCGTTGGTGGAATAGTGGGAGCATAGGCACACATCTTCTTAGAACGGGATATCCTTGGTGAGCTGAGGGACTTGCTGATTGGCTTTCATGTGCTCAGCCAGAGCGAGTCCCTTGCCTACTCTTTCCTCCCGTAGAAGATCCTGGGCGAGGACAGGTGAGTTCCTATGCCCTATGTATTAACAGTTAGGTTTCTGGGGCCACAAGTAGAAAACCAAGGGGGGCCGCCAGGGAACACCCAAAGGGCCGCATGCAGCCACCGGGCCGCAGGTTGGGCACCTGGGATCTTAAGGATGGTCATGCTTTTTGTTCAACAAGGTCTTGCCC
>CM070034.1:69092464-69106612 GCA_036250615.1 Ptychadena robeensis | reverse complement strand
ATCTGTAGACTTTTGTAGATTAGTGAGATGGTCCATTATGTCATACTGGTCGCATGAAAGTCACGCTCAGATCTCTTCACAATTAATTTGTTATTGTCTGAAATGAAGTCCTTAAACATGCATATCTGGGCTCAGAATGCAGCTTTCAATTTCTCTGCCATCTCAGATGTTTGTTTACAACAACGCAAGCAGAAACACATTTTGGCCTTATCCCATTATTCTGGTTGTAAGTCAAGATTTTGGTTGTAGGTTAAAACAAAAATTTTGGTTGTAACTCATGACTCAACTCATGACTGGTTTCAGATACTCTAGTGGAGTTTGTGTAGTCACACAGACAGTGTGCCTTTTGCAGGATTATCGGTTGAAAATACTTGGAAAATAAGCCTTAAAAAGGAACAAGTCAGCCATCACATCTAGGGTTTGGCAAGCTGCACATTTTGCATTTAGATACAGTTTAAATATGCAGATAAGACCATACAAAGCAAATTCTGTATACACAAATTACTTTATGCTACTAGTTGTTCTTTTTTTTTTTTGCATTTGAACTACTTATAAATAATACATTAAATCATTTGTCAAAAATAAAAACAAGCTAAACCTGATTTGCTAATCTTCATATGAACAGAACTATAAATTCGCTTCATTTGTAATTCAAAGAGAATAAACTTTTTGTTCTACAAAATCATCATCTTGTTACAGTGTAATCTCTCATATACAAGCCCAGTAATTTGGGAGTGTGTTCACAAAATAACACCACAACACAGCCGTCCCATTGTGTTTATTTTATTGAAAAAATTATTCTTAGAGTAAAACTTTAATCATAAATTTCTTTCTGACAATTGAAACATTCAGTGATTTATTTTTAAATGATACAAATGGTAGGCAATGAGTTTGAATGTGTCTAGCGCAGAAGCTTTTCGTCCCTTGTGAACATGCATGTTTTATTTAAATATTCCTCATCTTCTATTCTTTCAGCATAATGTATGCATTATGCTCGCTTTCCATGTCTGAATTTCAAAGGGAAAAAATCACCAAAACAATAAGCTCAGTTGCTTTAGATGAAACACAGAAATAATTACATTTAATTTACATTTTAATAACGTATTGTGTACAATCATCTGTCATTCACCACCAAAACAACATTTAAAGCATCGGAAACACACAAAAGAAAATCAGAAATGTCTAATGACATAACCTGCTGAATATCGTATTGTTTGTATCACTGACGGTTCATCGTGTAGCGTTATGATACCAAAACCCAGAGATCTGTCTTTCTGCCGCTAACTAACAGGTTCTGTTGCTGATATTTAAGAATAGTGCTTGTGTTTTTTACTCCCACTTAGGTGCCCCCAAAGTAAGGGGCAATGCTGGCATCATCACTGTAAAAAGTGTACTTTCTTTCTCTAAGTCAACATTCGCCTAGGTACTCCAGAGCTAATGCCATTTAAGTTATACTGAACTATGGGTAACCATACTGATTTCGTGTAATTATTAAAAAAAATGTGTTTTCTTTTTACTACACCATTACCATGTAAGCTTAAAAAATATATATTTTATACATCTCTGTGCACTATAGATTAACTAAGTAGTCAATTGTGGAGCTGAATTGGGGGCTGCAAGTATGACCTTTGACAAAAGGAACCCATTCCATATTTATTATATTAACTGTTAAAGGAAGCTGGCAGAGACTGCATACTTTTGACAGCAGATGAGGATTATGGAGATGTTCTGGGAGACTCTTCTGTTCACATCCAACGGAACTGCTGGAGATCATCTTTTTTTACAGCTCAAACAAATTGTTTTAGATATTTGTCTCAATGTGCAAGATGATATACATATATACATATATTTAAAATATATATAAAAGAGGAAAAATTATACCGTATTTTTCAGACTATAAGAGGCACCGGACCATAAGACGCACCCAGTTTTTAGGGCAGGAAAAGCAGAAAAAAAGATTAAATACGTTTTCACATCAATTGGGTTAAAGCAATGAATTTAATGAACGCAATATTCAATTTAGCCAGTAGGTGTCACTAGCAGCAGTACACTCACAGCACTGATCGGCAGGAGAAAGGGGGGCCAACAGCTTCTCCTCTCCTTCTGCCGATCAGCTGTTTCTGTGTCCGTGCAGAGTGATTGAAGTTCGGACAGGAGAGAGAGATATAGCCAGTTTATCTATTTCTTTCTCTTTATTGCCTATGCCAGTTCAGGGCTCTGAGCTCTGATGGCATAGGCAAATACACAGTACAGATGGGAGAGCCGGACATCAGCCAGCATCTCACATCTGACAGCTCCTCCAGCTCCCCCTCTAATCTCCGTGCCAGGAGAGCTGGCAGGAAGCCAAGGTGCGATCACCGGCAGCCAAGTGGCCACGGGGGTCACGCATTCGGATACATTTTGGGGGTGAAAAAGTGCGTCTTATGGTCCGAAAAATACGGTATATAAACAGAGAAACAGAAAAAACAAACAGAGCCATGTTTGAAAGGTCAGCACAGTAAGTTGCAAATGGCCCAGATTGGGCAGCACAGGTTAACTAAAGAGACAAGACCACAGAAACCGCCTTTATCTATCTTTAAATAAAATAACATACTGAAATTTTAGATGCAAGGTGAGCCATTCTAAAGAGTCATCCACTTGAGCTCTTACTTTACTGTTAAAGAACACAGATGAAAATAACATTTTCTTCAAAGATTCAAAACCTGGTTCCTCTACCTGGTACAAAAATGGAACAATATGACATTTCATATTAACTAGAACATTTGTCATGTATAATCTTAGCCCTGGCAATCATAAATAAAGTATGTACACATGACATTCCATATAACAAGACTTTAAGGCCCAGTTTCACTGACCATAACTATGTTGACTTCTAGCCCACTTCGGTGTATGATTAAAAACAACCAATCTCAGCTTCATGTACAGTTTGTGTAGCTTGCCATCTCTTATAGTGCTATAGAGAGCTGAATCTAAGCGGCACTTAGAAGAAATACTCATTGGCTCATATGGTAATTGCATTTGTATTTTGATCACTTATAATAACAAAGAATGAAAACTCAAATCAGCTTGCATATAGTTTGGTATTAAATTGCACATGCTGCTGTGCCTGTGTAAACATTATACGATTGACATAAACCGTTGTCACTAAAAACTGCTACTGTATCTAACATGAAATCACAGAGAAATCACTTTTAGACAGCTAGATTAGAGTTTTCTCAAAAAAAATATTACAAACATCTCACCTCACCAACTTATAATGGCTTTTGTACCTTGAAGCTAATTGAGATTGTAATTAAATAAAGGCAAGTTATCAATAGTTAGAGAAAACTTATGTTTTTACTCCCTATGGACTGACTTTGGTCCTAAATTTTAGGAATAATACCATCTACTACATGCCATACTAAAGAAAGAAAATACACGGTTTGAATTTAGCGTTCGATCGACTGGAAAATATCAAAGATTGTTCGATAACTATCAAAACATCGATCGAAAGGCGATCAGTAGTGATGATCGCAAATATTCGGATTCCGAATATTAATCGCGAATATCGGCAATTTGGAAATTTGCAAAGATGGTGAATATATTGCCGAATATTCGCAATTCCGAATATTCGGTATTTTTTATCCATTACACATGCCTCTCAATGCAAGTGGACGAATGGGAAGGCTGCAACAAGAGCTTAGCAACACTCCCTGCGACCATCAACAGTTTTGAAATCCAATATTGGGGTGATGCGAATATTCGGAATATTGCGAAAATCTGCACTTTTTAAAATTTGCGTCCAAGATGGTGTCCAAAATGCGAAAAAAAAATTCAACACGCCCCTCAATGCAAGTTAAACATATATTTGCGAAATTCACAAAAAAAATCCCGCAATAACAAGAATATTGCCGAATGTGAATATTTTCCGAATGTTTTCCAAAAAATTTGCAGCATGCCGTGAATACGATTGTTGCCTATGCCGCTCATCAATAGCGATCAGATATGTTGGAAAATTTTTGTCGATTGTACAATGATCAAACTCTAATCATAGCATTTTGTTTGCTGGTCGGGTCGATTGTATTTGATGACCACATTTATATATGACTCTTTCCTGTGTTTTTGATTGAAACTAAAATCGTAAATTTTTGTCGTATTACTATAGAACCTTCCATGTGGTACTACTTTGGATTCGCCTACGATCCGTGTTCGATGAAAAGATCTAAAATCTAATTGAAGATCGTTCGTGCTAAAATTAAACCGTGTATGCCTAGCTTAAGAAGAAGAGGCGTATGGCTAACTATATACATTTTTTGTTATAGATTGACCCCTTAGTGTTGTGTTCACTGTGGTCACTTAAGCTAGCCATACTCTGCGATAAAAATTACGATCTATTAAAACCGACCAATGTAAGCAGTTTATTGGCATGAAATCTGCTCATGTCCACATGGTACGACAGATAAAATACAACTCCCCCTGATGTGTGCAGAATCGGATCAGAAAGACCAACATGTTGGTTCTCTGTCCGATCCGATTCTGGGCCCCCGAACGATCGGACGTGATCGGACGGACAAGGTGGGCTTCACACGATTCCGGGACGATTGTTTCGCATCCACGCGCCCGGAATCGATCGTCCCGGAATCCGATGGGAAACGGACCCGTGTATGGGGGCCTTAAGACTTCTGCCGCTGCCACTGAAATGGTGGCTATTTAGCATAGCCAATGTACTAGTTGTTGCAATGTAGAAGTATTTATATATATATATTTTTATAATACTGTATACCGTATATACTCGAGTATAAGCCGACCCGAGTATAAGCCGAGGTACCTAATTTTATCTACAAAAACTGGAAACATTTATTGACTCTGGTATAAGCCGAGGGTGGGAAATGCAATCAGATAGTGGAGTTTTCTAAATGAGAAAATATAGAGAAAGCACCATTGCCCCTAGGAATGCATCAAACAGGATTAATCTTAGTGCCACACACTCAATAAATTTAAGAGAACACAGAATTATTATTATTACAGGATGGGTTGTGCTGGGCAATTCCTATTTTTTAGGCTATGGAGTTGTATCTGTACTAGTAACTGGCCACTAGATGGCAGTGTGTAGTTTATTATTGTTCATCAGCTGATTCTGAAGCACACGGAAGCACGGAGCTTACAGCTGACAGGAAAGAGAGAGAGATCGCCGAATCTACCGGGAGCTGCCTGTCTGAAGCATTCAGCATGGCAATTCAGGTAAGGTGAGTGGACCCCCCTCTAAGCTGACTCGAGTATAAGCCGTGGGGAGAACTTTCTGCCCATTTTTTTGGGCTGACAAACTCGGCTTATACTCGAGTATATACGGTATATATATTTTTACTGTATCCAATAAGCTCGTTACAATACCCCCCTGCATCACTTCCCATTTAAATTAATTTTAAAATCACATTGTCTGATATAAACGGCGATTATTTACAATTACATTTTTGTAAAAAACAGAAAAATCTATCTAAAATTGGATTTTCCATGGGGTAGTACTTTACCGAACATTACGATTTTAAAACGCTGACGTCGGGATACATTGGTCGGTTTTAATAGATTGTAATTTTTATCTTTGTGTGTATGACTGTATGCACTGACCCTGTGTAGAGTTCTCTCTTCTAGTTTGCGTAATTTTAGATTTAATGGGCAAAGTGAAATCCATGCAGTCGCCTAGATTTCTCAATAACTAGAAAAACATACCTACGTTTACTCAGCAATGTAGAAAATGGCAAAGTGTCCAGGTATTGGTTATGGAGGAACTGTAATATTATAAAAAACCATTCCAGTTTTCTATCCACATGGAGGTTTTGTTGAGGTCCCCACACAATTAGCTGCTTATTCCTACTTTGCATATTTATTAAATGGCCGACTCACTGAAAACAATATGCTCATTGTATGGCTGGACATCAGTAAACACTGTAAACAGAATACCAAAAACCCTGTGAGCGTTTCACTCATGGTGCGCTTTTCTAAAGGCTTTATATCATGGAGGTCTATGACGCCCCCCCCCCCCCCCCCCCCGCCTTTTCCCACCCAGAAGAGATACTCTCCATTGGTGTGGGCTCGCTGGGGATAGGTGAGTATCCCGAACTTAGCTCAGGAAGAGTCTGCGGGAAGAGCAAACTCACCCCGAGCTATGTTCGGGACAAACTCTCAGGAGGTTGATGGACTTTCTAATCTATCTTTCAAATATATGTATACACTGTCATTTTTCATCTCATTTACAGCCCAAATGCTAAAAATATATATGAAAAGGACAGTTGGTGACAGTCTAGAGAAGTAAAACCTCTGCTTATTTTAATATTATAACAAAGAGAACATTATGTCCTATGACACATAGACAAAAAGTAATCTTTAACAAATATCTGAATGGTTGATAAGATTTACTACACTTCATTTCTGCTCGTTGTTTGCTATGTAATATGTACAAGATAAGAAAGATTAACAGCATTGATACTACAGTGAATGCAGGCTGTAGGAAGCATACGATAGAGGCACATTATTTAAGCTTCAAGCACAGGTGTAAAATAGGGACAGTGGGAGAAAAAAAATTGATTTAGTTTTAACACCTTTTAGTCTCTATCAATCACTGTCTGTTAGAAACAGTATGAGAATTAGGTTTTCTGAAGTTGTGTTATTACCACCCGACCTTCATTGTGAACTCCCTGAATGCCACAGCTAAACTTCAAGAACCATGATTTTCTCAAGTTAAATAAAATGTGTATAAATATCTGCCTAACATTGTTCACATTTTACTTGAAGGAGCTGCCAACATTATCTCTGAATTTAAAGTCTTGATTGGACTTAATTCCAAAATTTGCTATTCTGCTTGCCAATCCCTCTTAATAATAAATAAATAAATAGCCATAACAATAACCTGGAAGACCAAGCAAAGGTGGCAGGGGGCTCACTAGAATCCAGTTGCTAAAAATTTATATCAAAGTTAGGTTAAAACATTTTTCTTTCAAAAGTGATATGGGCTAGAGCAATATATTTTCTGATGTTCCTACAACCCTTCTGTTCATTCTGTAATTTTGGTGATGATACCATTTTCGGGTGCTTTGCAATAAACTCACAAATCAGCCAATGGAATTTTTCAACCATCTCTAATACATGATGGTGTCACACACTGCATGCCCAATTTGACATTTTGCCAATAATTCTCTGGCACAAATACCTTTTAAGGTACATACATGGTTCGATATTTTTAATTTTGGTCAACCAAAAAATCGATCCTCTTGAAGGCTGGCATGCACACGCCGATTAGCGGCTGATTTTGCCGCTGACCGACGGGCGTGCGCGCTCGCGCCGTTGGTCGGCGGCAAAATCGGCCGCCTATCGGCGTGTGCCCGGCCGATGCCATTAACTTCAATGAAGACCGGCGTCTTCAATGAAGGAAATGGCTGGCACACAAAGGATGTCCGGCCCATTAAAGCAGCCCCAGAATGCAACGTGATGACATCATCACGTTGCATTCCAGAGCTCATCCGAGCTCATCTGTCTGCACCCGTCTGTGGGTGTATGGCAGGCATTAGTCAATCCAAAGGAAATAGATTACCGCACACCTGGTTCGACCAAACGTGATCAAACACAAAATGGATCGAGCAGTGATCTGACATGTTTGTAAATTTCAGTTGATCGTTCAAGTATTTGGTCTTTCTAGGTATTTTGATCTGTATTTTTTGCTACTATGAAGCATGTGTTTTAAATAAATCATGCTGTGTGGTATTACAAAGGTAGCCATACACAGTTCAATTTGCAACAAATCGATCATCAGTTCGATCAAAGTATTTGATCATTCAATCGTATATCAAATGTAATTGAATTGAATGACACACCACATTGAGTGTTCGATCTTAAACATTTCCATTACTGCAACAGCAGCCTCAAGATAGTGGCCTGACTGCAGTCAAAAAAAGCATACATACAAACATCCTATTCTGCCAACCAGTAGATAGAAAGCCCTCCCCCGGATGTTACAGTATGCTAATTCATTGGATCACAATTGGTTGGGACAAGGAATAGTATTTAATTTACACTGGATGTGGTAGCAATCAATTAAAATTTTCCAACTGGTCCGATCAAATTTCGATCGAGCAAATTGAAAATTTCAATCGAATTGAAACTATCATTCAATGTGGACATGATTACATTTTCAATCGACCAACTAAAATAATCGGTCACATTAAATTGATTAAACAGTCAATTGAACCGTGTATGGCTAGCTTAAGTCTGACATCGATTGACTGTATCTCCGCCCACAGTGTGATCAGTGTGCATGCTTCAGTGGAATATATGCATATACTGTCCATTTTTGGTCGAATCGAACAAAAATATCGAACAGTGTATGGCCAGCTTTAGTGTCTCCCTGTGTCCTGATGCATGCCCCCTTTCTGTGACAACATAAACTAATGGCTGCAGTAAAGTGTTTACTATATATGCCAAATGCACCCCACAGTGTGTATGCTTTTATAGAGCATGTGTTCACATTTTATTTGATGTTGTAATATGTGGATTAGACCGTATCGTCTGTATTTGGATTTGTATGTTCTTTTTGTATAGCATCTACTGTGACACTGCTTATGCAACTTAATAATTGTAATATTTTTAAGATTATGACTTGAGTCTATATCAACAAGGGAGTCGGTGTTTCCAGTTATTTTTCTTATTACTATATATGCTTTGCCTACAGGACTTTCTCCACTCTCATCCTCCAGTGACAGTGCTGGGTACCTGCCCATCTAGTCCAATCCTTGTGCCAATTAAGGAGTGGTTATAGATTTCAAACTGACAGAAGTTTTTGTGTTGGTGCACCAACCTGTGGTAACCACTGAAGCCAGATCAGTACAAGATGGTTTTCGATTGGGTGTTATGAACTACTTAACATGTGATTAATTAAAATTTTAAGTAACTTTTATAGCTGAGGCTATAACCTAATTATGTTAAATAGAGGTTAAGCATTTAAATTTAGAATGTATACAGTATGAACCATTACATATGATTCATCAGACTATATTTTTCCATTGCTCCATGGTCCAGTTCTGATGCTTATGTCCTCATTGTAGGCACTTATTAGCATCAGCCAGGGTCAACATTGGTGCTTTGACAGTTCTGATGCCTTTTTCTCATGACCTGTACCACATTTGTTCAGCAATTTTCTGTAAAGTCTGTAAGATACTACTCACTGTATATTGGCAACCACCCAAAATATCTGTCAATTAAGAGTTGCACTGTCCCAACTTGTCAGTTGTCAGTCATTTAGATTGTAATGCTTGCCCATAAACACAGCATTGTCTACAGCCGACTATCTGCTGTATAATATATCCCACGCATTTTAATTTTGTACTTTTCACTTACTTTAGTATATATTTCCCATAGACTAGTGCTCAATCTGCAGAGTTTCAAATAACAAATGCATCTTTACAAAGCTTTAGCAGAATTTTAGAACTAATTAAAAGCCATCTTTTTACTGATCTAACTACAGTGAACTGTACATTGTTACCACAATGTGTTCTGCTGTACCTAGTACAAAAGAGATAACATTTTATACAAGCAAGGACAAAACTCAAGGCATCTATCACATGATGCTGCATATTAGATCATGCAATGTATTCTGAAGGTTTGGTCAGCTACGCAAAAGCCTCAAACAATGGTTGTCTGTGCTACGGCACTCTAGGATGGCTGTAAATGGCCTATATGACTGAGAATTTATTTCTAGAGAATGCTGCTTGAACAAAATCTGAAGAGCTCTCAATCTGATAAAAATTCGAATGGTTTTACATTGTATTTTTACTTCACTGTTAAAAAGAATCAACATTGGATTCTACAGAGGGACATAACTGCATTATAACAAAAATCTCTAATGGCTCAGTTCTGAGTTTGCTGTACTTGAAGTACTTAAACACTGCTCAGATAAGTTAATGTAGAAAAAAAAAATTTCCATATCCCTTTCCCTTGGTGTATATGTATGTATATATGAATTTTCATCTAGTTACAGAGGCACAAAATGACTTCTTACAGCAGGGTTTTTGGGTTATAGAAGTTGCATGTTAAATTGATATTAGATTTATGGAGTGTTTAACAAGTCAGTCTTTCTGTTCTGCATAATCACGCAAACAATTTTCAATGTAATCTACGGTTTCCTGTTATTAGGTCTGACCCCCTAAAGATATGGAAATACCAAATTACTATTTCATTTTGTATTTTTTTAAGAAAAGAAGAAATAGTACTTTAATTAAACTTATCTTATAGTAAAGATATAGTCCATAGTTTGACGTTGTGACTCTATATGCATGGAAATACTACTACCTAAAACCCATAATCAAAGCAGAATGGTAACATTTATTAACTAATGTAAATGTCATATATTTCCAGTTATTAATGATGATGATGATGACGTGTAGGATTTGATTAAGTTGCTGTGATAATTTTATCCAGGAGTTTAGCAAAAACTAAAGTAAACTTCTAAATATCGATTCACAATAGATGTCATTTACACACATAAGTAAAGCTGGGCATAGACGGGCCGATTTCTGCCCGATTCGACAGCCGATCTGATGCCGTGCACGTTCCCACATCAGATCGGTGGTCGGGTCGGCAGGGAATCGGGTGCGCCAACTGGTCATGTTGACCAAAAATCTGCCGCATGTCGGATCGCACAGTGATCCGACATGACGGATAATTGCGATCCGATCCCATTAGTTGGGATGGGGACAGCTGTCCCCAGCCAAAGTAATGGCTGGCACACAAAGGGTGCCCGACGGATTCTCGGCACTAGCGGCCATGCGTCATGCCCGCTAGGTCAGCTCGGCAGTCGACAGGAATTTATCCCGTCTATGCCCAGCTTTACTCTTATATATATGCTTTAATGTTTGCAGGCATATTAATGCTCCTGTGCTATGAGTATGGACATTAAAGTATTTGCATAGTCAAAAAGTAAATGAGCTACCTGTGTATTTGAGTGTACCGTTAAGGAATTCACAACATTGGTTTCGAAGTCCGGTGTAGTTTTCAAGAGCCAATAACTTGTGAATTGAGCTTTAATTTTTGGCTCCCGTTTTTTATAAAGTAGATTTTACAGCTTTTATACATAACGTCTATACAGATGCACTTTAAGCAAACTTGAAAAGATAACACATTTCTAATTTGATGATCTGCTGGCATCAGATCAGACATCAAAAGCAGGGGTCCCTAAATACATAGCTATATTAGAACACACCACAGAATATGGCCTAAAGGACAGCATCCAAGATGGGGTGACTGTCTTGCAAAAAGAGGGGTGATTAGCAACCATGTTGTTATACAAGGAGAAACAAGTAAAAAAAATGGCTAACATGCTATAGTTAGTCACCCTTTTACTTTTTTCGTTTTTAGTATCTGTCATAATAAGGAAAAATGTTGCACTATACACCTTTATAACTGATCCTAATAGCTGATCTTAATTGCCAAATGTTTCTTATAGTCAGACCTATCTGATTAAGTGCTACAAAAAATAATGTTAAAATACAAAGTTCAGTGGCCCATAACTATCCATAAGTGTTCTTCTATACAGAAGTGGAATCAGTGAAACAATAATTGGTTTGGTTGACCAATTTGCTTCTGTTCTAAATCTGTTATTTATAAGTTTGCGCATAAGAGACTCTGGCAAGATTTTAAACGTTGACCTCTTTTTAGGTCATCCATAAGAGTGCTGGTGACCAATGAACTTCTGTGCATCTATTCTGAGCATCACATATATTTCGATAAAGGTATATTACGAACTATAGTTCGAACTATACAAGATACTTAACATTTCTCTGTAATTAAAGAAAAGAGGTAGACTAGGCACATTGCTCCTGCACAGATCAATAGCATAGATGATTTGAATGGGCACAAGCATGATGGGGCTAATTTAACAAGCCTTTCTTGTTTGTTGTAAGCAACAGGATGTCAGTGGTGTATTATTTTAATGTACAGCATTGGATCATGTAGGCGTATTCAAGTTGCAGCAAAAAGAGCAACAGAGATGTGCATCTCCCAGTAGCTAAACATATATTTAAAAAAAAAGAAAACTGAGAATTCTGAATAAGCCTGGACTTTAAAAATTTAAAATTTTTAAATTCTGAAGTGTATCTGTTATATAAATGTATTAGAATTGGTCTTTTTGGGCTTCTCTTACAATGACTTTATCCCAGATATACAGTATGTTTTTACTTTAATGATAAACATCAATATTGACACCACCAGCACTACAAAATAAGAAGCGGAACATTGCAAGCATTCAAGATCAATTACAATCAGTTATCATGCAGTTTCCAGACTCAGGGTTCTTTAAAAATCTTTCAGGTAGGAAAAATACCACTGAGCTAATATAGCTATTACCCTTGCTCAAATGCATGGTATCGTATTCAATAAACACAAAGTAAAGAAATATCAATCTGATATTGTTTCCCCGATGTCAAAACATACTTTTGTCACCAAATGATAAGAATTTGAAAATAAATACAGACTTCTGATGTAGCAAACACACAGTTATTGCAGCTGTTGCAAAACAACGTAAACCAACAATAAAACAACATCATCATCAAAGAAAAATAATTTTATATATATATATGTGTATGCATATATATATAAAAACACATAATGCAACTGATTTTATAAATACTGTTCTTTGCCTAAAATGTATTTTTTGTCTTTGTTTTATAACTGTAAACATTATTCATCCAGTTGTTGTGAAAGCACTCAAAGGCTGTTTTTTCTAAAATAATGTTTGGTCAAAACAGCTTCAATTACCAAAATGTCTGTTCTGAAGAATAGCTGCATGCATTACTGATGTCATTTAAATAAGTACAAATATACTTGCTTTGCATGTTCTTCCGTACCCATTACATTATGGAACGTTCAATGTTCCCTCTGGGCAAAACATAATCACAATGTTTCCATTGCTATAATGCTGTTTTAGTACTCCAAAAGAGTTCCTTTTAGGCTTTTTTAAATTTTCATATAAAAAATTTTGCATTTTTGGAAAGGAAAACTTCAATGGGCAATCTTCATTGTGCTCATGTATGTAGTCACACGGATACTCAGTTGGAAGATCTGTTATTCAGTCCCATTGCATTATTCAAATGGTTTTGCTTGTCCTATTAGTATGCAAATTATTGACTATTTGAAAATCTTGGGAAGCTTTGCCTATTTTCATTTTTTTTCTGGGCTGACTGCAGCTTTTGTGTTCATCTATTTCTGTAAAAAAAATCCTCTTTGAGAAGTTCTTATAGTGCTGACACTCTTACAATGTTCCTTTGTGAGTAGTCAGGGGACTCTGATCTACCATCTTCCTCTGGGGTTGTCACTGGCGGCGTTGGGATACTTATTACAGCTGTAGTGACATATGGTGGCTCACAGTTTAGTTTAATGGTTTCTTCCACTTTGGCATTTAAACTGGAACGGCTGTAAAAGAGGCAAAGAGGGTAATTTAACTATATTTAACAATCTTCACAGCCACCAGCTTTTAGCAACATAAAAGGCAGTCTTGTTAAACACATGCTTGAAATAAATAGAACATCATTTATTTTCCACCCATCCCCATCTCATTCTACCATACACAGAAAATATACAATATATATCTATATATATACAAAACAGTTAGATGAGCTGCATGCACCTTCCTTATCAAATATACACAGTTGGTCTGTTTAAGACATCCTCACAAATTATCCAATATGAATATATAATCTGTCAGAAACAGAATCCGTCAGAGTCTGTGCCATAAACTTTTCCAATACATCAAGCAATAAATCACTCACACCCTTGAAGTCCACCACTGAAATGTTAATTTCTTGAGTATACTAAATTTAATTTGTTGAGCACATTACAGGTGCTTAACCTCCTTAGCGGACTTGCTAGGTACAGATTTCTGTACCAAAAGCGCACTATAGACTTTAATGGAATTTTTTTTGACATTGTAGGCCTGTAATTTTCAAAAGTAAGGAGTCTGGTAGACATCCTGAATATAATAACATGTTCAGATGCTTTGTGAATAACTCACAATATCAGATAATGAATATTTCAAAAATTCACTGTATCAGGTAAATTAGCACTGCAGCCACTAGATGGCAGTGCATATATGCCAGGTTACATAGGAGAGCATGGGGGGGGGGGGGGGGG
>CM070034.1:69070548-69087880 GCA_036250615.1 Ptychadena robeensis | reverse complement strand
TTTAGATTTGGGATGTGGCAAATCTTACATTTCCTAGCGGGGTTTCTTTCTCTTATTCTACTGTTTATGTCTGTTACTGGTCCATTCTGTGTCCCAAGCACTCAGGAGGTGGGACAGATGTGGAGCTGAGCAAGTCAGTGCAGCTTATTGTGCAAGTTTTCCACCTCCCTACAACATCAAAACCAGCCTGAATCAAAAAGGTCAGTGTCCTTAGGTAGAGTCCTTAAGTAAATCTTTCTTTACACTCATATATATATATATATATATATATATATATATATATATATATATATATATATGTATTTATGTCGTCTCTCTTTTTGTATTTTTGTATGGTTTGTCAACTTTCTTCTTTTTTTTCTCTTGTCTTTAACCTCTACCTTTGGAACAATGATGATCAGGTATACGATTCCCGATTTGAGGTATTATATTTAAGTATCTCTTATATTACGCACATACCTTAATACTTAAAAATTTCTAGACTAACCTCCTTTATTTTCAATCTAGTTCTTTCTACGCCTATGTTTCTCCTGAAGAAGTGACCAAAATCACGAAACGCGTCAAGACTCAAGACATGGGCTCTAAAACCTTTTGTTTATTTTCATGTTTATGCAGTGTCAATTGCTTGAATAAATAGACGGGCTCATTACCCTCTTTTTTACGCAATTTTGTTCAATTGGATACCTTCTTTACTTAACCTGTGTCTGATTACTTCCAATGTGCCAGTTATAGTCCCCCTGTGGTTACCTGGGTGCAACTTTCTTTTTCAATTTTACTTTAAATAATACTTCTGAAATTTGCTCTTGATATCACTGCCTATTTGACAATAAATCAGACTCAGCTTTTGGGAAAAACAGAAGACTCAAATGACACTATTTAGGTAGACAAGGCTAGATCTTATAGATCCCAGTTTTCTAGCAATCTATTCTACCCTATCAAGATAAAATACCCTGCATACAGTACAGGTAGCACATCTTGAGAGGATCCTAAATTTAAGTCCCGAAGTCATCATCCTAACCCCCAAACCCCTCCCAATAACCCCTAACTCACAGAACCCCTCGCCCAAATCTCCTCACCCACAAAATCCCTAACTCCCAGAACCCCTCACCCTAAACCCTCAACCTAACCATAACCACAATAGAAAACTGACAGCAGAGATCACTATACCCCAGTGATGTGGCTACCAGGGTAGGTCATCTCGATGGAACAACAGTACAATCCTGAGTATGAGTCCTTTTGTATTTGAAAAAAAAAAGGATTTTTGATGGTGTATCCATCAAGAGTTTTCCCACAGAGTCTCATCTGCATAATTTCAGACATTCTGTGCAGACTCAGAATCTATAGGTTTTAAGAACTATTGACCTTTGACCTGTGTTCTTTACCTACATATATTTACTTCTAAATTACAAAGCCAGTCCTGTGTGGTTTCCGAGCTCCATGCTTTCTCCTCATTCCTGTATCAGGGCAAAATGTTAAAAAATTTTGCGCTATTTCACACTGTCAGGCTTCTGCGTCAGGATTTTTGGCCGGTAACCATGTCCATTACTCCGTAGCCTCAGTATTCAGGTAAAATAGTGGAATCATATTATACTGTGCTGTAATTGGGGCAGTAATTGATGCAAAAGTGGCACAAACCAAGTACTGAGTACATATGCATGATTATATTCTTATTCATTATTTTCAAAGGTCCAACATTTTAAACACATTTAAATCTTTGTTTGATGGATTTCATGTAGAGAAATATTTCTTTTTTTTTCATTTTCTGAGATTTTGAGGTTTTCATAAACAGTGAGCCATAATCATTAAAATTATAACAAATTTGCATGTAATCAGTCTATTTCATATATATGTTTCACCTTTTAAGTTGAATTACTGAAATACAGGAACTTTTGGATGATATTCAAATTTTTCGCAAATCATCTGTACATAGTGTCTTCCTTGGCCAAGATATAATAACATTTATAATGCTTTCCTTTACCAGCAATATATTTATAATATTCTGTTTTTTTTCTCCTATATACACAGCAGCACCCCTGCTTAGAACTTATCAATCTCCATTTTCCCCATCTGGCATCCTGCACTTCTTCTCCTTGTAGCAACAGGACCATAGGTTTGCTCACTGACAGATCAATGCCTCTCCATGAGGCATCCGTGGATTCACTGACAAATATATTATGTATGTATATATTGAGAGGATATAAAATTATTCTACTCAGCTTGTAGTTTACCAGTGTTTACATAAAGCTCTTGTTCTGTTCAGATCAGATTAGACTTGTGATTTAGTAAAATAAATAATTTGGGAATGGTGCTTCTAATAAATACTGCAGGATGCTGACATAAAATCTTTTCCCCTAATAATTAGTGTTCACTTGCATTAACTATTCCTGATATCCAGCTGAATGAGAAAAAACACAAATGCAATTTTTAATTTGTAAATGGACCCACAAAAAAAATGATTCTGAACGTCTGCCTAATTAAATTCACTTAACGTCTTAGCACAAGACTTGAGCTGGAAAGACGGCTGGTCTTAATGCACTGTATACACAAAAAGTACACAACAGCTGCGAATAGATTGCCATCAACAATGACAAACACCATTAGGTATAATTGCAGAGGGGTGGCACAAAACAGGCAAAGCATATCTTTGAATTGAAAACAGTTTGAAACACAATGATACAGCTGGGTCTTTATTAGAATGCTGTTATTGAAAAATGCACGAAAAGTTTAGCAGACTTCTTTTAAGCAATTACACAGATGATGGTTTTATGCTGAGGAATTGTATCAATAAATTGAAAATACTTTTCCTTAAAAAGATGTTTGTTCACAAACAAACAAATGAATGTTTTCATCCTTTTCCACAAGATGGTAGAGGATAACAATAATCAATCAAATTACTTTTTTTCTATAAAAGACGCTAATATGTGAATTCTGAAAGTCTGATATGGGTAACATTTCAATGATGGTCATGCTAGTTGATTGCCGCTATTCATAGGTTTTAATATCAGTCTTTTGGTGAAATGTGTTTTTTATGATTTGTCTTCTCACAGGCTGATGAATATCCTTTGTTCTAATCAACCTTGCCTGCCAAAAATTTGTATGGTGAATGACGGCACAGATTCATTCAGTTAAACGATAAAGTGGGTTCTGTATGCTCCTGACTGCTGATTTAGTTGCCTTGGCCTCCAGAAGAGTAGGCTACTTTGTCTGCCTTGTGATGCCTGTCAGTGTGAATGTGGCAGGAATTAATGTATGTTGATTCATGTAACATTCGAGCAAAAAGAACAGGTGAGCGTAGAAGAAAGTGTGATGTAATTAGCATATTTGACATACACATTTATTTATTGCTCCTATGGCTATAGCAGGATTCTTAAAACCTTTACATATTCACTTCCTGCTCAATTTAATTTAAAGAATTTGTTCCAAGACGGATACACAGTAGGTTATGTTTTATTTAAAACAAAAGAACCTACAATCTAATTTCTTGTCAGTACTTGTTTTGGTGACCTTAACATCAGTTATTCTTTATCCATGGTACAGCTATATACTAAGCATTATTTCACTGAACAAGCAGAATGTGATGTCCCTTGGTCTTTTCTCAGCCTTGATTATTATGTTACTATATATACTAATAGCTATTTACTTATAAATGAGCCGTGCTGCTGATTCTTCATTTTATAATTGGAGTTGCTATTACTGAGCCTTGTCAGGTTTAAAACAAATGATGATAACATGCAGAATTGCAGTTACCTATAGTAACTAATGGACCTTTAGGCGAATGAAGCCTTACACATGAATATAAATCCTTGTTGGTTACAGACAGCCTTTTTTTCACATTACTTTTGCTTTGCTGAAAGAGCCCAGTGGAGTGGAACTGTTGTAAATTGATGGTGTTTATCCTACACTGTAGTGCATAATTACAGAGCTTGAACATTCAATGGCAAAATCTATTAATGTAAGGCCTGTTCAAATAGCTGGTCCTGAATAGCATTGCTTTGATCGTTGCTGTGCAAGAAATTTGAAATACCCAAACCTCTAGCAAGTCATCCATTCCATCCCCACAATATGCTTTGCCAGAGAGGGCTACTCCTGAGGCTAAATTCTCACATTGCCTTATGATAGTAATAAAAACCATTGTTCAGAATACAAGGTAATTTACATATACATGTGCATATATTGCTCAGTAGGGATAAGTGCAGTCATTTCTAGTTAAATTGCTGATTTTCCTGTTGGCAAAGTTTTATTGAAGCGGAAATTCTAACTTTAGCTTGTTGAACTACTTAGGTGAAATGTAGTTGGTAAAAACATTCTAAAGGAGCCATTTAAAGGGAGCAATAGGCTTTAAATCGCTTCTGAGGATCACAGGAGCTCCTTTCAACTAGCCTGGATTTGTTCTTGTACACATCATTATTATACGTTTTTCACAGAAAGTAAGAGAAGCAAACAGTAAAAAAGTTTCAGTATATAAATAACAAAATCAAATACAAAACACGGGAAATAACCAAATACAAACACGAACTCTACAAATAAAACAATTCTGACCTAGACATATGAAGCTACCTTACAAATTCTGTGGATTCAAGTGGTCCTTAGCCAACCAATCACATACTGTATATTAGGTGTATAAAGTATTTACAGCGCATTTGCCACATGTTGTTATGTTAAAGCCTTATTCCAAAATTAACCTTCCTAGCGCACTGCTGAGGTACAGATTTCTGTACCAAAAGCACACCGTAGACTTTAATGGAAAAAAGTGTTTTACATTGTAGGCCTGTAACCTCCCAAACTATGTCCATACAGGAGTCTGGTAGGCATCCTGAATGTAATAACTTGTTCAGGTGCTTTGTGAATAACTCATAAAATCAGTTAATGAATATTTTAAAAGAAAGTGTATCAGGTAAATTGGCACTGCAACCACTAGATGGCAGCACAGATGTGCCAGGTTACATAGGAGAACATTGTAATACATTGAAGTCAATGTATTACATTCAGTTCTGTACACTTGGTGTTCCCACCCCCAGAACTTCTGTCACAGCAGGAGTGAAGCAGAATGAAGACAGTTGTAGAAGGACATGAGGACACCAGATCATTTATTCAGGTGAGTATTTTACATAGGGAATCATATTGAATAGTGTTTTCAATGCAGAAAACACTATTCAATATAATTTTTATTTAAAACACCCTCATTAAAACTCACTCATCAGTGTCACTCCTGTGGCTCTGATCTCCCCTGACAAACCCAGCTCGTCCAGTGCTGTTCTAAAAGGGGGGTTAAATAAATTTTTCCCCTCAAAATTCTAAACACAACACCCCGTAATGACAATTGTCTGATCAGAAAAACATAGTATATATATATATATATATATATATATATATATATATATATATAAATACATACAGTCGAGCCCATAATTATTCATACCCCTGGCAAATTTTGACTTAAAAGTTCTTAAAACTTTTATTCAACAGCAAGGTTTTTTTTATAATGGGAAATTACATAGGTGTCTTCCAAAGCATAATAAGATGATGTACAATAGGCATTTTTGTGGAAAAAACATTTATCAGCTTTTATTTACATTTGAACAAAAAGTGTCAAGTGTATTATTCATACATAATCAATAGAAAAGCCTTTATTTGCTATTACAGCAATCAAACACAGGTATTTTTGCCCACTCATCCTTAGCAATAAGCTTCAAATCTGTCAGGTTGGAGGGTCTTCTTGCCATCACCCTGATCTTTAGCTCCCTCCACAGTACACTGGCTGAGCCACTCCAAAACGTTAATGTTGTTGTCTGCTAACCATTTCTTCACCACTTTTGCTGTGTGTTTTAGGTCATTGTCATGCTGAAATGCCCACTGGTGACCAAGGCCAAGTTTCTGCAGACTGCCTGATATTGTCATTGAGAATCCTCATGTATTGCTCTTTTTTCATGTTCCCGTTTACTGTGATTAGGTTTCCTTGTCCATTGGCTAAAAAACCACCAAAGCATTAGGTTCCCACCACCATGTGTGACAGTGGGGATGGTGTTTTTTGGGTTGAAGGCTTTTGCTTTTTTATGCCAAATGAAGAAAACATCATTGTGAGCAAACAATACATTTATTTTTACCTGAGCATAACACAGAAGACAAGAGGTTTTCTTCTTTGTCCAGATGAGCATTTGCAAAGGCCAAGGGAGCTTTTGTGTGCCTTATCTGGAGAAGTTGCGTCCTCCTTGGTCTGCATCTGTGGAACCCAGCAGTGTGCAGTGTCCGTTGGATTGTCTGCCTTCAGACATTGCCACCAGCAGAGTCCAGATTGACCAGGATGGAGTTGGTGGTGATCCTTGGATTCCTTTTTACTTCTTACACTATTCTCCTGGACATCACAGGTGTCACTTTTAGCTTCCAACTACGTCCTCTGTCCACAGTGCTGAACATCTTGTATTTTTTAATAATACTTTGCACTGTAGCCACTGGAACTTGAAAACATTTAGATATGGCTTTGTAGCCTTTTCCTGTGAGCAGCCGCAGGTCCTAACTGCGCTCCTTTGTTTTAACCATGACTGTCCACAAACTAACTGAAGAGAGCTGCTGTTTTTCACCTGTTGAGTTTATTAAAACAGCTGTAACCAATTAATCAGGGTAATGAGGATGCTTTAGAACAGCTTGGTACACGTGGAATGGTATAGAACTTTGGATTGTGACAGTTTGTGAAGGGTATGAATAATTTTGGACATGACACTGTTTGCTCAAATGTAAATAAAACGGAGAATTTTTTTTTCCCCACAAAAATGCCTCTTGTGCATCGTCTTATAATCTTTTGGGAGACGCCTATGACATTTCCAGTCAAAAGAAAACTTGCTGGTTAAATTAAAGTAACTTTAAGTAAAAATTTGCCAGGAGTATGAATAATTATGGTCTTGACTGTGTATATATATGTTTTTTCTTTTCCAATAATTTTATTGAGAAAAATATTTTTCCAAACAGTACAGAATAATAAAGTACAAGAGAAACATAGTACAGGGAAATAATGGGGGAGGGGAATTGGGGAGAAATGACATACAAAAGTCAACAGGGAACAAGCCATAGTGTAAATCACATCCAGTTGCATATAAAGCATGAAAACAAAGCACACGCAAGAAAACACACTCAGTATCAAATCAGGTAAATTTGAGCTGTTGGAACTCTACTGATTCTTCAAAAAGGTGCCAGCGCAACCACATCTTATTGAAAACCTTCAACCTATCTTTTTTACTATAAATCAGTTGTTCCATTTCGTGCACAAATTGTAATTGTCGGACCCAATCTCCCACCGTAGGGGGTGAGGGAGTGGCCCATTTTCGGGGGATTAAAGTTTTGGCAGCATTTATCATATGTCGCTCAAGCGACTTGTATTTCAGATTGATCTGCTGTTCCCGACAGTGTAAAAGAAACAGTGCAGGAGTGAATGGGAGGTCCTTCCCAAGAATGTGCGACATCCATCTGTGGATATTCCGCCAGAAACCAGCAATATGTCTACAGGTCCAAAAAATGTGTAAGAGCGTACAGGATGGGTCATTGCACCTCCAACATGCGGAGGGGGTTGCAGGGAAGAATTTGTGCAAGAGAGCTGGCGTGCGGTACCAATAGGATAGTAACTTATAATTAGTCTCCTGCTGCCTAACACTAAACGAACTCTTGTGGGCCGACAACCATATAGTTTCCCACTGGGCAGAGGGGATCTGGACACCAATATCTTGTTCCCACCGAGCTTGGAGCACGGCAGTTCTGGGATGCGAGAGCGGTTCAAGCATCTTATAGAGAAGTGAGATAAGATGTCTGGCTTGGCGGTCGTCAAGGCATATGGACTCAAAACTGTGAAGGTCCCTAGTGTACATCTCCCTCTGGGATGTGCGGTCTAGCCAATGTCTTAACTGAAAATACATCCACCAGGGGACTGAACCGGACAGGACCAAGTCAGTGAGATCCGAGCACTGCACAAAACTGCCATTGGTGAAGAAATCACAAATTCGCAGTCGGAAGGGGTCCTTCCAGATTTTCTGAAACTCCCAAGAGTTCCCCGGGGGAAACTCCGGGTTGCCGCAAATAGGGGAGAGAGGACTTGGAGAGGACGTAAGGGCTGAGCGGTTACCAGTAATGTGGAATACTTTAAAGGTAGCGCAGATCAAGGGATGAGATGCTATCACTTTTGGTGGGGTAGCGAGACGCAACCAAATCAGTCCGGACAGCGGTATTGGCGACCGAAGGGACTCGAGCTGAACCCAGAGTTTAGTAGATTCGTGAGTGCACCAATCCTTAATGCGATTAAGATGTACGGCTTGATGGTATCTGGCTAGATCAGGGACTCCCAGGCCTCCTCTATTCCTCGATTGTTTAAGCAACGTCCAACTAATGCGAGGATGTTTGTGTCCCCAAATGAAGGCAGAGAGCAATCGATCTAAGGCAGTGAGGAAGCAGGGATCTAGACTAATGGGTATCGTCTGCATTAAATAGAGCACACGGGGTAAGATTATCATTTTTGTTACTGCTATCCTGCCCATCCAAGAGAAGGAGATCGCTCTCCAGGAGTGTAGATCATTCTTAACAGAGTCTAGGATGGGTTTAAAATTCAACTGAAATAGTTGAGTCAGATCCCTAGGGATCAAGACTCCCAAATATTTGAAATGGGTATCATGCCACTGGAAAGGCAGCCGCCGCCTAAGCTGACATACCTCCTTGTGGGGTAAGGATATATTTAATGCTATCGATTTGGAGGGGTTAATTTTAAAAAACGAAATTTCCTGGAATTCCTCAAATAAATTGAAAAGTTCTATAAGGGAGTATAACGAATCAGAGAGGAAAAAAACCAAGTCATCCGCAAAAGCGGCCACTTTGAGGTCAGCCTGTGGAAGCTTGAGGCCCCGTATAAGCCTACTACGTAAAATGGTGCGTATGAGAGGCTCCAGTGACAAAATGAAGATGGTAGGGGACAAGGGACAACCCTGCCTAGTGCCGTTAGTTATGGCTATGGAGTCAGAAAGGACTCCATTCACTTTAACCCGAGCTGAGGGCCGGGAGTAAAGGACCCTAATCCAAGTAAGCATAGATTCAGGAAGACCAATAAAGCGAAGCACCTCCAGCATGTAGTCCCATGCCAGGCGGTCAAACGCCTTCTCAGCATCCGTTGACAGAATCATTATCTTCTGAGAGGAGAGCTGGGCTTCCCAAATCGCATTGATTACTAAGGAAGTGTTGTCCCTAGCCTCTCTTCCAGGGACAAAGCCCACTTGTGCTGGGGAGATCAGGGCTGGTAGATGAGGCAACAATCTGTTGGAGATAATTTTTGTAAAAATTTTTAGGTCCACATTCAGGAGGGATATTGGTCTATAGCTCGCAGGTAGGGAAGGGTCTTTATCTGCCTTAGGGATGACAGTTATTTCAGCCATGAGAGATTGGGGTGGGATACCCTGTTCAACACTTAGAGAGTTAAACGCACTCAAGAAGTGGGATTGCAAAGTAGCTTGAAACGTTTTATAATACTGGGTATTAAAACCGTCTGGGCCTGGGCATTTCCCTGGCTTCATCTGCTTGAGAGCTAGAGAAAATTCGGTTGGGGAGATCGGGGACTCCAATTCAGGAATGGCCGAGTCAGGAAGTTTAGGCATGCCAGAAAACGCTATATAATCTCGGAGTCTATTAAGTCTAGAATTGAGAGGTGGGAGATTCCCGTCTGCCGCATTCAGGTTGTACAGGGACAGGTAGTACTCCTGGAAACATCTTGCAATAGAAGGGGAGGACACTACTGTGGAACCCTGGTTGGTTTTCATTTTTAATATGGCTGCCCTAGCCCTTCTAACTTTAGTCGCCCGAGCGGTCAACCTGCTGCATCTGTCTCCTTCCTCATAATAAGTCCCAGTGCGCAGCGTGTGGGCACGTCTAATTTTGTAATTAATGGCAGTTAAAAGTTCCTTCCGGGTCGCAATCAATTCCTGTAGGGTGCTGTCACATAAGGACAGTTTATGTTGCGACTCCAGAGTAGCAATACGCTGCGAGAGCTGGTGAACATGTTCCTGTCTCTCTTTACGAAGTGCAGAGGCCATGGCAAGAAGCTTACCTCTGACCACACATTTATGAGCTTCCCAAACTATGGCAGGGGAAGTGTCACCACCCGCATTCACAGAAAAATATTCCTTCAGAAATGAATCAATCTCTTTCTCTCTAAGTTTGTCTGCTAATAGTTCAGAATTCAGTTTCCATTGGAACTGGGTTCTGTCTTTGTAAAAAAGGTCAAGAGTGGCACCAACAGGAGCGTGGTCAGAGAGAGAGATAGACCCAATTGTGCTAGAAGTAAGTCTAGGAAGATCACGCTGAGTAATGAAAATGTAATCTAATCTAGAATATTTGGAGTGAACCGCGGAGTAAAATGAATAGTCTCTGGTGTCAGGGAATAATGTTCTCCAGGCATCACATAAACTGAGATCAGTCAATTTTTGCTTAATAAATTTAAGCGTGCGGCACGGGATAGAGGATCGTTTGTTAGAGTTGTCAAGGATTGGGTTTAGCGTGAGATTAAAGTCCCCACCTAAAATTAGGATCCCTTCTGCAAAGTCTAGCAGCTTGTTGGTCACGGACTGCATAAAGGAAGCATGTCGTTTGTTCGGGAAATAAACCGTGGCAAGTGTTACAGCTGTATCCCTTATGGAGCCCTTCAGGAGTAAGAATCGGCCCTCTGGGTCTCCGATCTCCTCCTTCAACACAAAAGGGACGTCTCTATGAAACAAAATTGATACCCCCTTCGACTTGTTAGAGGGAGACGGAGCGTGAAAACCAGTAGGATAGAAGCG
Source organism: Ptychadena robeensis (assembly GCA_036250615.1). Classification (NCBI taxonomy): domain Eukaryota; kingdom Metazoa; phylum Chordata; class Amphibia; order Anura; family Ptychadenidae; genus Ptychadena; species Ptychadena robeensis. The sequence continues at coordinate 69,077,081 of CM070034.1, read as the reverse complement.
GGAGTGGAGTTTGGGCATATGATGCATCTTAAAGTGCGTTTCTTGGAGCATGGCAACTGAAGGTTTAAGCTTCCTAAGTTCGCCTAGGATTTGGGACCTTTTTTGTGGGCTGTTAAGCCCTTTCACGTTGAAGGACACTATTTTGAATGGGTCACCCATGGCTTGATTAAGTGGGGGAGGGGGAGGAAAAACAGACCAATAAACTAATAAAAATGGCACCAAGAAAGAGAACACTGTGTTCTCTACAGAAATGTAATAAACACCCTATAAAACAATGTTAATTTGAAAAACCATCAATAATAGAACATCAGGAAACACGTCAGCTTACAGCACTATAAAATCAGGGAAATATCAAGGCCGACAATATGACGGGTGTGTAGTAGGAGGTGGGTGTAAACCTGAAGGAGAAAGCCCCCTCCAGGAAGAGAAAGATACCGCTAAAGACCCTAGCAGGGGGAAGAAGTATCTAACCCAATGTAAATCCACACCTCACTTGGGGGGGTGAAACCGTAATTGTAACAACAATAAAAAACCTGGCAGAGTAGTAATAGATGAGGGGTACGTAGGCCGACCTCCGCCATCTCCACTACTAAATTAAAGTCCCATAAGGGACCTTGCGATTTAAGAAAAAACTATTTGAGTCCTGTCATGCAAGAATTCTCACATATAATACAAAAGAAATACATGAGCAAATAAGCAAAAAAGGGCCAAGAGCATAAAAGCATAAGAAAAAGCATAGAGCAACAAAAAAAAAAAAACCCGTAAATGCAAACCTGTGTATAAAGTGTGCAAGTAAGCAGGGCCGCATGGTGGCGGCAGACAATTCCCAAGTCCGCTGGAGCTTTCTGAAGGAGTCCTCAGAATTTACAATATTTCAGTTGTAGAGTCTGCGTGGGGTGAAGTCGTCTTTACGCCGGTCAGCGCGAGAGGAGTATCGATCTCTTGGAGTGCGTTGGCGTTTCGGGAGTGGGGATCTTGAGGGCCCTGCTCTGTCGTCTTCTCGTCGACGGTGGTGGGGCAGTTGCTGGGCATCAGGAGGCTCATCTTCGAGGGCCAGGTCATCTGGCGGGTGCAGAACATCCGCATACCAATCTGGCACCGGGATATTGGGCAAGTCCAATGCAGCAAAAAAAGCAGGTAAGTCATCAGGCGTGCGAAGGGTGACAGTGGATCACGTATAGACAGAACGGGAAGCGCCAACCATATTTGATCTCACGTTGACGCAGGACCTCCAGGATGGGGCGTAGGGCTCTGCGATGTTGGAGCGTGACTGGGGACAAGTCCGGGAACAGCTTAAGTTCAGCGTTTTGGTAGAGAATGGATAACCTTCCTCTGACTTTTTGCATAATACTTTCCTTCAAGGGGAAGTTGTATAAACAGCATATGACATCCCGCGGCAAGTCATCTCGAAGGTTACGAGGTTTCAACGCTCTGTGAGCTCTGACAAATTCAATGGGAGTATCAAGCGGCCGTTCCAGGATTTCGTTAAAGATCTCAAAGAGAGCCGGTTGTAGTAGGTCTTGGGTGACTGTCTCCGGGAGGCCCCGAACTCTAATATTAGGACGGCGACCCCTATTCTCTTGATCTTCAATACGTCGGTGCATATGGAGCATCAATTTGGTGGTATTAGTTTGTTGACGTTGAAGGGAGGTGATGTTAGCATCGCGCACCTGACCCGCTGTCTCAGCTGCAGACACTCTTCTATTCACATCTTGGATATCCAGGCGTAAATCCGCAATTGCAGACTGCAGAGAAGCTTTAATATCCGAAGCTAAAGAGGCAAGATCATCTTTGGTGGTCAGATGCTTCAGCATACCTTTGGTATAAATCTCAGGGTCTGACCTAGTGGAGTCACCGTCATCAGCGCTATCATACTCCCGGTCCGGAGAGGCCTCAGTGTCCCGTTTCTTTTGCGAGGTACGCGGTGTGCCCATAGAATCTGACTTAGAGCGGAAGATCTCTGGTATATGTTTGCCCGATTGGGGAGCAGAACGTAGTGAGGGGCCCTGAGAAGGAAGTTGTTTACTATTCTTGCCCATGATGCTCATGTAATGACAGGGTTACTTGAGTGGAGAGAGCTACGGTCAGCCAACCTTTACATTCACGTAGACATCAACTCGACCACAAATATCAAAGGTGAAGCCGACCGACCTCCAAGGCAGGAAAACAAGGTCGTTGGTGGATGTAGCGGAGTTAACCTTAGAGCTCTCCGAAGTTCATAGGCAGCCAAACGTTGGGGGTGTGACAGGGTGAGCACAGCAACAGCTTGTTGAGGCCCCAGGCGCTGTGGAGCGTATACAGTCCAGACAATAGGGTCTCCTGTGGTCAGTGTCTGCAGACAATTCCAGTTGGGGAGTGGGTGAAAGAGGCCAGTCAGTCTTTGGGGTCTGTCAGTCTTTGGGGTCAAAATGGCAGGCAATAGTCACTGCTGTGTTGGGGACTGTAGGTAAGGAGGGCCAATTAAGCAGTTGGGTTGATCTGGAACCAGGCTCAGTGCATATTGTAGAAGTCCCTCAGTATCCAGGGCCCAAGTAGGCCAAAACCCCAGCCTAGAGTTTGCAGGCCTCAGGGGGGGTAAAGCACTTGAAACAAAGCCCCCAGGTGCACAGAACCCACCAATAAGGTGATCGCTATTGTCCCCCAGACTGGTGGTTACCGCAGTTGTCCTTCTTGTGTGGAGAGTTGCCGTCCGTCCGGGCCGAGGTAGGCCAAAACCGCGGCCTCGATTTTGGGGCTGGAGGAGGGCGGCCTGCCTGGTGTCCCGGAAAAGCTGAGAAAAACTGGCCGCTGGTATAGGGGGTCTCCGCTGAACACACACACCCGGATCGGGGGCTCCTTTGCGTTGTATGGCGCCTGCAGGTGCGCCGAGGTAGGCCCAGACCGGGGCCTCGATTTAGAGACTGGATGGGATCGGCCAACCGGATGTCTCAGGACAACGGGGAGAGGTGCTCGCTGGTATAGAGGGTGTCAGCGGGGTACTCACAGCTGGAATTGGGGTCCCTTCGCTCCGTGTTGCGCCAAGAAGCGTGCCGAGGTAGGCCCAAGCCGGGGCCTCGATTAGGCGCCGATTCCGTGATGTCACGTCGGACGGACGGTATGGGTCTGAGCCCGGTCCACAGGCTGAGTGGGAGCTCTGGGTGTCGTTGGGGTCAGAGAAATGAGGGTCTTATTGATGGATTGGAGGGATAAGGATAAGGAGATAGCAGAGCTCAGCCAAGACACTGCTTCTCCATCGGCTGCCAGGCCACGCCCCCATATATGTTTTTAAACCTTGTGCTACAATATTACATAATGCCATTGTTGTCCACCTCTACTAACTGTGGCTAAAGCTGGGCATAGACAGTTAGATTTGCTGCGGATTTTTAGAAAAAAAAAAAAACTGCCAACACACAAAGGGTGCGCGGTCCATTCTCTGCACAACCGGACAGTCGATCTGTCGGAGAATGGACGGAGATAGAACCGTCTATGGCGGGCTTTACAGATAACCATTTGTATCATTGAAAGATAAAAACACATTAATAATATTAAAGCCTCCATTCACATAAGATGTATTTAACAAATTGAAGGGATTATGAGCTTAGTGAATCGATCATTTTACAACAAATCTTATATTTGTGTGGTTTTGTAGAGATGTTGAATCTGGTAAATGATGATACTATTTCTAAACCAATTTCCTGAATTATCAAGAAGATCTGGAAACTGTAGTTAAACGAGTTTGAAATTAGTTTATAAACCCATTTCCAGCTAATGTCAGCATGAGGAGTGTACTAAAAAAAAAGAGTGCATACTGAAAAGGTAACCATTACATCCATTACTTATAAAATACATCTATATAAAACATATACATCTTATAAAACATTTGAGAGCATTGAGATTGTTCATCTAAGTAAATATTCATGTCTACAAACGCTCTCTAGCATTTCACATGTTAAATGTGGCCAAACTGCTGATCCCTGCTTTGTGGAGGACGAATGTAGTGACATCTATGGATGACTGGTTCCAACGCATAGACAAAATAAATGATATGGAAAAACTGATTCATATCTCACCCGACTCCGTGAATCGATATGTGCAAACTTAGTCGACTTGAGACAGATTCAGGAGGGATTCTATTAAGGTTTGACTTGCTACCAAAAACACTACTGAGTATTTCCTACTTGTGATTTAGCATTGATATACAGAGTTCCTAAACTGACATTTCTTAAGTTTTTTCATCAGTATCTTTATTATCTATTGAGGTTTGTCTCATTAAACCCGTTACCCATTTCCACCGTCACAAGTTACGATTCTTATTTCTCTGTTCATAAATGTGACATGATGTTTCTACTGTAACTGCAGACATACGATGTTTTACTATTCATTCTCGATGTATTGTTACATTGTATCTGAAACATGCATTATATTATGTTTGATTTAATAAAAAGTTTTCCTGCTTTTTGGGAAAAAAAAGTAAATATATGACTGCATAGACAAAAAATCAGTACACAGCTGCTAATTATAGCATATTATCAATACTGATGTTAATGATATAGCATGGTGTATTGCATTTAAATTGAAACTTCCTGAAATAAAGGTTTAGTATTTTCTGGTCACACAAGCATTAGTAACTTCCTAAAGGTACCCATACACGTTGCGATTTTTCGTGGACCGATTCGATATTCGATTTCGACTCCCGATTTTTGCTTTACTGCTATTTTTAAAAGTCGTTAGGATGCACGATTTTTCACCCGATTTTTCGGCCGATTAGTCACCGGCCGACCGACTGATCGGCCAGTTGTATCAGGAATCTTTTAAACGTCTCTTTTAAATGTGGCCGACCGACTGAAAATTACGGGCATCATCATTCGGGACCCGGCCGATTTTCTAAAAACAGCATCGGTCGGACTACATTTGCATGTTACGAATCCCGAACGATCGACCTACCCGACCGACCGGATCGGTCGGAAGGGCTAAAATCGAACCAAAAATCACAACGTGTATGGGTACCTTAACACTAGACAAATATGATTAACTTTATCCCAACTAAATGCCAAATAAATATTCTAGCAATTGAAAAGTAAAAAGAATAACATGCTACACTTACTTTGCTACACATATTCATTAAAGGGTCAGTAAAACCCTCTGCCTCTCATAAAGTTTACCAATTGGCCCCTCCCACTTTCAGGTGTTGTAACGCCCACCTCGGTACTCCCCTCCATGTCTGGTGGAGTTGACCAGTCCTACAATCCTTCTGGTTATATGTTGCCATCTTATCCATGCACTTTCTGGTCAATTAAGCGAGATAGCCCCTACGCTGGCTGCATGGTCCACCAATTAAAATGACAACATGTACCTAGAGAGTCTCATGCCAAGGGACCCCAAGCGCTCATCCTATTTCCCTCAAGCATGGGTGGGTTGGTCTCTATACCATGATTCGAAGGCCTTCCAACAACTTCTAGTGGCAGAGGCCCGACCATTGCCTACCTAAATTGCAGATCCCTCTTCTCCTCTCCGGGACGGACCATGGTGGACTTACCTCCCTACCCTAACCTGGTTTGTGGGAGGACCTAAGCATTGACAGGGTAGGTATTTTATCTATTGATCCAATTTTGGATGGGTATTGGATTTGTCTTTTTTTCATTTTTCATTATAATTTATACAGCCAGTTCAGTCCCCACCCATGTGTTTTAGAAATGCGTCCAAACTGCTAGGGGCGCTTTAGAGGTGCTTTTTAGACACACCCATATATTTTCAATGGGCACGATTGTGATGTGTCGGTGTGTACTGGCCCATTGAATATAATGGGCAGTGTTTCAAGTGCATCTAAAAGACGCACACTGAATGCACTGAAATAGACACAGTGGAGCTTTAGTGTAACAGCTAATGTTATTTTGCATGTTATGACAAACACGTTTTGGGTTATGGACACATATTTTTCAAACTCAATCTTTTACAATAAATTGTCTAACGTGTGTCTGTAAAGGTTCTTGTTAGATATGATGTTTTCTTAAAGACACTGGTTATACAAATGGCATTAACAATATAGAATGACCTTTCATTCATGACTAGCATGACATAACTCGCAGATCTTCAAAAACATTTCAGCAAGTTCACTTCGCTTTTACATACTACTAATATTTTAATTAGATTTTAGGCGCAACTCTAGATTCATATGTATGGTATACCAGATGAAGGATCAAACGATAAAATACCCTTCCCTTCACCCTTTATTGTCACCTTAATCAGTCAAGTGTGTCAAGAGAAAACAGTTGTATTTGTTAAACAGTGCTAACCAGTATTAGTGATATCATAGAAAAAGTGCCACCCTTAATTAATTGAAATTCTGAGAATAACCCTAAACCTAGGTTAAAGGTCCTGGGAGACCAAACTAGTCTGGAAGGTTTTGAGGCACTAACGGAGTCAGAAAATTATCCTCAAAAGGTCTTTATTGTTGGTGGACCTAAAACTTCAATTGTCAATTCATCGACAATTCAATCATTATCAATAAAATGGTAGCCATATCGGTAAAGCATAAAAATATACACCTTTAAAAT
>CM070034.1:69037438-69057401 GCA_036250615.1 Ptychadena robeensis | reverse complement strand
CATTCCATTGTTGCCCTGGCTTTATGTTTAGGGTCATTGTCCTGCTGGAAGGTAAACCTCTGCCTCAGTCTCAAGTCTTTTGCAGACTCCTGAGCTGTAGATCTCTGCAGCTCGTCCAGAGTCACCATGGGCCTCTTGACTGCATTTCTGATCAGCGCTCTCCTTGTTCGGCCTGTGAGGTTAGGTGGATGGCCTTGTCTTAGTAGGTTTACAATTGTGCCATACTCCTTCCATTTCTGAATGATCGCTTGAACAGTGCTTCGTGGGATGTTCAAGGCTTTGGAAATCTTTTTGTAGCCTAAGCCTGCTTTACATTTCTTAATAACTTTATCCCTGACCTGTCTGGTGTGTTCTTTGGACTTCATGGTGTTGTTGCTTCCAAAATCCTGTTAGACAACCTCTGAGGTCGTCACAGAGCAGCTGTATTTGTACTGACATTATATTACACACAGGTGCACTCTATTTAGTCATTAGCACTCATCATGCAATGTCTTTGGGTCTATGGGCGCTCACTTTGCAGTTATTTATTTGTAAAAAATGTTTGGAATCATGTATGATTTTCGTTCAACTTCTCACGTGTGCACCACTTTGTATTGGTCTTTCATGTGGAATTCCAATACTATTGTGGCTGTTTGTGGCTGTAATGTGACAAAATGTGGAAAAGTTCACTGCCACTGTATACAGTAGAATTTTTTGCTGTTTATTCTGCCATTTGACTGCAGCCAAATTAAAGAGTTATAAAAACCCTCACATAAAACTATAAAATCATGTCCATGAACTTACACTTGTATTGGTTTCATTTGTTTCTTGGTATTTATTCTTACTTATAAATTTGTTCTTATTTATAAATTAGTTGGTCAAAATTGTTTGTGATTCAGCTAACTGATTGCAAACTTCCTGAACAAGGTTTACAAAATTTCTGGAGATGGATTGTTTTAGCACTGGCAAAAACTTTATACGATAGAGTAAAAGTTTTTTTTGTAATGTTCACTTCTCTGCATACACCCAGGGCAATTTTGGTGATGATCCATTGTTTAGAGGCTATAAAATTAGTTTCCAAAACATTGGCAGCCATCTGTCTTTAGAAAGCAGCCTCAATATGTGCACCAGACGCTTCCTGTTTTATATGCACATCCTAGCATTGCTCACGCAAGTGACAATGGGACATTTACTCCCAGAGAAGAAGCCCTTACCATAGGCAAGGCACACTCCATACACAGAAAGTTTAAGAATGAGCTGGCACAGTAAGACAGAGGCGGAAACATGGAATAAAAGTAATTACTGTATATTCTCGGGTAAAAGCCAACCTGAATATAAGCAGAGGCATCATTTCATTTCATCTACAAAAACTGGTTAAACATATTGACTCCAGTATAAGCCTAGGGTGGAAAATTTAACAGCTACTTGCAAAGTCAGATAGTGGAGTTTTCAAAATCACATTCCACCATCTCCATTAAATAATTAACAAAATGTGCACAAAATCTGTGTGTACATTTCGCCACCCGAGTCCAGCTTGGGAACGCCACAGATAGAATACAAATTGCAGAGGAAAGGTCAGTCATCAGACCACCCACAGAGGCTGCAGGACTGGTAAGTGGGACCCTGATTCGAGTAGAAGCAGAGGGGGTCTTATTAATATGATTATACTCAAGGTATATATGGTAAATTGCTACAAGATTTTTTTGTAAAAAATATATCTAGCAAGTATTGCTTGTAGGTTGGAGTTTACATTAGGGTTTAATTTCTCTTTAACCACATGCATTACAGATAAACATGAACGTGTGACATACAATGTCACTAAAATTACTAAGCATCATTTACGGCAAGACCTTACTATACTGTAGTGACAAGTGAGTTATTTAATTTTTTTTAGGTGCAAACTTGTTCATATGAGTTTTACCTAAACATTTATCTAAAAATCACTCTCAGCAAGAATTTGCAAAATGTCAGCAATCTTCGAGGAGCTTCCTTTAGTCTTTAAATAACCTTTCACTTCCAGTTTGGGTTTGTAAAACACAGCTATATATTGAAGTTCTAGCCGTATCATTAAAAGAAACTATAAGGCCTTTGTATATACAAACTTCAGCTTTACAAAAACAGGGAGTACGACAAGCTGTTACTAAGCATTTACAAAGCTTTTAAACAATGTCAAGCAACTTCTTAAAATAATTTTAATCCCTCTTCAGCTCCAGTCTGAGGAGGGGAAACATTATGGAATTGCTGACAGTCAATTTAAGCTGCTTCAGTAACCTTCAGCACTACTTGCAATTTGACACATGTCTGCTCCAGCACACTGTCTCTAGTTTGTGTAAAGTAGCACAAATAATCACTATTTGTGTCTCAAAATGGCAAAACCAGATCTAAATCTTGCCTTAAACATTAAAGGCTTTCAGTAAAATTTGACCCAATGGTTCCTTAAGCCTGCTGAAAATTGATAATATTTGGCCTTCTGTAGCCCACCTTCCTCCCATTAAAGTGGAACTATACTCAGCACATATACTTCAAGGCATTTAACTGGAAAACACACATTGCACACTAGGGCATTTATGATCTTGTCAACTAGTCGGCGTCACAGCGACAGACGAGAGGAGTCGACTAGTCATCTCTCTGTTAAACCAAAGTAATTTTCTATGTACTTTTAAGGCAGTATAAGTCAATTCACTTACAGTGCCTTAAAAGTCCCCACTAGGGCTATTACCCTAGCTGAGGTCCCTAATATCAGGGCTTATCCTAGAACAGCATGGTTACATAATCATGTATGTGTAACTAACACATTATTGTCACATTCACAAGGTAGCCATACACGGGCAGAATTTATAGCTGATCGACCACCATGCGCATTACCGCCAATCGCCCAGTGGTAATACCCAGCTTGGGTGCACCTACCTGGCGAGATTTACCAGGAATCTCCCATCGCAGGAATCGCACATTGATCTGACATATTGATAGATTCCCAGGCGATCCCATGACTTTGGATGTCCGGCACACAAAGGGACATCATCACGCTGCAGTCTGTCCCTCATCTATCGAGGGAGAATCAAGGCGTGTATGCCTTAAGTCAGGGGAGGGCAAACTTTTTGACTCATGGGCCACATTGGCTTCTTAAATTTGAAGTGGCTGGACCAAGAACCTGTAATGGCTGACCCAACATAGGTGTGCCAATTCCATGCATCGCCGGCATCAATTATGAAGGTGGTTATGTGTAAAAGGCGACCTGTGACAGGGGCGATGTTATCTTTTTACATTTCCTGCAGAAGAGATTGTTCCCAGAGACTGCCTGTTGTTGCCGTGAGGATGTCATCATATAATCACACCACTGCATTTTAACTAAGGCATTATTTGGACACCTCTAGGCATTATGTGCTTGGAGAGAAAAAGTAGAGGCCAGCATCTTTTCAACCAGTTGACAAAGGGCCGGAAAAGAAAGCTCAAGGGCTGGATCTGGCACCCTGACCTTAGTTTGTCCACCCCTGGTCTAAGTCATGTGTGACTAAGATAGGAGAATCTTTTTCAGGGAAGCTAATGAACCCATCATTATGTCTTTGAAGACATGCTTTTATAATTGTGGAAGCTGTGGTTGTACCTATGTTTGATGGTAAGCCTTTATCCAATGAATGAGATCTGTGAGCCTGGGGCTAAAAACTGGGGAGGAAGTTAGACAATTCAATTTGTCTAATAAATAGGACAATTTCAGGGCTTGTTTCCACTAGCGTCATTAGTAGCGGCGCAAAGTGATTTAAAATCGCGCTTGACAGTCGCGGGTGGCCTCGATTGGTCACAATCGAGGATGGCAATCTGGCACCATTCCGACAATTGGGCATGACAATCGCGGGTGGCCGTGATTGGCCACAAAACCAGTCAGATCGATTACAAAATCACAGCCATGCACGACTTTTGATCACTTCCATTCATGTCTATGGACGAGATCCCGGGCGGACAGTTGCAGCGGCCATGGCCATTTGCCTATGTGGGGACAAGCACATGCAAGTAAATGGGCACTATTGTCACACACAAAGGGACATCATCACGCTGCAGTCTGTCCCTCATCTATCGAGGGAGAATCAAGGCGTGTATGCCTTAAGTCAGGGGAGGGCAAACTTTTTGACTCATGGGCCACATTGGCTTCTTAAATTTGAAGTGGCTGGACCAAGAACCTTTAATGGCTGACCCAACATAGGTGTGCCAATTCCATGCATCGCCGGCATCAATTATGAAGGTGGTTATGTGTAAAAGGCGACCTGTGACAGGGGCGATGTTATCTTTTTACATTTAAAAAGTAGCTAATAATCTTTTCCATATACCAAGTTAAGAGCTTTATGAAAGGTGGTCAAACCTTACTGAAAGCTTTTTAAATATGTATACATGATAGTTCTGAAACAAAGGTTTTCAAGCTAAAGCTTTTGTGATGGTAGTGAAGCCACACAGTAGATTATGTAACTAAGATCTCCACTTTCCTTTTCAAAATATTTTTCTCTGTTTTTAATTGGCAGTTATGATTGTGAACAGTGAGCTGAGCATGTCTGTTAAGGTGACAGTAATTAGAAATATATTTTTCTTTACCTAGTAAGCCAGAATACATGAATTCTACTGACTATTAAGAGTTTATTGAATATTGTAGTGATATTTTGAGTGGAATATTATGTATGCAGTATATAAAGAGAGGCTAGTATGATTATATGTATTTGTTAATTCAACAAACCCTTTTTAAGCATAATATACCCATAGGCATAATCAAACATATGAATATTTAACATACACACACTGATACCACCACCACTGAAAATCAGCATTTGCCAAGCAATCTTCTTGAGATAAGTCATCAAACATCTGTTTTCTTCAGCTGAACTGAATTCCCCTGAACATATTGCACAGGACTTGATGATGGCAAATTGGAGCAAAGTGAGAAGTAAAAGGACAGGAATCTGTCTTTATGCTCTTACTTGTAAAGGACAGAGTTATCTGTTTAATGCTAACACACAGGGGGATGCTTATCAAAATCTAGGCTAAAACAGGTGTATAATTCTAAATTCAAATGCACCATAGAAAATATACTGAACTAAAATCCTTACATTCATGAATTAGGATGAGTTTTTGTCATAATTGGCACAGCATAGTTGTCCATTCTAATACTCACCTTCTCACTTGCAGTCCAAAGTCTTGGCCATCCCCTGAGACCACCAAGGTCATGGTTCACACTCTCATCATTTCTCGCCTTGATTACAAATGATGGCCAAAAATTTAGCCAGGCAAATTGGGTGTTCGCAGTGGGCCGTAAATGCGTACTGTCGAATGAAACGATTGCAGGGGAATCCACAAGTCTATGAATACCTTATGCTCGCCCTATGGAATGTGTATAGAGGTCTCTTGGACCTCTTACGCAATCCAACAGAGTAAAAACATGTTCCTGCAAAAATGTAATACATATAAACCCCCTTAAATGTTATCTGTAATCATAAAATAAATGATTACATAATAACATGGAAGGAATAATGGGTTGTATTAACCCCTTACTCCTTCCAAATCCATTAACCTTAGCATGGCAATAAGCACATTTAAAAAACGCTTTCAAAATACAGCCAATTAATGTTATCTGTAATCATGAAATGAGTGATTACAGGTAATATGGAATGAACATTGTGGTCGTATTAACCCCTTACACATATGACAACCCTTTAACAGTATTCTAAAATAGCCGACATTCAATCAACTAAAACTGCAAACTTTTACATTAAATTACAATACAATGTTCTATGTCTTAATTAAATAAATTATGACATCTAACATAAAACCTCTATCACAAACCATACTCCTACCCTAAAACAGCCAAAAATTCTAACCAAATAAAACATACACCTTTACAAAAATACAATAATAAAACAAAATTCAGAAAACCAGACAATTCCTAACCAGGAAAACACACAATAAAAAAGTGCAATTCACATTGTCGACTATTTTAGGATAGGGTTAAGTCATTTGTGTAAGGGGTAAATATGAACCCAATGCTCATTCCATGTTACCTGTTAGCAGTAGTCATGGCCGAACATCAGACACGTCCGTTTGCGAATCAGACTTTTAGAAAAGTCTGATGTCCGCCTGTTCGCTGGGAATTTGAATCCGAAAAATCACTGATGTCACTTCCGGTACATGGAATGCACAGTTACTTATTCCGATTACCAGACGTGACATCACTTCCGGTTTTTAAAGCCAATTTCTCGCTAGAGACTGGGGAAATTCTTCCTCTGGCCGGATATTTCTGCGCCTGATCCAGCTAGTGGAAGAATAAACCCGGCAAACGGGGAAGGCCGAACACCCGTACTGTTTTCCAGGAGATCACTAGTAATAACTTATTTCATGATGACAGATAACATTAGTTTACTGTATTTTAAGGTGTATTTCAACGTGTTTTTGCTTATTGCTGCACTGGGGTAATGTTTTTGGAAGGAGTAAGGGGTTAAAACAACTCCACTACTTCTTTTTGGTGGGGGGGGGGGGGTATTTTATATGTGTTTAGTTGTTATATATGTTTTCAGAAACATGTTTTCACTGTGTTGGATCTCTAGTCTGCTATACTAGTTGAAATAGGGAGAGAGCAGCAACTTTCTCCCTATTCTAGCCAGTCATGACTATGTAATTCTTCCATAGACATGAGCAAAACATGCATTTTAAAAAATTCATATTTTTTTGGTGAAGCTATAGCTATTTAGCTATTGACCCCCCTCTGGCATGACACTGTTTAGGTGGTTGCACCATTTAGATACTTTTTATTGGTACTGTGGCTACAATTTTAACCTGTAGGTTTGAGAAATCTGCCCTCTATTTAAGTTAATGGCGGTTCTCCTTTAACATGTGAACGTCTGGTATTTACTAAAGTTCGATTTGCCTATTTGCAAATGTCCGCTGCCGATGTGCGTCCATCACTATTGACTACTGCAACATCATCCTCCCTGGTTTCCTCTAACTAGACTGTCACCTCTTCAATCCATCATAAATAGTGCTGCTAGACTCAATTACTCCTCTAACCGCTCCTCATCTGCTGCTTCTCTCTGCAAATCTCTACACTGGCTTCCAATTGTCCAGAGAATGAAATAAAAAATTCTGTGCATTGCGTTTACATCACTCCACACTAGTGATGGCCGAACTTCGGCCATGTTCGGCCCATGTTTTTTTTTTAAAAAGGCCGCCGTCCGCCTGTTCGCGGGCAGATTCAAGTTCCCCGCTTAGAGGCGGGGAATTTGAATCTGAAAAACCGGATGTGACATCACTGAAGTCACATCTAGTACCTGAAACCCATAGTTCCTGGTTGTGCTAGCAGCATGCGGCATCACTGACATCACTTCTGGGTTTACGATCCGGTTTTACTGCAAGACTGGGTTCTCTACCCGGTCTTCAGTGAAAAGATTCTTCCTCTGGTATGATCTGGCTGCTCCTGATCCTGCCAGATCCTCGCCGGCGAACAGGGCGGGTCGAACACTCGTACTGCTCGCCGGCGAGAAGGAGGGCGAACATGCATGTTCGCGGCCAAACTGTCCGCCTTGCGGGCAGTACGGCCAACACTACTCCCCCCCTACTGTCCCACCTACATTTCCAACCTGGTATATAAATATATTCCTTACTGCCCCCTCTGCTCCTCCAGTAACCTACTAAATTTACCCCAATTTATTAGATTGTAAGCCCCATCAGGCAGGGTCCTCAACTCCTCCTGTGTCATTAGCTGTTGCTGTGTGTTATCTTGTGTTGCATCTCAACTCTAATTTAATGTACAGTGCTGCATAATATGTTGGCGCTATATAAATAAAAGCTTATAATACTAATCCCTGAAGGCCATTGGACCAGCTGGTAGAACTACAACAACTTACTGTGCTTGGGTAAGGAGCAACTTTCCTAGAGATATTGCTATTATTCAATCATTTTTTTAAGTTGATGAAACAGAAAAATCTACCTGTGTATAGTTTAAAGGAGTAGCCATACTCCACCATAATGAATTTACATTTTTCATCCTGAGACTTTAGATGTGGAAGCAATAATGTTTTTTATTGTACATTATTGGGGATCTTTTAAACATTACATTTCCACCGCATTTTCTGAGCTCTAAGCAAATTCCAATGCTTATCCTCACTGCCATAGACTGAATGTATTTAATCCATTTGCCAGGTTCTTGCAGATTCCTGGAATTCTGAATAATTTTCAGTGTTCCCCATTACCTTGGTCAAAACCTTATTTCTTAGTGAAATAAAACCCATAGCTCCTGGACCTAGATTGAAATGTTTCATGCACATGTATGGATTTCTCTATTCCAACCAGATTGCAGGATTGATATGATATCAATTGCCCTTAAGATTTGATCAAGAGACTGTGTGTTGGGAATAAATCCCCCCTGGTTTTATGGATCAGGTTAGTAATGAATCCGATGAAAAGTGATCATGATTCTATGTATTTAGAGAACAATACAACAAAAGGTGACATTTTCTATAGCTTCCCTCAAGCTGCATCTTACACACTATAATTGCAAAATATTACCACTAGCAATTCATTTGTCAAACTTTTGTTAGGCAAAGATCATTTTCAAGGGCAGTTTTCATGTAAAGCTATAAAGTGTATGCCTGAGGAGAATCATCCACGTTCAGTTTTTATCAGTTTGAAGCACAGTTCAACAAGTAATCCCATGCACATATAGGTATATACTTGTTTATTTCCTAAAACTTCTGCCTTTAATGGTCTTGGTTACCAGAAATGCAATTTACTCAAGACACACAGTATATATGACCGTTCTAAGCTAAAATACTGCCTTCGCTAATCAATTATGGATGTTTACCACTCTTCTAGTTACTTCGGCATTCAATTATTCCTTTGTATTCAGGATTTAGGCTGCAGTGTGCTTCAGGCAGAGAAGATTTGATGATGATGTTTCAGCCTTTTGTGCAGCTCTATATGTACATTCACATTGTGAGAAAAGTGTAAAATAACATAAAGCTGAACCTTACCTCGTTAAGTAAACCATTGCGCTTGCTTTGTAAATAGGCATTGGCACTTCCGCTCTTTGCCACTCGAATTCTTGCAAGTCTTGTTTTCTGTGTAGTAAACAATATAGCAACATCAATTATATATAATTATATACATAGTTTTCAACCATAATTTATTTTCTTACTATTCTATGAATATGTATATGTAAAAACAGCTTAAATAAACACATCCTTCAACGATACCAGCGTACTATACCGGACAAAGAAGAAAAATATGAAATCTGGGTGAAAAAAACATAAATCTACTGGTGGGCTAGATATTCCTAATTTGGACCTTTATTAGCAAGCATATTTAATCTGACATTTCTCTCTCAATCAATTAAATATTTGCCCTGTGATGCTATGTTCTCACTTAGACGATCAGTTTTGGTGCAGACGCAGTTTTAATTGTGCGCTGTAATCACGGCTCATAACTTCCATTTAGTTGAATGGGCTTTTCCCCACTTCAACTCAAGGCCGTCTATTTATTCTCTATGGGTGAGATCAAGGGGCGATTTTTTTTAATGGAGGTGATTTAAAAAAAAATCATGTGTAAAAATCGCCTAATCAATTGCGTGTGATCGTGTCAGCATTTGCGTGAGATCGGCTGTCCGCGTTCACGTGATTATAATTATGTCTGCCCCTGACACCATTCTGGAGTGAAGTATGCATTGAATGTGGATACCTTGTAAATCAGTACCATATTGTGTATTCTGGTTAAGGATAATCTGTGTAAAGCTGTTTATGTTCTGTTACAGGGCAATGGACATCACAGGAAGTGAAGGCAAGCCAGCACATGGGCAATACATCACTTCCCATGGTGGAGACCCCACCCCTTCCTGGGCGGGCATCACCGGGCTAGTGAGGGGGAAGTTTGGACAAGGAAGTTAGTTGGAAACTTGGAACCGGGCTGAGAAGATGGGAGATGAGGAGCTCATGGCATGATCTTACAAGCTGTGCTAAGTATCCTCTTGTCTATATTATTATATCTATAGGCCAGTTACATTGTGTGTGTACTCACATAACCATGATATACACGTACCTAAATTATATGTGTTAATTGTTATTGTTACAAAGTAAAGGTGTCTTTTATGTTATATCTGCATAATTTCTAGTGATTCCTGATAATACATATTACATATTGTAGCAGGAGATATAACTGAGCATTGCATATTACTTCCTAGGAGTGAAAAGGCTGAATATTGACCACTGTCTTATGATACAAGGCGATATCCGGCCTTGATACACTAGGGGAAAGATATTGCTGAGGGCATAAGATTAAAACAGTAACCAGCAAATATCTCCCCTTTATCATATTCCAATAAATCTATCATTGAAATTTAGTTTTTTTCAGATGATCCAGGTTTCCAGCCAAAGTCTCAAATTAAAGTAGTTTCTCATTTTGTAAACAGGTAACATCAAAACGAAATGGGGTAAAACAGGGGAAACACTATTTTGTCTAGAATGTACCTGACCTCATTGAGGACATGTAGGTTGCTACTTCCTGATGACACCATGCAAATACCTTTCTTTGCAGCTAGTACCCGTAGAGAAATAGACCACAAAACAATCATTATTTTCTCTTTTTTTGATCACTTGCCAGCCTTGTGTCCATTTACTTTCACCAGCTTTTCATCGGGGACTTGTCACTTCATGAAAACTGAACCTTTTACCCTCATCAATTACAAAATATATTTCATGTGCCACAGTAAGCAACAACACACTGATAATTAAGCATTACAGGTAATAGAGAATTCTACATTAATTAAAGCCGGAATCTGAAGATGTGTGGTGTTTCATTCCTCAGACTTCATTCCCATACTGAAATAAATTGATATAGCAAAATTAATTAGGAGTATATTCTCTTGAAATGTCAGGCAATTTCTTTTTTTTCCATGGAGTTCAATTTCTTCTCTATTTCTTATATGCCTTTCACTTAAAACTGAGAATGAACTGCAAGCACTTTGACATCTGGTTTTTCTGAAAGGCAAATTGATCTGTTCATAAATTACTCCCCAGTCGCTCATATGGCTGATGTATTAGCTCAGTACCGGAGCTCCTAGTTAAAAGTGAGAAAGTAATTGTTCAATTTATTCCTGTAATACAGTGTATCTCTGCTTTACCATTGTGGTAAGATGTTCATTGACTAAAACTAAAGTCAGAAAGCAACACTGAAGTAAAATCGATAACAGTGTTGCCCAACTTGTATAAAAGGCAGACCTATTTTAGAGATGCATGATGGCAGAAAGCGATAGGAAATAACGTAAAAGTAGAAAAAAATATTAATCCATTAAAGTGTATGTTCGTATTCATATGGGCATATTATTTGGCTTAGTGGCTAGTACTCTGTCCATGCAGCAAACTAAATTTAAATATTGGCCAGGAAACTGCAAGGAGTTTGTATGTTCTCCTTGTGTCTGGATTATGTAATGACTTATGACTGTGGTTGCAAACTCAACACTTAGATTCCTCTGAGAGCGATTTGTTATACGATTGGGGCATGCGATTGAGTCTTCAATCAAAAGTTTTACATTTTCGAGATGTGATTTTTTCAGTGATCGATCAGGGACGTTACTAAAGATCGCCTACACAAACATTTTTTATAGCAAGTGATGGAAGTGGGATGAGGCCTGTATGGGTCGATCTATAGAAATGATCTCTAGTGTATAGTAATATTCTTCGATTCGCGATAGAACGACTAAAAATTACACACATGTCTGATCCCTGAATGATAATTTTTTTGTGTGATTTCTTTGGGATTTTTAAAGAATCGCTCGTGCTGGTTTCATCGTTCGAAAAATCGAGACTTTTTTGGCTAGCTTTAGTGATATGACAATGTATTTTGTAAGTTTGTATTAGCACTATACAAATACAAAATATTAATTATTAAATTTAAAAACACATAGTAGTAGGAGCCACCTACAATACACAATAAATAATTACACAATTACACAAAAAACATTTACTAAACAGTGTTTAACCTCCCTAGCGCTCTGCTGAGATCCAGATTTCTGTACCAAAAGCGCACCATAGACTTAAATGGAATATTGTTTTATGTTGTAGGCCTGTAACTTCCCAAATAAGGCCGTTCAAGGGTCTAATAGACATCCTGAATATAATAATGTTGGAAACAAACAATTATGTTAAAAAAATTACATATTTTTTTTATATATAATACAAGGTATTATTTTAATGATAAAATCTCTAAAATACTATTCAAAACAGTATGTATTCATATTTATGTTTTTTTTGTATTTATAATAAAATGTTTATTCAATTGGAAATGTGTTTTTTTTAACTTTGAATTGTATTGGATACAGTTATCACTGTATCCACTACAATGCCCTTTGGTCCTCTCTGTCCCCTGGTGTGATGGACACACCAGGGGACAACGGGTTAACTGCAACTGCAACATTTGGAGATCACACTGGGAACATTCTTCTGCATAGAAGAATGTTCTGGTCTGATTTCCATCTGAATCCATGCACAACCCCCCCCCCCCCCGATGTGACATCATTATGTCACTGGGGGGGGGAGGGGTCCGTTCTCCTCCTCCAGCTTCTCCTTCAGATCGGATCCCCGTTGCAGCACAGAATAGTAAATCTGCGCTGCCGGGGATCTGATCTTCTGACTTGATGGCCCCATCTCGTCCATTTCTATACTGACAAGTCAGCGCTGGACGAGATGGAGCCGTAAGGAACGGCAGGAGGGTTAACAACTTCATATGCTCAGGGTTGTTCTTAATACAAAGTAATATTTAACAGCCAGATGTATCCCCTGAACCTACATGAGCTCTTTGTAGAAGACAATTATGTGTTATTATTTAGAGAGAAACAACAATGAAGATTATGGTGAGAAGGGATTAAAGGAACCAAAAAGCCCTCAATGCAAGCAGTGCGTAGCACAGTCAAGCCTTCTTAAAAAAAAAAAGTATTTACATGGCCCAATCCATCACAAATCCCAAACATTAAGGGGAAAATCCTCACTTCAGGGCAGTGGGTGGAGCGATGCAAATCATTCCTTTACGCCCCATCAGACAAATGCACATCCAGAACCGCTGGTTTACAGTGCAGATTTAGCCTTATGGTACAGAGACATTTATTCCAAGCAGATTTCTCAGGCTCATTCGCCATCATCAATGCAGTGCATGGAAACCATGGCTCTATGGAGTAGGGCTTGGGAGTCGAACATTATTATTCAATAAAGTTATTCACTAACTTCTAAAAAATTAAGGACTGGTTTATATTGTACAAGTAGAACAATATATTTCAGTTCGAGGTAATTTTATTACATTACCTTTTGAGCTCTGCGTTTATCTGCTCGTTGGTTCTGATGGTATATCCGGCTGAAGTTGGAAACAATTACAGGAACTGGTAACGCAATGACTAATACACCACTTAGAGAGCATATGGAGCCAAAAATCTTCCCAGCTATAGTCTTTGGAACCATATCACCATACCTGGAAAAAAAGCATATGCAATATGTATATTATTCTGCCGCCATTTCTTACTGTAGTTTAAACAATTATTTAAAGTCATTAGTAAAAGACTACAAAACATATGGCTTTGTGGCAAGTATCATAAGGTTCCGCTTAACAAGAAAAGTATAAATATTTCTTACAAAGATATATAGCAATAAAGAGCATATTTAATTTTTAAATACAAGACAAAACAAAAGCACACAATCAGTGTGTGGTAAATATACAATACACAACATTCTAAAAAGTTCAGATCTTTAACAGTCTACATTTGGTATTATGCCTCTATATGTCTAGACACACTTATTTGTTGGCTGTCTATGCTGCAACATAGCCCATGAAGTCTCAATTGATAAAAGCAGAAATATAATAGACAAAGTATATTGGCCTCTATATACATTGCTAAATGCTACCTAAGAAGAAATGGAATTGAAATTATTTGAGAAATATGCTGCAGAACTGTTACGGCCAGTGACCTCATACAGACCTTGCCTGCTGCAAAATGTTTTATAGTGAAAATGTTCATGGATTAGCATTATGAAGAGAAGTAGCGTGCCAGAATGTGAAAATGTCCAGCAGATGGCATAATGTACCATTACAATCACATTATATTTCTGCAGCAGAATATACACAGATTGCTAATTATGGATACTCTAAAGTGTCTTGTGTTCTGACACCTTTATTTAAATGGAAGTCAAATGTTTTCATTTTTGGATTAATTTTCTGAAGTCATTCATATTTATGCAAAGGATTTGGATATCCGCATGATAGGTGAAAAATGGGATCATCTTGGATTTACTCATCTAATTAAATGTAGCATCATTGAAGAAATTCATATGCCTAGTACTCTTTCATGTACGTTTCCATATAGAAGTACTGGGATTGAAGGAAATCCGCACCTGACAATCTATCTACATATGTTTGTTCCAGGTAATTAAGTCAACAAGTAGTAAAGCAATTAAAGAGCAACCAAGTCTAAAACATTTATATTCAGCTTTAACAGCTTCCATATTTTTCATCACATTGTTTGCTTTACAAATATTTTCAGGAAAGGAATACATGGAAAGTAGTTACATTTTGACAAATCTGTCAATGAGAGAAGCAGCCAGTAAACCATGTGACCTCTGCCATTCCAACTTTGTTACTACTAAAAAAAAAGCTGTTTTTACCAAAGATTTCCTAGCACAAAAAAATAGACCAGTAAATGTAAGTGGTAGTTGTCCCAAAGGTTCATCAAATTGTCTGAAAATAGCTCATGTTATTATCCTTATTACTGTTGCATGGCTTTCTTCTATCGTATTATGTACTGTCACCCTAGGTGTGTGACAAGCATATAAAGGTCAAACACATCTTGAGAATACTCTGTGGTTACTGCCAACTGATGTAAAAAAGATAATGAATGTCTAAGTAAGTTAATGAGCAATTCATGTAAGGGTTGTACAATTAAATGTCAGATTGTCTGCCTTTCGCAGAATGATAAGGCCTGGGCCACACAGCTCATGAAAAGAAGCATTGTCTTGGGTATTGGTTTCCTTATATCCACAACCTTTTACTTTGTGATTAATTAAAAAAAACAGGCTTTGTTTTTATTATCAAACGAAAATTGTATATGTTCTGCTTTATACCTCTGTCATTTGTACAAGTTTATTACTTGTTCTAGAATAAACAGAAAAAGATTTTCTAGCTTGTCCTACTATCTGTGCCCATGTAAAGAAAGGTCGCTAGCATACCATTCATGAATGAATGAATCGGCACTCCAAAATACAATTTATTTAAGTCTTATACATTTCAGCCAAATATCTGGGGGCTCTATTATGCAGAAATTCTCATACACACTTGTACAAATATATATATGCTCAAAAAATTTGAAAAAGCTACAAAAATAAGGTGAATATAGTAAAAACAATTAAAAGAAAATTAATCTCAGAAAAATACATCATTCCAATGATTTCAACCAGCGGGTACTTTATGTGGGAGCCTAATTTAAAAATCCAATGTTTCCAACAACTTGAGATGTAAATCCGCTTCTAAGTTGGGAAAGGTTGTTCTATATCATAAAACATGAATCCGGTTATATCACCATTATGTACAAACATTAAGTGCAAGGATTCCAATATATTGAGTCGAAGTAGTGTTCCTGGTTCTTAAAGGGTGTATACATATATATATATATATATATATTAGCTGGAAATCATAGTGTGATTATGTTTCTACCTCTAAATTGTTTTATTTTATTCATTAAATCAATGGCATAGATGTGACTTTATTTTACATTTGATTTTACATGTGTTAAATATTACGATTTGCTTGAAAATATGATGTTCGTCGTTAAATCTGATTGTAGACATTTTATCAATAAATATCAAGTTTGGCGTTTTACTTTGTCCAAGTTATTTTGGCCCACTCTATGTTTAAGTTTGACACACCTTTGACATAGATAAAAATTTTAGAATCATAATACCACATTTTGCAGACTATAAGACCCACCCCCCTCTTCCTGATCAGTTCCTGAGGATGACGTGATGTGCTGTGATAGTACTGCTGCTAATGACATCTACTGGCTGAATTTGATATAGCATTAATTTAATCCATTGCATTAACCCGAATGAATTGAACACTTATTTATTAAATATTTTTTTCTGGTTTTCCTGCTCTAAAAACTGGGTGCATCTTATGGTCCGGTGCGTCATATAGTGCAAAAAATACAGTACTATGTTTACTTGCCATTTGTTGCTTTGTAACTTCAGATTCTGTGCTGTGATTCTGTTATATACCTGCCAATATCTGCAATTTCAGTTCACATACATAAGTCCCTTTAGAAGATACCCCCCTTAGAATCTGGTGTGCATCTGCTTCCCATTCATGCCTTTCGTATTCTTCTCTAAAGAAATTGTAATGAAAAAATCCTCAAACAACAGCAACAGCATTTTTCGCATATTTTATGGATGGTGACCTCCATGAGGTCCCATCAGTGAGCATTACACCATAAAAGTTACTGCAAGATAGGCAATCAGAATATATCATTACTATGATTGCTCTACTAACAATTGCTTACTTACTTTCCTTTATTTCTTTGAGTTATCTAAATGAAAAGAGTGTATGGATCTTTAGTTATGTGGTCATAATCACTCATGAAATTGTACATCTCCAATCAGTTATCGCATTTTAAGAGATGTGTGTCAATTCGGAAACAGACAAATCAAGTGTGGAGCTGTGGCACATTGACCAAAATTTTGATTGCACACAGGAGAGTTTTTTAGTGATTTATTTTGTAAATTGGATGCAAAAAGTAAAAAAAAGTCACAATGGAAATGAGAAAGAGAAAAAAAAACAGCCAAAGCTGATGAAAAAGATGGATGTTAAGATATACATATTGAGACCACATTAGTAAGTTTTGAGTTCAAATTATTGGTAAACTGAAGAAATGGAATCACTTGAACTCAAACCGTTTTATATTTATCAATGGCTAACTGTACAACACTCTACTACTAGAACTACATTACCGTAGTAAATAGTTTGGCAAAGTATCTTCTTAGTATGTTAATTAGAGAAATAAAAGTATGTACATAGCAAATTAAAATTTTTAGATCTGTCAAACTTTTAAAACCAAAAAAACAGAATACTGGTAAGGATCACTGTTCCAGGAAACAGATAACTATGTTCTGCTGAGCTCTCTTGAAAAGAAACACAAATAAAAGGCACAATGAGTATATCAAGCTGAGAAACATAAGAAAACTGCTGAGTGGTTGCAATTGTTTTGACCCTTTTTACACTGTGGATGTACACATTAAAGTGGAGCAATGTATGCCCCATTGACTTTGGTTGCCTCATATGTACTGCAATTAAATGCACATTATTGGTGAGGTGTAACAAAAACGATTGAAACCTGTATTGCTGTATAGCTGAAGAATAGATGGTTGCAGTTGATGTTATTTTCAATAAGTTATCCAGAGTCCATGAAACATAAAATTATTTCAATGATTTAGCTTTAGAATGTATGACTTAAACCTAAGTACTGGGTGAACTCACCATATTTTTTAGCCTGAAAAATAAAAACAAATGCAGCCACTATATCCAAGGACTATTACCATTGCAATATATTACCTTTTTTTTTCTTATCCTGAATAGGTGACCAAGCACAGGTTTGTTTGTTTTTTTATTGACAAACAAATCAGGCAGCAAAACTAGAACGATTTTTATATCGGATTGATCACACATTTGTTACATAGTTTATTCACTTAGATAATTCATAATCATAATATATCTGTTGTAGTAATGTACGATATAATGGCTGTGCAAAGCTCTATGATCAAACAATGATGTCCTTCAGCAATGGCAAGCTTTCTTTTTTAACTGTACACAATCCAGAAGTTCTTAATTGCCATGCTGTGTTATTTACATGTATATATAAAAAACAATAGTTTGTTATGGTTAATATATATATTCTGATATAATCTGCTAGGCTTAATGGAAAAAATATGTATGCATTAAATAAAACCACCAACAGTCCTTTCTTTGAAAAAATATGAAAGGACCCTTAAAGAACCCTACGGGAATTGTTTTTATTGGTACCAATTCTAGAACAATCCTCCAGATGCTGATACAACAAAGTGACAAGTGATATTTTAATGCAAATATGTAGATAAAGACTATATAGTATTATTGTCCTGTGACCAACACCACCTGAGAGACACTCGAAAAGGGCCACCACCTGGATAATGTAACATTAGGCATTTCCCAGTTTATTTTCAGCCAGTTTCCCAGTAGAATAATATGAGGGCCGTTGTAAATATAAAGTGCCTCCCAAGGGCTTACACATTGTGTACAACAGACTGTCAGTTGCCCTTAAACTGACCCTGTGAATTATACCTAACTGTCCCCATTCTATCCAAAATAGGCATAGAAACATTGTATGAATATTTTGATTATAGTAAAATACTAACTTTAGTAAATATGTTAAATATGGGCTGTAGAATGGATGATAACTGTCACCAGTCATGGCTAGAATATAAGCCTGGGAAAAAGTGATTGAACACAGCAGATTCTTATGCCTGGCATACACATGCCGATAAGTGGCCGATTTTCCACCTGACCGATGGGCGTGCGCGCTCACGCCGTCGGTCAGCGGAAAAATCGGCCGCTTATCGGCATGTGCCCACATGGGGCGACAGATCCCTGTCGGCCCACAGCTCGGCCGGCCAGAGAACGGACATGTCCGTTAATCTCTGGCCGATGGAAGCCGATGGCATTAGCTTCAATGAAGCCCCATAATGCACCAGGGTGCAAACGTGATGACGTCATCACGTCTGCATTCCGGTGCATGTGGGAGCATGTCTGTCGGCACCCATCTGTGGGTGTATGGCAGGCATTAAGGTGGGTTTACACGTGTAGATTTTTTGTTCGATCAACTCGTCCATTTATCGAATGTAACATTAGATTTTTTGTTCGTTCATCCCGATATCGGATGAAAATACATTCAGAATTACTACGACCTTAAAGGTGGGTTTACACCTGTAGATTTTTTCGTCCAATCAATGAAGAACGAACGATTTTTGGTTGATTGAACAAAAATCTAGAATGGCCAATTAGTTCGATGGATAAATTTAGTTCCATCTCGAACAAAAAATCGATCAAAAGGTCATCGAACATGTTGGTAAATTTTCAGCGGTCGTAGTAATTCTGAATGTATTTTCATCCGATATAGGAATGAACGAACAAAAAAATCTAATGTTACATTAGATAAATGGACAAACGATGTTCGACAAAATAATCTATCAAAATATTGAATCAGGAGTTGATCGAACAAAAAATCTACACATGTTAACCCACCTTAAGACGGAGAAGTCCAAGTGAGTCTTTTTTTTTGCAGCCATCGATAAGAAACAATTAACTTTCACTTTCCATTTACATCTCAGCAAAGCCTCTGGTACTGCATGACCAGTCACCCATTGATATCACTGCTATTACTATTATTAATTTAGCTGTAAAGGCTGAAGAAATTACAAAGGTTTTTGCTGTATGCTATTAGCTTTGTGTTTTTTTTCTTCCATAATTTTGTTAACAAAT
Organism: Ptychadena robeensis; assembly: GCA_036250615.1. Lineage (NCBI taxonomy): Eukaryota > Metazoa > Chordata > Amphibia > Anura > Ptychadenidae > Ptychadena > Ptychadena robeensis. Next base: position 69,037,859 of record CM070034.1, on the reverse strand, counting down.
GAACATTGCTGGAGGATAAGTGAAATTACTGTGGAGGAGAAAATATATGGTAATTACCATTATTTACGACAAAAATAAAGAGGAAGAATATAATGCGGTAGATATATTCCTTGTTGGTTTTTTTATTTAGATTTCCACTTTCTCTCGCTCTCTAGCTCTCTCCCCTTCTGACTTTCTAACCAACTATCTCTTACACTTTTTCCCTCTATCTATCCCTCCCTCTATCCCCTTCTCTCTCCTGCTCTCTCACTCTCCTTCTGGCTCTTTACCCCTATCTCTCTCTCCCTCCTTCTTTCTCTTACTCTGTCTCTCTGCTTCTTTCTTCCTTTCTATTATTTTATTTTTAAACTCTGTGTTTCTGATATATATATATATATATATATATATATATATATATATATATATATATATATACATACTG
>CM070034.1:68991065-69030423 GCA_036250615.1 Ptychadena robeensis | reverse complement strand
CTGAAACTGAGGAGTCGGAGTCGGGGAATTTATCGACCGACTCCACAGCCCTGGTAATAACATTAAAAGATGCTTTAACAAACTATTAGTTTAAGGGTGTTCACTTTTATGCAACCACATTATTTTATTTTTATATTTTTTCTTTCCTCTACATAAAAGATTTCCATTTGTTTTTTTATTTGAGTGGTACAGTTTATAGGTCACATTAAAGGTGGACAAAGTTCTGAAATTATTTATCTTTGTCATTTTACCATATTGATATCCACTGTAAATATGTATTTGGACATTGTGGATCAGATGCTTTGTCTTGGTGAACTCAGATGCTATAAATAATGAATTGCAGTCTTAAATATATAATGTATTAAATAATGTATATTAAAATAAACAAAATGTATGTATCCAAACATGTGTTGATAGGATACTATAGTCAGGTGTGCACATAACTTTATAGTGAGCTTCTCAGATGAGTACAAGGAGATGGTGTTTGGTACTAACCCCTTATGTAGGGAGGTCTACCTTACTGTCTCCCTCACTGTCCTCTGCGCCAGTTTCCTGCATGGTATATTCTGCTGCAGATAGACCTCCCTTTTCCTGATTGATCCCCCGATTAGCTGTCTCCATCCACAGGTCAACAGCTGGCTTTGAGTGAAATGTAACTCTTACAGTACAATACCGTTTGAACCCCCAGATCTCAGTATCATACCTCAGTAGTGCAACTTTTCTCTTGTCAGATTTTACCCTACATGTGCCTACTCTGATTTCCGTCCCCCAGATCTCCAACACCCTTAAAAGTCCAATCTTTCTTTAAATTAGTAATTTACATTACCAATTTGACACCCCTAACTGCAACCTTTTATAGTTATTAAAGTTTCCCTGTGGTTATCCAAGTGACATAAATTGTATACATTTAACAGTATAGCTGTAATCTCAACTCAATCTGCAATATCAGTTTCAGAGAACACTTTACGTCGGAGCAAACACACGCACAGCTTCCTTCTCATCAGAGAGGAGGGGGAAAGCTCTTGCATCTCTCCCCTCTCCTCCTGTGGTCCGCAGATGCGCTTAGCAAGGAAAAGAAAGGTACACAGAGCTAGGTTTTAGATGATTTCGTGTACCAGCATACTGCTTATGTGCCCCCCTGACTATAGTCCCTGTGCAAAGCATCAGCATTGTCTAAAACGATACATTACAAACTTTTTAAAGACCATATGTACAGTAGAGAATGAAGAGGGGTCCAATGAAACAATTTTGATCAGCCTCTTTTTATAGGACTGACTGTAAGGTTCATCTGCTGGGCCTGGAATTCAGGTTGCACAACATTTTTCATGTGTCCACTGTAAAGATGATCAATGAGCAAACTGCAGGCATACTGCAACTGAGCCAATCCAACTGCTGAGCTTGATTGGCTCAGTTGGAATCTGCATCCCATTTGTATGCCTGTAGAAAAAATATAGCATCTCCATGATCATCTCTAGTCACATCCGGACTGTTCTAGTCTGTTTATTCTCTTCCAGGATTTCTGGTCTATTACAAAAATGCTCAGAATTATGCCAGGAATTGTCTTTGCTGGGCATTTGGATTTTTAAATGCAGAACCCACATTGATGAGCTGTGTAGGCTGTGCAAAGGCTTTGGCAAGACTTCATTGTGTGTTACCTCCTGAATTAGCTAGACTTGTGCAATTTATCTTCACTGAAGTATGCTAAATTTGTTTGTTGCTGAACTAATTTTGTTTCCATATAACCCAAAACAAAACATGGGACAACAACTCCTAAAATCTCCAGTGAATAGTGCTTTCCTGCTATTAAGGCACGCACAAAGCGAGGTTCCCATTACAATATGTCTCTATATACATATATATGTCTATTATTATCTGACACTTTAAAATAAAAATGCATGCCTATAGAAAAAAAGAACACACACAAGGTCTAATATATTCATACAATCTGTCTTTACCCTATCTAAATGAAACCCGCTAATGTTTTCAGATTCATACAAACATGTCAAGTGAAGTAAATTTTCATGCAAAGATGACACTTTGATTTACAGTATTCTTGCTGAGTATCACTAATCTATTCCATTGTATTTCAGCAGATCTGTGCTCTGTGACAAACAGACAACTGATGGAACAAATCTATCCATGATTGATAAACTTGTGTTTTATCATTTTTGCTTGCTTTTCCAGCTTATAATTCTGTAACTCCTGAAAAACATACTGTTACAAATCGTAAAATAAATGGCTGTGGGTGGCTTATAAACATAAAAGTATTTTAAGCACTACAAGGATACCAACATAAAGGAACTAATTCCTAAAATACCAGCTAAAGCACAGCAAACATGCAGTTCCTTTTTGTATAAAATTGTACGTAACATTGTTTACTCCTTAACCCGCCAACTCTGCTCGTGATCCCCACCCTCCCCTCTACACATCACTCGTGTCATCGATGACGCCTGCAATGTGTGCTCAGAAAGTGATGCCCCTCCATTAACTTTGAGGTCTATGGCGACGCCTGGCTCAGTGTGTGTGCTCAGAAAGCGACGTCTCCATTAACGCATACCTGTCAATCCTCCCATTTTGGCCGGGAAAGTCAAATTTTTTTATGTGGCTTTCACGGCCAAATCCCACAATAAAAAAGAAGAACAAGAAATCCGGGATTTTGAAATCAGGCGATTTAGGAGGGAGGAGGCGTTACTCTCCCTCCGAAGTTCCCACCACGCTTGTGCAGATGATGTGTGGAGTGGGACATTATTAGGGAGAGTAATGCCCTCTCCCTCCTAAGTTAGGCAGGAGCTAAATAGGGGGAGGAGACTTTAATCTCTCGCTACCGAAAGTAACGTCAGTGAGGTGGACAGCAAAATTTACAGCTATGCATAAACAAGGCGCCACCTCCACCCTGTGGTTGATCCGCAGGTCCACCTCGATTAAGTATGCTGCGGGCTCGCTGTGAAAATTTTAGTTTGAGTGAGCCCAGTTCGTCAACAGTTTTTTTTCTCAAATGCTTGGGAGGTTAATCAAAGGTGCATGTTTACGAGCACCTATATTAATGTGAAAAGAAGATAGTCATGACCGACAGCCAGTAAACTGTACTAGGTGATGTTGTTTTAAAAAAAAAAAAAAAACTATTTATAACATTTACACATATATAAGAATTCTTTGATTTTGGATTTTAAGGGAACAAAATATTCTTATGCAATATTTACCTGACTAAAATCTGGTTGTGACCATGATAAAGAAATAAAATATTTGTAAAACCTAAATATATTTCCTTGTATGTTTTTTTCCAAGCCATAGTAGGTTTATGAGAACTAAATTTTGGCAAAAGGGCCTTTTTTTTTATTGTGGGCTATATGCTCAATTTAGGCGGTACATTGCAAGCCTACCAACCCTGCATAGTAAGGAATGAGGTCAGGCCATTGCTCACAGCAACTTTAGGCCAAGACTCCACTAAGCATCTTTGGCATGACCCGATTCATTTTCAATGGGTGTGCAAAAAATAAAAATATAAAATGAATAGGGGCGTGCCAAATACCTGACCACTACGCATCTGCTACATTTTGGCCTAAGCCTTAGGAGGGTGGCTACAAGCTACCTGTCTTGTAAAGGATAATGCTGAGTAAGTAGAGAAAGTAAATGAAAGTCTTCTTCTGTGGTTGGGCTTTAAAATTACTTTACCTTATGAACTTGTTTCTATTAGGGATCTCATGCTTTAGTACTGCTTTGATTGACTAGTCCTGTTTTAGCCACACAGGAAGCAGATATGATAATTAATTAAATGGTCCTGACCAGTGAATCAGGGACGATTTACCTAATCAAATTGATCATGTGCTTCTCTATTTATCCTCTTGGACAACTGTTTTCAGAATGTGCCAGACATTATTGTGATCAGTGTTTTTTCTTCATAGATCTGGTATGTCCAGTTTAAAGCCCATGTCCTGCATCCAGCCCCCTAGACAAGTTATAATCGGCCCACCAGCTCAAAGCCTATGCCCTGCATCCAGCCCCCTAGACAAGTTATAATCGGCCCACCAGCTCAAAGCCTTTGCCTTGCATCCAGCCCCCTAGACAAGTTATAATCGGCCCACCAGCTCAAAGCCCATGTCCTGCATCCAGCCCCCTAGACCGGTTATAATAGACCCATCAATGTTGCTAGAGTTTGGTGGCCAGGCTCCCTTTTAACATTGGGGTTATGAGGGGTTAAGTTTGGGGTGAGAGTTATGGAAAGAGGAAGGGCTGCGGTGCAGAGATGAGTGCTGAGAATGGAGCCAGTACTAGGCTTAAAGCTGTAGATAGAGAGTTCCTAAATTCTGTAAATGTATTCTACTACTGGTGACATGCATGCTCATTTAATTTTTAGAACATTAGAACAACATTTGCCTGAAAGCTACCTGTGCTTAGAAGTCTATAGAGATTCAACTGTGCAGTTTGCACAATGTAAGAAGGATGATTTGTTGCTAATTGGAAAGCTAGGGGATGCATGACATTAAAACCTTATGTTTTTCTATAAAATGGATACCATGGTAATCAAAATGGCCCCCAGCAAATTGATTTCTCTTGCCTGGATTAATCTCCATATGAGATGAAAAATGAAAAAGAAGCTGAAAAGAAGATTTAAATGTGTTCTGCCTAACAAAAGGGAATATTTGTTTTAAAATCACAAACTGCCTCATTCGTTGAATTCATCCCAATCTCAGGTTGCCATAGAAACATTATAAGCCTTTTTATAAAAACAGACAACATAAAATGAGCTTTTAATATATTGCGCCTTGAAAATGATTAATTGTTCACCAGGAAGATGCGTCTTTATTACAGATCTATATACAGTGAAGGAAGTTCTTTGTACAAACAGGAGATCAGGAGATCACCGTATATCCTAAAAAGCAAACATCCATGATTATGGGCTTATTTCTCACAAAATTTGCATTTAATGCTGAGCCATATACAGTATAATCTATTGGTATGGACAAAACTCTTTGCAGCACCAGATACCCTAATGGCCGTATAAAAACATATCTTTAACCTCCCTAGCGCACCGCCTGTACCGCACCGTTTTTAACAGTGTGGTACAGGCAATGGCACGAGGTACACTGCCTGCCATTTCCTCCCTCCCCCTCCCCTCTCCACACAGCCAGTGTGCCACTAGGGCTCTGTGTGTTGTTGCTAATATAGGTTTAGTTTTCTTTCTATTACACTGGTTAACGGTAGTGATGAGCGGCATAGGCAATATTTTTCCAAATTGTAATCATGTTAACCTTCTAAAGGAATGGTCACATGTGGTATTTATTTTCGCATTACGAATATAAAATTGCAATGCATGGCCATAAGCTTCCCAATGCATTGAATATTCTAAATTGAGATTATCAGCCACCATATTCATGAAATTTGCGAATTCACCAATAGATGATATAATTCGAATATTCAAGCTCAACACCAGTTAACGGTAGTTGCCTCACGTTAGTGCTTGTTTATGTAAGTTTGATACGTCAAGACTTCCATGAAACTTTCCCTGGTGTAATGCCTGCCTTAACGAATGTTGTCTTACTTTTGTATTTCTGCACTAATTTAGCTCATTGCATCCTTCCCTTCCCTCCAAAATTTAAACTTATATGTCTGTTTTCTAATTCTTTATATTTTTCCTAAAAACTATATTGAAACAGAAAAAGGCTTCATTTGTAGCTTTATTGTAACTGCACCAGAGATGGTGGCTACCAATTTTCTAAAGAGCTAGAGATGGTGTTATGTCCATGATTGGCAAGTGTACTGGTGAAAAAAACTAATTGTGGGATAACTCTACCTTATGGATCTAGAATAATAATCATTTCAATAACACTCTATGAGACCAAATTTGCTATAAAAACACTATCCATTTTTTTTATGGTAATAGCTTAGACTGTAGAAAACATATTGGTTATGGAAGAACATTTATCTTACTATCTGCTATATCTCTGGTCGTCCAGGTTTAGGCTATGTCTCCTCGTCTGTTGGGACCCCCTACGCTAAGCGCAAGGCTTAGCGGGGAGTCCCGACGGATCCCATACACTTTACCTGCACGGTGGATGCTGTGTTTTCAAGGCGCTGAGCCGTTCCACTGATGCAGGGGTTAACATAATGGAGTACAATAACCCCAGTATCTGTTCAGACATCCACGGGCCGTCTAAAGTGTATGTGATCCGTCGGAACCCACGCCAAGTAGTGCTTAACATTGGGGTCACACAACGCTGTGGAAACCTTTCCTTAGATCAGTGATGATCAGCAATAGGCAATATTCATATTCGCAAAATATCGCAAATTTTGCACCTAATACTCACAATGAATTTGTGATCACCAGTCATTATTACCTTCATTGCGCAAATTGTCACTTGTAGTTTTCATCAATCGTTCAGAAAATTTGAGTCCAACTTGAGACAGCTGTCACCCTATAACAAGATCTTCCCAGAAAGAAGGATCAGCAAGGATCAGCATGTATTCTTCTAATGAAGTAAAGGAGGATAAATAAACCTAAAATCTGTAAAGCTAGGTGATAAAGCTTAGATCTTAGTTAACAGATTTTTGGCTGTTTTTATAACATTTTAAAGTTTAAAATGTCCTCAGAGCTAACTGCATAATAAAAAGCTCATTATCCAGCCTTTCTAAAGCATTGGGGCTTGAAGTGGAAGCCTTTCTGGATAATCAGTTAGTATAACGGAGAGCAACACTAACCAATTTTAGGACCTTTTATAAAGGTAGAACATACTGATTGCTATTCTTCCAGGAGAAACTGGCTGCTCAGGGAGAGTTATCCATCACAGAAAATACAGCAGAAATATACTAATAAAAATCATCATCAAGATATCTTTTTCTTCCCTGGCAACACATTGGTACAAGCGTGATTTCTTATTCTACAATAAAAGAAGGAAGTCAGAGCATGCAGCTGTGTTTATTATAGATTCTAGGCATTTAAAATCTTATGTTCATATAGGCACCATAGCACCCAATACCAGTTTTGCACGTTTTTTTCAGTGAGCTAAGCCATAGATCAATGCAGAGAGAGGACGGGTCTGATGGCTGACCTGGATTTTGGATTAGTCATTTACATTCCCAATTTGACACCCCTATCTGCAACCTTTCATAGTTATTAATGTTTCCCTGCGGTTATCCATGAAACATTAGGTGTATACATTTAACAATAAAAACTTAAGAATGTTGGCAATCTAAAATTTAACTTTCACAGTTGTGTATAAATTATATATAAGTGAATTATATATAAGTGAAGTTTTGTACAGATATTTAATGTGTTTTATCTTTAATCTCAATCTCTCTCTAATACCAATTTTAGCCACAATGTCACTAGTGAGCACTTGCCATCAGTAGCAGCCAGCTACTTTAACTTTTACACACATCATGTAGGAAAAGGAGGGGGCCAAGGGGGATGCTGAAGACCTCTCCCTACTGTTGGCCAGTGCGCAGGGCAGGGAGGCGGCACAAGCATATAAGACTACCCCCAACTTTTGCATACATTTTCCTGTGTTCAAAAGTCGTCTTATACGCAAGAAAATACAGTAGGGTAAAGTAAATGGAGGACGAAAGAATTAGTGTACTATGATTTAAAATTTACATTTTCATTCATATCTAATGTTTCTTTGATTTTCATCTCCCCTTTCCACATGGCATATTGCCTGAACAACAATTATTAAAAAACTGTAACTTGGAAACAATAGTTAACATTGATTTCCCCTGACAGTAATCTTAAGGGAAATCTTTATAATCCGCTGATGTCCACGAAAGCCTCCGTTGCATTCCTGTGGTTGCATTCAACATGATGGGGGCTCAGACCGAGGGATTGGGAGCTCTGACAGGCTGTAGGGACAGCCCTGTCAAAGCCCCTTTGGCGTCAATGGATGGCTCTTGCAGTTCGCTAAAATCAACACATCAATGCAGGGATTGTTGATCCTTGGTCCATGGTAAAACACACAAAAAACCGAGCACTATACAAATCCCTTAATGCATTACTGGTGGATCTCTAATGCATGGGTTGAGTTTAATTGGATCCTTTAAAGCAGCACATGCTTAATGCATAGTGCAGTCAAAGCCTAGGAGAGTAACAGATTGCTATTAGGTGGTGTATGGAACTGGGTGACACTCCCAAAGTAAAATGGGTTGGTGTTGTAGTTGAGTGAAGGTCTGCAGCTCCCAAGATGGAGGAGGGGGGGGGGGCAGGGACAAGTGGTGCATGGCCTAGTACAAAAATGTTGAGTTCTATTAATGGTATAGGAAAATAAAATAATGCACTCACAATAATGGAGGTACAATGACGTCTTAGCGAGTAATGATCTCCTACAGGGATAGCAGTTGCCGTGTGTGTCTTGGATACCAGGATGATGCCACTTCTGTATTACTGATGAGAACACTTCCTGGTTACATGTGCTGTAGGGATGCCAGCAGGGAGATCAGTGTCTCCTTAGTTAGAGTTAGACTCAGTGTTGAGTAAGATCAATGCTCGTAAAATTGGAAAGTGCATAGAACCCAGAATAACAGGGGAGTTTTGATATGATCAACAGGTACTATTTATACAGACATAGCAAACTTGTTTACTGGTAAAGTAAACATACAAAAAGGGAGCACATGATAAAAAAACTATTTAAAATAATTTAAAAGGCTTACAAAATGTGCTACAGAAAATTTCTAAGGAAGGATGAATGGTAAGTGACAAAAGTTGTAGATTTTGCAAAGCCACAAATGACTTGGCAGCAATATTTTTGTGTGGTATCTTCTTTCTCCTTTTTCCATAATCTTAAATGACTAGTCACATTGATATTACTATGTACATGTGAATAGATATCAGCTATAGCTTAGAAAATCTTACAAAGCATTAACCACTCACGTTTCACATTTTGGTGCGCTTGATAAACAAGCCCAAATGACTACAATGTCAGTGAAAACTGCTGACAAAAAGAATGACAATTTACAAGCAATTAAGCAGTAAGTATTCATTTCTCTGCTTAACTGGTAATGCAGAAATTCTTTATCAACTTAAATGCTGATGTCAACACTACACTGGGAAGAGTTATGTATTTGTTTACATATTGCACTGTACTGTAAGGAAAATGGTTGCTTATTCAAAAGTGGAGTTAAAGATCTCTCATCTAAACTTAAAAGACTTTCTATATGTAATAATAGTAAAGTATTACATCTCCAGCTTTACCCTTGTCTAATCTAAAGCAAAAAGACAAAAGATGCCACCAGCAAATCAAACTTTAATTAATGTCTACTTGTCAAAATATTACATTAAAAAACACTGAATACATTCTTTATATAACAGTTAATCATACACACATGAATAATAGACCTGAACATATATAGCTGTTAAAAGAATGAATTTGCTGAAAAGTATGAGCAGGCTGTCATTTTATTATTCACAATACATATTATAGATCCTCATCTGCTACTTCAAGAGACTCAAGTACTTCAAGTACTACTAATTCTAGAGGAACCTAAACATAACTACCCCAAATTATACATTACATACACTTGAAAACACTTAATACCTTATAAGATTGCAGCGTGCAAAATAATCTAAGATAAGAAGGTAGGATTGTTCTAGAAAACAAACACACAATCCACAAACGTTTTCCCTGAGGGGTCATGCATATAAAAAGGTAATAATAGAAATACATTAACTAAAGGTGGGCATACACAAGTCTATTTTACAATTGAGTCCCAAGTAGTGATGGCCGAACTTCGGCCAGGTCCGTCAGCGAACAGGCGGATCGGATTTTATAAAAAAGTCAGATGTCCGCCTTTTCGCGGGAAGATTCAAATTCCCCGCCTGTTCGCTGGGAATTTGAATCGAACAAAAATGGAAGTCGACATCACTGACTGCACTTCCTGGAACGCACAGTTCCCGGTTTCTCTATCTGGACGTCATGTCACTGACGTCACTTCTGGTTTAAGCCGGTTTTCTTTGACGAGAGACCGGCTTCACTCTGCGGTCTCTCATCACAGAATTCTTCTGCTGGCTGGATCATTCTGCTCCTAATCTGGCCAACAGAAGAATAATACCCTTCTTCCTGGTGGAAGAAAAGTGGACGTATTATGTTCGCAGCTGAACTGTCCGCCTTGTGGACAGTTCGGTCATCACTAGTCCCAAGCAATCGATCACCGTGCGCGTTCGCAGTTATCGAGTGTTCGGGAATCAATTTCGGCTACCCTTTCTTCGATTGAAGCTCGATCTAACAGAGAGCTAACATTCTGGTAAATCCCTGTATCCCTGGGTTGATTGTGCAAAGTGATGCGCATCGATTCTCTGTTCAATCGTCATCACACTGAGTTCATCAATTGAATGAACATTGACCCCTGTATTTTCATCTTTACATTTATGTTACATACTAGAGTCGCCCAAATAGTCAAAAGTACTGTTGATCTTGACATCTTAAGCCTTTCAATTTCCCCAGGAGGCAAATAAAAAAATCCCCAAAAGAATCTATAGTATATGTCAGATAGATACAGTATATTTAATTAGTGATATTTTATATTTAATGACTGTTCAATACAAACCATTTCATAAAAAAAGAGAGAAAGGAAGTAAGTATACATGAAATAAGTCCCTATGGGGCAATTGTAAACAATTGGCAATCAGGGGTTTGTTATTGGTGGGGAGAAAAATTAGGTAGGTGGTGAATGTTGTTGCCTTCCAGCCAAGATATGTATGAGCCTGTTATGTGGTTATTTTCTACAATCTAGGCAACATTTAGCATGTGGTTCATCACTAAAAATCAATAGGCCTTCAAGGGGAAATTGCTGTGGTGAAGACAGGGTGCTTGGGTATTGAGCAGTCTATAAGCGATCCTATGAACCTGCTTCCGAAAATGTCCCAGTTTATTACCACACCATAAAATGTGTACTATGTTTACCAGTGAAGAGCTGCAATTTTATAATGTAGGATGTAAGGGGTGCTGTACAATTTTGTAATCATCATTTACTTTTAGAAAAAAAAAGAATCTTAAAGCTTGACTTACTCTTCTTTTTCGAACAACAAAACTAAACTAAATGGCTTTCTGTAAATTGTTCATCCATTACTGGTTGTCCTGTAATGAAAATATGTGTTTGAGTTGCAGCAAATAGGAGTTGTTAAAGCACATTCTTTTTTAGCTTCACATTGATGGAATATCACCACCAACGTATTTTATTTATTAGAGTTTTCATCCACAAATCTTGTTACCCATTTCCTTTAGATTCTCAATGGGGACAGATTTGTGCTCAGATTTGTGCCAACCATAGTTTTGTTAAAATGAACATGCTACTGTACATTTTTAACTTAATGCTGCACTGTATAGCCTTTAATCAGAGACTTAGATCAGTAACTACCATATTTTTCGGACTATTAGACACACTGAACCATAAGTCGCACACATTTTTTAGAGCAAAAAAAAAACAGAAAACAAATGTAATACGTTTTCACATCAATTGGGCTAATGCAATGGATTAAATTAATGCAATATCAAATTGAGTCAGTAGATGTCACTAGCAGCAGTACACTCACAGCACAACGTCATCCTTCTCTGGGAGAAGAGGGCGCGGGGGAGAACAGCTTCACAGTCTCTGCTCTGCTCTCCTCGCTGGCTGTGCCTGTGTCCGTGGACACGGAGAAAGAGATAGATGGCAGTTCATCTATCCTTTCTTCACTGCTTATACCAGTAGGGCTGCTGGCATAAGCAATACAGTTCAGATGGGAGATCCCGACATCAGCTGGCATCTCTCATCAGACAGCTCCCCGGCTAATCTCCGGGAGATTGCCGGGAGAGCTGGCAGGAAGCCAAGGCGCAGAGTGGCTAAGCATCCGGACCATAAGACGCAGGCACTTTTTTCCCCCTGACTTTGGGGGTGAAAAAGTGCGTCTTATAGTCTGAAAAATACAGTATATCATCATGGTATTCATAATGTCAATGTGCGCTAAAAATGATGTGGGAAGTATAGGGTAAGCTGAAAATCCAGAAGGATCTTAGGGAATCTGTGCTTAACTTAGTTATTCTTTGCTAAATTCCCTTGCACATTAAACACACTAGAGAAACTCTTGTAAATCAGATACTGGCTTAGATAAATCATGATTATAAAGAGCACTCTATATGGATAAAGTAATGCATTTTGTGATTTTAATATTTATTAGCAGACTGGGTGCTGATCCCTGCCATGTTAATATGTATAAATAAAGGCAGATACATTTACTTGGTTTTGCTGTAGAGCCTTTAAGTAAATTGTTCTTGAAGGATGTATATTACTTACAACTTGGTCTCCTCATATAAATGGTGTTTGTCAGGGGATTAGGTTTCAATGCATTCATATCTACTGTATGAATTCAGTATATCTATACTTGTTCCTCTGGAATGAAGAGAGAGTAAACAGAATCTGAAACAGTGGATCTGAACTGAAAAATAATGAATATAGAGTAGCTTACTATGACATAGTTTTAGTGTTTTTGTTCAAATTGCCAGTAGCAATGCTTATCAATTCAGTGATTGTGTTTATTTGTGGGGAAGTCGTGGTGTGCCCTAAACTGCTCTTGGACTGATGTGGATGATTCATTGACTGATTGGATAATATTATTTATTCTTTAATTTTGGTTTACTTTTGTTGTTGTACTATATAAACGCTGTATGCTGGATGAGTTTATAGCGACCTGTCTGCCTACATATTATTATTTTTCCTCAAAACCATATCTTAGACCAGATATCATACACAGCTTGTTTTCAGAGAGGACAGAAACTTCAATGCCCCATTGCAAGGAGTCTGTAGAAAACAACGCCATAGTCTTCACAACCAAGGTCTCTTAATCCTGCTCAAAATGGCTGCTACAACACCCCACCGTGAAAGGAATGTGTGAAACAAAATGGCGCTGGCAGAACGGGATTATCAGTTTGTACCACTGATTATGACATTCCAGAAGGATGCATGAGAATAATTTATATGGACATAACTAATTAGAAGCTTATGAAGTTTATGATGCTATGCTCACATGATCCTTAGAACACTGCTCACAATGTAGTTTATAAATGTCACTGTGTGTTTACATTAAAATCAGAAGTACCTTCATAGACTAAGAAAGTGTTTGTGTTGTTACTGTTTGTCCATGCATGGCTATATCTAATGATTAATTTGGAAGCAATGAGTTAAACTCAGAAGGGCTGTTTATTGCCCACCACAACAGGACTACTAACATCCCCTTCTGCTTCCCATTAAGCAGAGTGGCATTCCTCTGTAGCCCACAGAAGATAGATACACATAGTTAACAATGTTAGAGTTTTCAGTTCAGACATTGGATTTCTAATAGGTATGTTACAGTACTAAGCCTAGAAAAAGAAAATGAATGCTGTCATGTGTATGAGCTATTAATCTGGGATGTATAAAATTTTATATAAACTCGAAGAACAATAGCAGTGTTCCTTGGATAGAATTATCAGTTCACTAATTGATTGTATTCATGGTCTAGAATTGCTGTACTAATTTATCACTCTAAACATACTCTCATTCTTTGATGGAAAAAAAATCTCCGAGCCAGTTCTCACATCCACTCAGTAGGGGTGGAAAAGATAAAGGAGGACAATGTTTTGTTTTTTTTTTTCTTCGGGTAGCGAACCTACATCTGCAGCTTTACAAATCCTTTATTCCCACAATGTGAAACTTTCATTGTATGTGCTACTAATCTTTTCAATAACTGTACTTATATTTTCAGAGACCTTTGTCTGTCTGTACATTTGTTCACATAATAGAAGTTTGCAATGTACAACTGAAGATGTTCAGCAAAGAATATTTGCCATCAGTAACCTGTTCCCCAGCCCCTGCTATTCCTCCAGCTCATTTTATGACAAAATTAATGTTTCATGCCTGTATATTTCATTCTTGTCCCCTGCAGGCTATTTTAGTTGTAAGTAAAAGGCAAACAGTGATTTGGAGAGTTTTCACAGAATGTTGGTACATCAGCCATACCAAGAAAACATATGTTATGCTGTGACTTAAAAAAGATACAGAGAAAGCTGAAGCCCCTTTTTAACTAAAGATCAAATTAATTATTCTGTGGTATTTCTGGTTTTGACATATATGCTAACTGATGGCCTATCCTCCTATGCTGTTTGGGGAACACATTTGAATTTCTAAAACATGTATTGAAATAGCATCAACGGAAGAAATTTCCAAGGCAAGAATTTTGCTGAACAAACATTTATATGCCCAACATTATGCAAAGAGCTACGTGTTCCCATGAGAACATAAAAGTAGCAGTTTTGCTTTTTCATATACCTATAACCATAAAATCCATACGTATTTATTTCAGTGTAATATTGCTAAAGAAATTGACGCCAAGGAATAATCCTCACATTTACACCCACAGGGTGGCCTGTTAAACTGCGTGTTTATACCTTACATAATCACCTTAACCACAATGTTCAGCAGTAGGACGAGCAGAACGCACCAATGTTTCTGATGTAAAGTACATTTCCAGACATACTAAGCATAGGCAAACAAAAAGAATTCTGTTTCTTTAACAACAGAGGTACCCAATATTTTGTGGGAGATTAACAAACACAAGAATTTTCTTTCTCATTGTATAAAGCTCATTACTTATTAATACATGTGAATTAGGTTTTAATTAAGTTTGGTTATATTAGTTGCACATCATTTCAAGAGAATTTAAAGCGCACCTAAACCCACCAGACAAACTTTCCCCCTAGGTAGCTAACACCACATTATTGGAGCAATATGTAAATTAAAAATCATTACCTGTAAGGAGAAATCCCCCCTGAGGGGTTTCAGCTCCTCACACTGCTTGGCTTGGAACTTCCTTCTGCAGATATACACGTTTTTTTTTCCTGCTTTCACTTTGTGTCCATTGACACACATTGTATCTGTCCATTGACACCATACACTCTCAGATCTCACAGTGTTGAAGATCCAAGCCAACTTCTGGGAGTGTAGTGCTGCAATATAGAATACTGGTAGGAACAGTGAAAGAAGCCAGAGAAGAGGAACTAAACGTACAACACATTAAAAGTTTAGTTTTTTACTATCAGACACACTTTTCCCCCCTCAAAGTCAGGTGAAAAATGTCTGTACATCCTGTAGAGCGAATGCAAAAAAAAAGTTATATTAATAGCATGTGTTACGTTGATTTTGCAGTTCAATTGATACCCTTTCTTGACTTACTGAAGTAATTGAAAAAAAACAATATTTTGGGATGTCTTGAATCCTCTCTTAAGGCTTAAAGAAGAGATCTGAGACATCCCAAAAGCTTGTTTTTAAATGACTTTAGTTAGCCAAACTCTCTGTAATCATCACGGTACAGCATTCTACAATTGTTTATCAACATTTACATTCTACATTGCAGCAAATATATTATATGACACAAACCCCTCATCCCATTTATAAATAGCTGCTTGAGGGTACATTTTTAGTGTCAGATTGTAAAAACTAGTATTTCCTTAAGTTGGTCAATGGGTTCAAAGAATGGGTACTACTACTATACAAACACATGCTAAAGTTTGAGCCCTCACCCTCTGCTGAAACTAAGACCTCCCTCACTGACCTTTTGGCTTAGCTGGAGGGAGTGGAACAAACCCTTCTCCTGGCATGGGCTGCTTGGCTGGAGTCATATATGGTAAATATGGCATGGTCCATCCCTGCCTACTTTGCTGGAACATGCTTCATATTCACTTAATATGTGAAAGACTGTATCTCTAACTTTCTCTCCATAACTATAGAATGTGTCTGGTGGACTAGTGTGTGTAAACTATGGCAAGTCACTGCTGAAAACCTTTAAGCAATCATATTAAAGGCTGGTGATACATTTAGGCAAGTGTCTTTGCTTTTTTTACAGTAATACCATCTTTTTGCTATTGTAAAAAAGTGTCAGTGATGGTTTAATTGGCAAATAAAAAACATTTCCCAATTTGTTCTTTGCCAGTTGGTAACTACAGTTTCTTATTTATCCCAATATAGATGGCAAGTTTTTCCTTCAATGATTTTTTAGTGGAGGTGAGCAAATGTTTAACAACGCCTCTCTCTTCCAATTTAGAAGAAACAGGTGGTGTGATGTATTTCAGTGAGCACTATTGCCGATGTACTTTTTGGCTCTCTTTCTTTTCCATGCCCTAGTGCATGCAATTACATCCAAGCCTCTTTAATAAATAAAGGCTTATAAAATAAAAATGTATAGCTATGTTCAAATAAAAATTAGATAAAAATTATATTTAAATCAACTTCCAGGTAAAACATTTAAATAAAATTTTCATCCTTGGCCACTGCTTCAATCCTAAACCTAAAACTTGCAATCTACTCTAACACTTTAAGCGCATTTTAAATTTACATCCAATAGCCAGTTCTAAGTCAGTGCCTGAACCATTGTATGCCACTTAGTACATCAGAAAAAAGACAGACTAGCATGCGATCTGCTCAGATCCCAACTATACCGGATGTCACCTTGTAAATTCATAACCTTGACCGCAAATGTAGTCCTACAACTGTACTTTTTTCATTGTCTATAAAACATTCATGCTGTAAGCTGTGAGAAACTAGCCATGAAACTTGTATCATTAAAAACACATAATGACTGAAATGAAAATCCTTCGGTAAATGACAGTTAGTATCAAAGCTTCACACATAAAAGGGGATTTTTTTAAAGTGATGATGACAGATAGTGATGGCGCGAACCCTCCCTGGGGTGTCCGCGAACAGGGCGGGTCGAACTTCAAAGATGTTCGCCGTCCGCTCTGTTCGCGGACATATTCAAATTCCCCGCCTCTAGGCGGGGAATTTGAAACGGAGAAACCGGATGTGACGTCAGTGATGTCACATCCGGTCCGTGGACCGCAACCTGGAACGCATAGTTCCTGGTTACGGCCGCAGGATGTGACGTCACTGACGTCACATCCGGTTTTTCCGCCGGTCTTCTCACTACAAGACCGGCTTCTGTAGTGAAAAGATTCTTCCTCCGGCAGGATTACACAGGTTGTGATCCTGCCGGAGGAAGAATTTAGACCTTCTTCTGGCCGGCGAACAGTACGGGTCGAACACCCGTACTGTCCGCCGGCGAGGCGAACGGCGAACATGCCGTGTTCGCGGCCGAACTGTTCTCCGGCGAACAGTTCGGCCCATCTCTAATGACAGATCTTTCAAAATGATCCTACATACACAGACTACTTGCTAACACTAGCCCATATCTTCATATGAGGGGACATGAACAGGTCAAAACTACTAGTTATACAGAATGAAAAGAAAGCAGGTGATCCACGCCATCATTTATTACCGAAAAACATGAGAAAAAGGGTTATGCCTTACAGTATGAATTCTGTACTATAGTTTTCTTAGTGATTTTGTGTCAGTCCTCCAGAGTGGAGAACAGACTTAAAGCCTTAGGCACTGTAAAGAAAAACAGCAATGCTGGGTCTCAGGGTACCCAACCTCCAAACGAGAAAGACTTTATATTTTGATGTATGCGTTTTTAATTAATAATGTAATCAAACTGTCTCTTTAGATCTCAGTGGACTAGGATTGAAAAAACTGATCTAGTTTAAAGCAAAATATTACTTAAGATTAGGCAAACTAAATAATATTGACTTTATAGCCTAAAGGGAATTAGCCCGTAAGACTGCAAATTAAAATATAATATTATGATTGTGAAATTCAAATATGTTTTTCTTACTGGGATGAAAGAATGACACTATGAAATATTCTTTAGTGCTTTTGCTGTGTCGAGGTCTTAAGAAGAGTGCAGGAAAATTGCATAATAACATTTAAAATAAGAAGGATCCAGGTTTTCCCAAGTGGCATGCTGATACATAAGCGTAATGGGCAGTTCTATACAAAGAAACAGCAGAGCACTGTTATAATATGAAAGTGGAAATGAAGGTTATTATTTCACATTTTGCAAGACTCATTTGTAGGGAAATGTGGTTGTACATTGTTTTAATTTGCTCTTCCATTGACTCGCCGTTGGAAGACTTTCCACATGTGTTGTAGGTCCCTGTTGTGAAACAAAAGTTTAATCGACAGACATAATGGGTTTGTAAATGTTTATTACATTACAAACTCAATTACAAAAATCTGTCTCTGACTAAAAAATCTAATAGTATTAAAATATTTAAAATGTTTATTTTAAACAAATCTAAGCATTTCTTAGTTTAATGAAAACAGAGCACAGTGTCTTTAAGTTGTTTTTGCAATCACCAAATATTAAAAATGATCACTATTACTGCTAAGACAACAATGGAGTAATGTTTTGATGCTTGGGAAGATCTTACTTTAACTGCCCTGGCGGTCGGCACAGCACCATCTTGTCCAGCGCTGCTAATGCTGTGTCCCCGATGTGACATGCTGCCAGCCAGCTCCGTCTCTTCTTCCCCCCCCCCCTTCCGAGTGACGTGATGACGTCACATGTGGGAGGCGACGGGAAATTTGAACAGTAAATTGCACAAAAGCAGTTTTCTATGAAGAATACTGCTTTCTCTTCTCTGGTTTTCATCACACCAGGTTAGAGAGGGGTAACTGCAAATGGGCACATCTGGGGCACCAGAGACTTTATTTGGGGCGAGATTTAGTACATAGCAGCATAGCTCTGTGCCCTGATTTTTGTTTTTTTTTTCATTATTTTTATTTAAAAAATTTACATTTTTATTTTGCCCTTGATTTCTGTTTCAATGATAGTGCTCACCAGTACCAATGGCAGTGACTCAAAAACGAAATACTAGACAAAGGATCCAACCTTTCCCTAGGTTATCCAAGACTTTGTGCTTTCCTTGCCCTTATTAGAGCACTTAAAACCCAGTGGGACAACATATGTTTCTCCTTTACCTGGCCCAGTGACAGTTATCACTTTAACCACATGGCTGATCTTGGTTCACTCAGATTTACTTTCAGCACTGGCTATGCAGCTGTAAAAAAAAGTTGGTTGAACATTCTGCGGTTACTCAGATTTTTCTTCTAGTGCTAGCCCTACAACTTTAACTCCCCATATGTGTTTGATCTTACTACAGCTGGTCTCAGGCTAAAACTCCACTACACTTTGCCAAAACGTGACATCTAGGTAAGCGTCCCATTCACTTTCAATAGGCGTGTGCCCGCAGTGTAAGCGTGTCCCATATAGATTTTTAGAATGCAGTGCACATTTCGCAAAGCGTAGTAGAGTTTTGGCCTCATACATTCCTTTTACTACTAGCCTTACTGCCCTTACTCGCCATAGGTGTTGGTTTATACTAAAGCTGTCTTTAGCTCACTCAGATTTCCCACTATCTCTTGCTCTACAAATGTAACTAAACAGGGTGTTTGACCCTACTGTGGCTAGTCATAGCTTAGTCAGACATTCCTTATAATACTAGCCTTACAGCTCTGATTCACCAAGGCTTGCCTAAGCTCATACATGCTTACATTCTAAACTGGACTTAATTGTGTTTAGTACAACAGTCCCCTGTTGTGCACTGAAGCTCATTCTTAAGGGATTTAGATTACTTAACCCTTATGAAGGCATTGTAAGCACGTCAAAATTTTGATTTATTTTTCCTTTCATATTCATATTTTTATAAAGAAAAAGGTGCATGTGAAGAGTTCTAAGATAACCTCCCCAGATATAACCATTAATATGTGCTCTAAAACTAATTATGAGCCATTTGCTTAAGCACAATAAATATACCTCTCTTTAAAATATGTTATTTATAGACATCACCAGACAACTGCTTTTACTTACTAAACAAAATCTTTTTAATGAGAATTTCCCCTGAACAAAAGTGTTTTGGAAGCTGTCAAGCTGATAATTCATATCTTTAGAAATATTAACAGGTTTATCCATGAAGCAGTGGTACCTGTTAAGTATTCCGTATGCCTTTACTAACAGATATAAGCTTCTGATCACACATCAATGCCACACAATCAAGGGAATGCTGTGCATACAGAATTTACTATTTCTCTGTGCTGTGAATGACCATGCATGGAATATATACATATACACTACATTTCTCAATATGGGTGGTTTGTGGTAGAATGAACCCTGCACCCCTTATGTTTTAATTCTTTTTTAGAAGAGCTCCTGACATTTCATCTATAGTTTTAATTCAATTATTATAGTAAGAACCCATACATCTTCTTGATATGGGAGTACTAGCCTGTATACCTAGTTTGTTGAATTGTGGATCCAGGGTATTGTATTGAGCCATATAAATAAACACAGAGAACAGATTAACTTAAATTGTATTTATTACTTTTCTTTATTTTAGCATTCAAAGATTACATTTTTTTTATAATTAAAGGAAAGTGAAATGGGAAAATGTACACTAGCTATGCTGTACAGGCAGGATTTCAATGCAAGGCTGTATTTAGTCTCTTACATCCTGTTATTAGCATTCTTTAAAAAGCTAAAATGTGCTAGGAAAATGTAAGCCTTACAATGAAACTATTATGTCTAGAATAACAGAACGCTTTGGATTTAACATTTAATAAGTCTGCATATTTCACAAAGCAGATGATTATTTTAAGACAAATCTTAGTCATCTGTGCAAGCCGCCATCATACAAATTTTTACTAAACCACAAGGTAAACCACATTTCAATAATCCATAGTTTACTGGTATACATCAAACTTTTATCATTATTATAAAACTGGGACACTGGCAAATATCATTAAAAATAGTTTTCAGTGTTGGAATGGTCACTTAGGGGTTCATGTAATTATATTATGTTTTTATCATATCATTGTAGTTAGAGGGGGTTTTTCACATGCAGAAAGCATTTTAATACAGAGAGATTTAGGTGAAGTTGTAAAATAAATGTGTAGACATAAATAAGCTACTGTTGCAGTTTTTTCATTGATTGCAAGCTACAGTGCAGGCATACTAACACAAAATTCAGCCAATGATGCTTGAGAAAAGTGAAC
This sequence comes from Ptychadena robeensis, assembly GCA_036250615.1. Taxonomy (NCBI): domain Eukaryota; kingdom Metazoa; phylum Chordata; class Amphibia; order Anura; family Ptychadenidae; genus Ptychadena; species Ptychadena robeensis. The sequence continues at coordinate 69,009,543 of CM070034.1, read as the reverse complement.
TCTTCATTCTACATACTTATTAAATGTCAAAAATCTTTTAGGTAATGGTTAGGAACAGAAAGAAAGACTCAAAGCCCATCACTTTGAAAACTTTTATAATAAATTAACAGTATATTCTTACTATGGCCAACATTTTGATTTTTGATTTTGAATTCAAATTTCAATTTAGAAAAGAGATCTTGGTTATGTGGCCACAAGACATAGCATGTCCTCACTGCACTTAATCCCCAATTGGCCCTATAACGCTGGCTGCAGGGTAAAGTAATATTGTGGCACATAATAAACACCTAGTAGTACACTATTTCTGTAGTCTTACACTTACTTGCACTGTTAGTTTTAGGAGTTAAGTAATAATACACAGCAGCATAATAAGCAGAAAGTGCATATTAGTTAGGGACCACATTTTTTGTTTAAAAGTTTTATATATAATAAATTTTATGTATAAATTGATTTACTAACAATACTCAACCGCATTAACCTCGGACATAGTCACCTGTCCAATGGGACCGTGTGGCATCCCTTTATTTTGAACTTACTTTCCAGGTCCGACATCGACCTTCATTTAAAGGAGGCACGGCTGTTTTTTTTTAACAAATCCTCATCTTGTTGAAGTTATTTTCATGCCTGTAGCTTGTTCTAACCACGTCTAGTTCTGCCTTTTGATTAGAAAGTAATGGCTTTATGATTAGAAAGTAATGCCTATCTATCTTATTCTTAACTCCATTTGGAGTTAGGACATTTTGCTTATTTATCGCACCCAATGGAGTGTCTGGGCCATGTTTCAGGGCAAGGAAAATGGTCATGGATTGTACAGTACTGGGATGTGCCAATTCATTTTCAAGGTTAAGGCCCGACATCATACATGCAAAGCTGGTAAACTGTATTGTTTTTTTTATGTGCCGTGGCACGGGCTAGCATGCTCCTGTGAAGACAAGCAAATCCCTTGAAAAGTATGAAACCTACTGAATTCAAAAAGTTTTAAGGGTTTAGATAAGGCCATTTTTTTTTCAGAAAAGGCAATCAGTAAATCCTCTTTATAGACAGCACATAATGTGACACATATTTCTTGAAATTGAGAATCTTGTCAAAGAAATAAAGAAAGCAAACAAAAAGCACAAGTTTCTAACAAGTTGTTCAGTGAAGAAAAATCAGTAAACAGTATTTTCCAAGTACCAATGTTATCATTTATGTACATTGCAGCAAACAATGAACACTGAATAGGATGTCATTTTTGTATTGCCTTTTCTGTGTTTTTAGGAAGCTTATTCAAGCATGAAAAGCAGAGAACCCTGGGAACAGTGACAAATTTCATATAAATGGATTCAGCTGCCTACTAACAAGTAAAGTACCATAGAATCCTTTTACTAAATGCTGCACATTTTGTCAATTCAATGCCCTGGGGTGTCAAGGCAGGCCAGGTCTTAAGTGCATCTCGGTTAGACACCAATTTGCATACACTCAAATCTAATTATGTTTAAAGTAAAGTAATTTGATTTGGTCGTCCTAAAAATCTGGCCTGTAGGGAAGCCTTGAGGATAAGCGTTTAAAGATGCTGCTCTAAATAAAACGAGAAGCGTACTACTGAAACTTGATTTAAGGGATCATTAAAAAGTTTAAGGTGTTGATCTCCAACTATGGTATAAAAGGATTAGTCATTTACAGGTTAATGGCACAATCTTAAAAGTGTAACTGGTAAACAAGATGCCTAAAACATTCTGCATTCGGTCTTCTGGAAAGAACAACCACAAACCATCAGTAATATTACTATTCTATTCTTTTAAGAATAAATTTCAACCAATAATTCCCAGAGCTCCTAGTGGGATCCAGCAAACCTTAACTGTACTTCAATCAAAGAGTTCAGTTGATATATCGTATTCTGTGTTTTATCTCACAGCAGGTAGGGCTACTAAAAGAAGGCCAAGCATTGCTGATAATATACTGCCTAAAGAATGTGCTTCCCTTAGTAACCCCTATCAAATCGATTCTTGTAAAAACAAGGGAGTTGTAGGCCTAATTCAGTACATCAAATCCTGCATAAAAAAGACATCTTGTGCTTAGAAGATATGATTTAATCTTTCAAAGAGCCTTAAATGAGAATTTAATTCCATTATATGTAGCCCAACTCTAACAATGTGGCATTCAAAATGACTGTTTAAGTTTTGGACCTTCTAAACTGATCTTAATATATCCTTTACCCACCAGATGACATGGCAGCACACTAAGCTGACATGGAGAGATCAGTGTACAAACTAAGCAGAAGGGAGCTTGCAATGGATTCCATTTGACAAATCTTTTAGACATAATTTGAACACACAAACAGGAACCTGACTAACTGGGACGGTAAGACCCCACTCTGTTGCCACACTCCCTAATACCATCAGTCCACCATGCCCACCGGTAGTGACTTGTACTCTTCCACTAGAGTGGATCGGTTACCATTAGCAAGGGCCATCTGTTGGACCACTATCTGAGGGGCAAATTTTCGGACTCTAGGTGAGATGGACAAACGGAGGGCTGCCCCATGGCCAGTTTTTTTGTGGGGATCGTGTTAACTGTTCCTCCTCTGTCTTTTCTCTCTCCCCCTGTCTAGACCCCTGGGGGTAGTCACCGGGTACTCACCCAACTTGTGGAGGTTACCTGACAGTTTGTCCAACATGGGTCCCAGACCGGGGCCACAATAGTGCGGCGTTGGTGCACAGGTATACCAGCTATATAACACTGACACGACCATTGTGTAAGTAGTAAAAAAAATTCCTTTTTTGACATAATAAGGCATGTTTAATATCACTGTATAATCTTGTGATCCGTTTAGATATAACTGCATAACATTTTGCTTACTTTGCTATTACTTTTGTGCAATCTTGTAAAATATGCAGTGGGAGATGTATAACCAGGATGCATATAACAGGATGTATTTCATGATGAGATTCTAATATGCATATGATCTGTGTTGCAGAAGTATCCTCCTTGAGGAAGCCCAAGGGGTGAAACGAGTAGGAGGATGTAGAGAACATACGGTCGTACCATTATATTTATGGATTATGCGCTATCCACAAAAGCAACAACTACATATGCATCCAAATAAATTTTTTATCTGAATGGTGTTACACCTATGTCTTTTTCATGTTTTTTTTATGAGAATTGGTTCATAATTGTTCTTTATAAATAAAGACCTTAGTGGTGGTTGACCCATGAGTACCATAAAGTCCCGTTAGGGCCTTGTATCAAATGGTTTCTCCTTGAGTAGATATATTGTTTAATTATACTGAGTGAAGGGGTGGTACATTTAACTCATAGACACAGCACCCTTAGAATCAATATATAAAACCCAGAACAGGCCAAAATTAAAAATTTGTACAACATCACGGGACAACCTTAACATTTATTTACAATTGTGGAGGTTTTTCTTTGTCAGATATAATGATGACCCTTTTTTTTTTTAAAACATTTTTAAACATTGATTTTAAAACAAGCAAAGTGAATAATACTGTAAGACACATCCGTGGCTTTCATTCAATAATCAGTGTCATAGCCAAAATATATCTACGCAGTGGGCAAGATTTGGACCCCAGGCTGGAGGTCGTCATTGCTGATATAGATACAACTTGAATTATAATTACAGCTGTATATTTTAACATATCAAGAATCTATTCCTGTAACTTAAAAATACCACTTGCTATAAAAAATGTGAATTGCAGGAGACACAGCATTACAGTATAGGCCAAAGAAGTAGTTTGATGTCAGGTTTTGACAGCTGAGTTGTCACATTTCTCACCACCTTGCCATTGTACCCATTCTAAAAGGCATGATGACACAAAGAAAAGAGGCTGAAGTACATATTTCTCTAAACACACGTTATGACTGGAAGAATGAAGTACATTTTTTCATTTAGCTAGGCTCATCTATCAGATATTTGCTTCACAGCATACTTTTTGTTTATGTATCCTTTCATATTGAAAACTATACACATTGCTAAAATTCCATGTCTTTGTAATACTTTTCTGATCTTTCTGAACTTGTCATTGAGAATGTATTACGGGTTAGAGAAAAATGTTTCTAGCTTTTCCTTTGTTCAAAGCTTTTTGTTATAAATATCCTTCCAACACACCTTCACATTTAATTTTAGATACTATGGGGAAAAACAAAAATTCTTTTGTATCGATGTAGCTCAGAAATAAACTGTATCAGCCTTCAAACATGGCCTAGAAAATGACAGGTGGAATCTAACAAATATTCTTTTTTAAACTGATAGTCAAACCTAGCCCCCGGGTATATACATGATTTACCTTGAGTTTTAGTGTTTTTTGTCTTATAAAAGTCTGTGTATATGGGGTTGTAGTGTATTTACATCAATTTATTAATGTGTATATATAGTGCCAGTTAATACTCATTATAAATGGACCATCTAAAGAAAGATAAAACAGATTAGGCAGATTGGTTTTCTACTGATTTGATAATAATGTCTCTTGTTGAGTAATGATCTGACTAAACAGAAATGCCACTTGAGCTACCAGCCAATTGGCAAGCAGGAAAATAAGCACTGCATTTAGTTTTGTAAGCTGCTAAATTAACACACAAACCACGAGGGCCTTTTCATGCTAGACCCATTGCAGCAGTGATGCCTCATCGTAAACACGTTAACGCAAATTACACAGGTTTCCTTAAGGAACCTGTTGTATCTTCCACACTAAACTGTTCTGCGTTATGCCTAAACCCACTATCAAAGCACATTGACACAGACGTCCTGCAGCATGCATTTTTTCTGCCGCAGCACAAGAGTTTCCGAAACACTTGTATGGATGACCCTGCGCAGAGGCATGTGTTAATGCAGGGTTTATTTACTATCAGAGGATGTGACCCCTACTCTTAGTTAGGTATGGTGTAAATTATATTATTATATTAATAATAATATATATGATTATATTCATGTAAATAGAGGTGATATTGCATTATCTTAGGGAAGGTGCCAAGTGGAAGGCAATAATTGTCAAAAATCCACCCCCCCCCTTTAATTTTATTTGCTCTAACTTGCTTAATTTACACCTCCTTTGAACCAGTCCTTCTTTAAAATTAACAAAGTGTGATTAGAAAAGAGGAGCACAACCTAAAGTGGATCTATCACCTGTATTCTTACTTGTTGTGGTCGACACAAGTGCCAATATAAGGGCAGAATCTCCTCTCTCCTTCTCTGAACTGTGGCATAGATGACATCCCACATCTCTAAGAGTAGTGGCAGACAGTAAAATACTTCATCACACTGTCCAATGACTATACAGACATGTCTTCCAGGGCACAGCAGGTAAGTATATTTTTAGGGTGGAGCGCTATGCCACCATTGTGCAAGCTCAAAGTATTTTATATAAATATATATATATACAAAGTGGACTTAATCTGTTTAAAAATTCAGCCACTTTCAGCACCCAATTCCTAAAAGAAATAGACCTGAAGGAAGGTTAATGGATGCCCATACAGCAGTGGCTTAATTCAGGGGCCATATAACCCCAAATGTTAAGGTAGCCACCGCAACACAGGTAGTGTCTGTTGCACATATTAAGGCTGCCCTCTAAATAAGAGTAAATGCAGTAAGTGCTAAAAAAAAACATATGAAATGAATACAAATGTAAGTGTATGTACATGATTTTATATGTTTACCCTCACAGTTGCCTAAACAAAGTGAAGCTATGCTGTATAATAAAACAATGTACCCAATACGTTCTAACCTTGGGCAATTTAACAGCATTTTTATTTTGTTGCCCAGAGTACACCTTTAATTCTCTGAGGAGAACAGATGCTTCTTCAATGACATTAGATCTGCATGTAAAGACTTTTACCTGCCCTATTGCTAGCTGCATAAAATAATGGTCTGATCAGATTATGGTGTTAAATAGTCTTGCACTGGCAGAGAACAAGTATTACTTTTATGGCTCTATTATTATGTTACCTCTTGTACTATTTATGATCATTTGTATGCTTCTGTAATTAAATAAGCATATGCCATACATTCCCATCAGAGAAACAAATCATAATAAAACTTTCTGATTCAACCGACATAAACATTAAAAAGAAAAGTTCAGCGCTGTAGTCTAACCTGTGTAAGTACTTCAATTTCCACCAGCATTTTACTTGTTGATTTTACCATTTTATTCTATTGCAGTGATTTGCTATTGTGGAGAAATTTCTTTCCCATGTCATAAAATGAAATGATGTGGTTTAATGGCACAAATGTACAAGTAATGATGCTTTCCCTGTACTTTCTGTGGAGTACTACCGAGCTGGTGCTAAGCTCTGTTTTTCTAGGGTATAAAAGGGTTGTTTGAATATGCACTTTTTATTGGTTTTCACTCTGGCTTCTGCAAATGCCTTAAGCTTTATATTACAATTAATACAATGTAATATCATACTGCAGCAAAATGCAAATGTTAATAATGGAATTATGCAAATTCAAACAGTTACTGTAATAAGAGATCAGATGGACTGAGAAAAGTTGGGATAATACATGTGCCCTATATATTACAAATATATATATATATATATATATATATCATTCCTATGGAGAGGTGCCAAGATCAATTTTTTCTGCTAAATTTGTGCTATAGGGAATTAAATAATGCTGAAATATGCTGTGAGTTTCATCTGCGATATTATCACACAAACGCCACTCTAATTATGAATGAACAAGGTGACCAGCATGGGTCAACATTTGGGCTGATATAGTGATTTATAGATGATTTTAGATAATTATTGGTTTGAGTGTCTGTGACTGTGACTTTGACCATGTTTCTGTGAATTTTGTTGGTTATGGTTGACTCCCTGAAATTCTCTCAATTAGGAAATACATTTTCTTTGCTGTCTGTACCAGCCAAAGAGCACATGGCCAGTTTATAGCCTTTCAAATAAAACCACACCAAGGAGGAATAGATTCAAACATTTTGCTCAAAAAGATTTTCTATATCACAAATACACAGTTATAAGAAGCATATATAAGGAAACAAAAAACCTCTATGTGTACTTTTAAATGTATCTCTTTGTATTTAGAAATGGAACATGTTTCCCCTATTCTGTTGTGACAGCAGACTCCAACTGGAAGATGAAGAATAAATATTGTAAACAAGACTAAAATAAAGAAGAGCCAACATATTTCCCTTTTGCCAGACAACCATCTCCCCAAGCTTCAGCTTTCGGCGTTGAAGTAAGCAGGCAATTCACGCCGGTTAACCCTTACAGTCCCATATTCATCAGTCTGACTTTGAATCAGTACTCAAAGAGTTCAGGGGAGGTATAAAAGTTGTCTGTTGTCAGACAGTATCCTTTTTTAAGGAGGGGTTCAATAAGAGTGAGCACAAAAGATGAAGTCACTCCATAGGAATTAAATCGGGGGTCCATCTCCCTGTGTATACAACAGAGTTCCAAATAAATCTGGTTTTGGACTAGCAAAGAAGAAATGAGAATTGATTCCAAACTGCACTCTCTTGGAGGCTATGTATTGGACCCAACTTTATACGCCATCAGACTTTCATGATGATGTCCCTGTCTGGCACATAGCAGGTCCTGAAATTGTTTGTGATCATCTGGTAAACCTCCCAAATTTTGGGAGATTGGGGGCAGGATGAGTGGTCTCTCCAAAGTCCTCATTATTGGCGAAATGCAGAAATTTCATGAAGAGGCCAAAATTATAATCAGGCAATAACATGCCGAAAAAACGGGGTGGCAATCAATAGGTTGGTACCACTTCTGCAGGGGTTTCTCCACCACCCCTTACAAAACAATAAGCCCCAGGAAAAGCCAGGTATTCTTCTGGGTCACAGGTTCCCACTTTCTGGATCTGGAAAACCTTCCCGGTTGAGCAGCCATTTGTTGTTCTGCATACCGGTTGGTCTTGTCCACTATTTTCTGAATGACAGCCACATTCAGAAATAGCTCGAGGTATACAGTGCAATACTAACAGTTCAGTGCTGGACCAGATGGAGTTGTCAGGAAAGCCAGGGGGGTTATTTAAAAAATTAATGATTGTACAGTAAAGCCTTCTTAATAAAGAAGGTATTAACATGACCCATTGCATCATAAGGCCCACTTCAGAACAGTGGATGGGGTCATTTAACATATTCCTTTATGCTACATCAGCCAAATGCACATCCACAAATGTACAGTGAAATTTTTATTTATTTATTTATATTAATTTTACCTCACCAAAGTGAATTTGATTACAAGTGATGAAGTCCTTTACAATTAAGTTTTAAAGAAGACCAGATGCACATTGGTGAAAGTATAAATACTAATATTTGTAACTGTGACTGTATTTGAAGGAAAAATATCTAACAACAATTATTAAAACAATAGCAGACACAGGATAATCAGGCCTTTGCCCTGATTATAGTTGACTTGTCAGACTTGTCAGAGTGAACATGTGACCCCAACTTTTTTCCTAAGCCATACATAGGTCGATTTTTCACTAAATTTTTGACTGACCGATCGTGCGTGATCGGCAATCAATCGGGTTCTGCTCACCCTGAGCGATCGACCAAACAAAATGGAATCTACTAAAAATCGGATTGTTGTTGTTTTTTTTGTTCGATCGTTTTGCAATCGGAGTATGTTGGTGGACCCACAGCCCTATGCAGCAGCCTTTCCGATCAATGTATTTTGTGGAATCACCCTTTTTGTAGATCGGCTCATGTCCAGATAGGGAATTGATCAGTGACAAATCGGCCTGTGTATGGCTACCTTTAGCCTAAGGTCTTTGCTCTTAGCAAAGCATTACTAAATATGCCCTTAATTTAGACTAATTTACTACCTCAAATTGAAATCTATTCTGAGCACCAACTTATTGTTCAGTAAAAAAACACTTTCTAAAATGTATTTGAAACTTTTTTCTTGCTAGTTTGAGGCCATGTCCCAGTGTACTTTAGTGTAGCTTGAAACCCTACTTCGGAATATTTTGTACCCTAGTATGCTCAATATAGTTTAGCATCATGACCCTGAATTTTCTTCTTCTCTCAAGACTAAAGACAGTTTTTACTGTCTTTTATGGTCTACCTTTCAGAGCTATCACCATTTTTGTTGACTTTTTTTAGAAAACGTGAATTTTTTTGTTATAGATGTTGATATTATTATATGCTACCTCTTAAATGTGTTATCAAGTTCACATTTCAGTGAAGCAATAGTACGTGGTCTTCCTCCCTATAGAAAAAGATGCCACATCCCAACATATTTAGTACAGGAAGAAGAGAAAGGTTCTGCGGAGCAGCGAGGGGATTTTTAAGGCATTCAATAAGCATATCTTTTCAAAATAAAGCTGTACATTTATTCACATATACATCAAATATTTACATCACAAAAAATATTTACATCTCCCAGCAGTGTGGGTACATACGGTATCAAGAACAACTGTATGTCATTGTACAACCTTCTTGACACGTTTCGCAGGTTATGCTTCCTCAGGAGGTTAGTTATACAAAGAGACGAAGTCAAACCTTTGCAATACACACAGCATGGATTGGTCAGGATGGTCCAGCCACTCGGGGGTGGGGGGAGAGAGGAAACCACGTTCCCCCACCAGAGGACAGTGCCAACACAGAGGTTCACGATCACGGGACCATATCTTAGTAGTGCCTTGTGGTTCTAAAGTATAATGCCCTGAGGTTGTAAAAGCACCTAAAACGGGGGCCACTGGTGGATAGAGGTCCAAGCAATATTTGCCACTAGCTTCTCATAAAGTGGTAATAAGGTATTACGCAGTATCCATGCTCAAGTAAGTAGTTACTGTGCCCTTGGACAGGACAGGTGTCTCATGACAGCAATCAAATAGTGGCGGAGTTCACATTTGATCCAAGCCTTACAAAATGTTTAAAATGTGCAAAAGCAGAGGAATTAGTTTTCTTATTGTTATGCTCATGTTGAAAAAAAAATGATATGCAGGGGTTCACAAAACTAATGAAGGTCACATATTTCAATTATTTGTCATAATTGTAGACGTATAACCTTTCCTGCCATATACTATAATGACATGCAAATTCTATGGAAATCAATACAGATGCCTTTTAATGAAATGTTCCTTAAATTAGGCTATAGCAGGACTTCATTGCCAAATGTTCCCATATTGATCTATGTTTTGTTTCACCTTGTTATTTTTGATGTCAGTGATTATTATGTCACAAATCAACCAATGTATTTCTGCCTCCAGTAGCTTTATGTATTATTTTATTAATTACTGCCATTCCTCAAGCTTTGCATGATGAAAATAACAGCTCCTGCATAATAGTTATATCCTCTTTTTAGATCCCTGATTAGCAGAAAATAAATACAGACATTCATGTGTCCTGTCCACACTGCTCAATTTGCCCTGTACAGATTACAAGTAAATGCTAGTACATGCTGATCGACCTTAAAAATCTGATGGAAATCTAAGAGTGTATGGGGGGCTTAGATTATGTTATAATACCAAAAATGTATCATTATAAAAAGTAAGAACCCTAAATAAGAAAGGGGTGGGGGTACAAGAAGTATCTCCTAAAGATGATGGCCAAAAACAAATTAAATATAATAATGGTGCCACACAAAATATTTACACTTCGATATTTTTTCACTTGGGGGGTCATCACTTTTGTTAAAAAGATTTAGACATTAATGAAGGAGTTATTTTTAGGGAACAGTAAATGTACACAAGCTGTACACTGACTACTTTACATTGTAGGAAAGTCTCATATCTTCAGTGTTGTCCCATGAAAGGTATTATAAACTATTTAATCAATGCAAGGAATGTACTCACTTTGTGTGATACTTTATACTGCCAGTCATTATATAAATGGTCAAATAAGGCACATCAAGTTAGTTCCTTACATATTTTGACCCTGTTGACTATTTTGAATGAAACGCTTGATTGTTCGATGATCACGCTTCAGAAGCTTTGCAATTTTAAGAGTGCTGCATCCCTCTGCAAGATATCTCACTATTTTTGACTTTTCTAAGCCTGTCAAGTCCTTCTTTTGACCCATTTTGCCAAAGGAAAGGAAGTTGCCTATACAGCTTGGAGTAAGACAACATGCATAAAGAGGATGATGTGGTCAAAATACTCATTTGCCTAATAATTCTGCACTCCCTGTATACAATCCCTTTTTTAAGCCAAGCCAACTATAGATTGAGTCAAAGTGGAAAACCTGTGATCTGGTGATTTATTATAATTTTTATATATATATATATATATATATATAGTACCAACATATTAAATAAATGGGATGATTGGATGGTTAGATCTATGGTCATTGTTCCCATCACTATAGGGAATTAATTTTTGTTGATTCACTGCCAACATATTACGCAGCGATGTACAATATATGTTGAGTTGAGATGCAGGTTAGTGCATACCGGATGTGTACTAACTCAGCCATTTGTCACCTCAATAGGTGGAGGTAATGCCTAGAGGATGATTAAAAAAGTCTCCTGCTAGAGGCTGTAGTTTACTTAGATTTACTATCCAAAGCCTCATTTTTATATACCGTATTCTCCAGCATATAAGCCAACCCCACCTTTTCCAATTAACATATAGAGTTTAGGATTTTCTTGCCGTATAAGACTACTTATCTTCCAACGCACACTAAATAGAATTTTTTATGTCTACTCTGACTTTCAACCCCCAGATTTCCAACACCCTGAGAAGTCCAATCTTTTTTTGGATTAGTAACTTACATTCACAATTTCACACCCCTATCTACAACCTTTCATAGTAATACATGTTTCCCTGCGGTTATCCATGGGACATAAATTGTATACAATAAAAACAGAAAGAATGTTGGGAATCTAAAAATGTAACTTTTATCTTACTTTTTATATATTTTTTCTCTCTGATAACCAGTTTGATTATTACTTTTTTTTAAAGTAATATTGTGTTTACATTTTCCACCCAGGCTGGGAGGACTTGGGACTGTCGGGTCCCAATTACGGCCCACGAGTTAAAAAGTTTGTCCACCTGACCTTACTAGTCTAGGAAGCTGGCATTAAAGCTGAACAATATATAAAGCTTTTTGAGCAGCATATGCTGCCATATGGTAGCTATCTTTCACAAAGACCTTGCGTTTCACCATTCTGTACATTACAACAGCATGGTTCTATGAAGACTGGCTTGCCTGCAGTACAGACAACTTAAAACAGTTGGAACATTTGAGAACAAAACATGACAAAGTTGATTCTGAATTTCCATAATAAGCAGGTTAAATACTTTATCAGTCAGGAATTAAAAAAATATTTTATATTCAAATGTTTTACAGTGCTGTTTAATGAAGAGTTAATGCAAAACATGCCCCGGTCCTTACATTCCTGACATCAAATTTAGGATAAGCATATATTTTTAAAAAGGAAAACTTCTGAGTTTCAATATTTGATTAGTTATTATTGTAGTTCTTTCAGTACATCCAGTCACAAAGGCACGCTCTTTTTCACAATGTAGCTAAATATTAGAACTGTAAGTTTACTGCCTCTAATGTACTTTACTTCAGTACTCAATCAAAAACATTCTTTGTCTTCTTAGCTTCTCTTAGAATGTAAAATTTTGCAGTTTCAAAGCCAGGCTGATGTAGAGAATAGGGTCTGAGAAATAACTGAAGTGTTTTCTTGTCCCTCATGTTCTCGCCCATTGAGCATTTCAGAAGCGTGCCATTAACTAGGAGATTTTTCTCTATCTTACAAAGTTTGAATGACAGGTTTATCTTACTCTGCAGAACTGTGTTTTTGTTGTAAATGACCACATCTAACAGAGCTTTTAAAGGTAGAATTAGTTATTTATAAATTCTGAAACACAAGAGAGTACAAAAGGAAGCATCAGCCTAACAAGTTCCATTGAAGCACAGCATTCACTGTAAACACTGATTCTGTAGTTTAAATGGTAATACATATTCCTCTAAATTATCAGTAACTAAAACCAAATTTCAAGTATTGATATTTGTTGAAGATAACTCAGTGGTTGTGTGCACTAAAGGTTTTTTTGTACTAATTGTAGCAAACAGCACTTAATTTCAAGATAATCCCAAACATGCTTTTAGGTTAGTTATACCAGTTAAATGGACAGAAAATAAAAAATATATATTTGCATAGATATTTTGCATAGATAATGCAATTTAAAATATTGACATTACATTTGTTTCTTCCATTTGTTTTGATAATGAGGATGATTTCTAGGTTTTGGTTTATATGCCAGTGATGTATGGTCAGTATGTGCATATGATTTTGATTACCGTATTTTCCGGCATATAAGACGACTGGATGTATAAGACGACCCCTAACTTTTCCAGTTAAAATATAGAGTTTGGGGTATACTCGCCGTATAAGACTACCCCTTCCAACGCACACAAAATAACAATTAAAAAAACATCAGATTTTCTTTCAATATGGTTATTTTCATTCTTATGACATAGGAAAACTGTCTGCAAGTCGCTGGAAATCCACCAGCAAATGTGATGGCGTGTGTTATTTTTTTTGGCCAGTTCAGGGAAAAGGCAGTGTACCCAGGGCCTTACATATGTATACTCTAACAACCTTAAAAGTCCTATTTTTTTTAGTAATTTACATTCTAATTTCACACCCCTAACTGCAACCTTTCAAATTAATGTTTACCTCTGGTTATCCAAGTGACATAAATTTTATAAATTTTATTCAAAGAATTTTGGCAATCAAAAATGTAACTGATATCATGTCACATGATACAGTGAAGGTGTTTTAATGTGTTTGAGCTGCAATACCAGTTTCAGCCACTGGAGCCACAGCCTTTAATGAGCACGTCGGTGTCGGCTTCGTCTTACACATCGAGGAGGGAGGGGGGATAAGGGGGCGCTTCCGATGTCTGACTGGCAGACTCCTCTGGCTCAGACGTTTCTGCACTCGGCGTATAAGATGACCCCCGACTTTTGAGAAGATTTTGTGGGGTTCAAAAGTAGTCTTATACGCCGGAATATACAGTAAGTTATCAAGCATGTCCTAGTACTGTGCTACAAACAAGTCAAGTACAAGCATAATGCAATAAAGGCTCTAGAAATATTCTTCTCAGGCCGGCAATGTGTTAGTTCTCTACAGCCTTTGGCAAAATCCTCAGCATGTGTCACTTTCTGGAATATTAGATGGCTGCACCTACTGATGTGTAGCTGTGGATCCATCTGCAGGCCCCCATCTCACTACAGGACTCAGTAGTGATGTCTAGACTGGCAGGGGGAACTATTCAGAGCAGTAAAGCACCAGGCGTGTGGCACACCTGGAAGTGTATTAAATGTTAGGATTCTGCTGGAGGCTGTAACTCTTTCAATTACATCTCTACAATCAATAAATAAATAAAAATGATATTTATGTCTATCATCTAACATGTTCCTCAAAGTTTCATTGTTGAACCCATTACCATTTAATACTATTGTAGAACTGTACTTGCAGTGCTCCAACTACCAGATTTAGGTGTTTGGTGCAACACTGCATTTCAGTTCAAATATTCCTTCCCTTCTCTTTGACCTTGAGCAGAACAGCTAATATTCTGTGATTGGTCAAGTTTTTCGTTTGTTGTTATAAACCTTTACCTAAATGCTTAGTATATGTATTTTACTCTGTTTTTTTTCTTTCACACACATGTTCTTGCTTCCTAGCAGCTCAAGCATTCTGTCTGCATTTACTTAAATTTACAGTGCAAAGCTATATTGTTAGCATGACTTTGTTGTCTTTCTCTATGTACCTAAAGTAATCAAACATAATACTTACCACTACTTGGTTTGTGGGTTCCACTCACCTGCCCACTTATAGGGGAAATATATGGACATCTCCCTTCCCTAGTGAACTGGCTTTAGGGGTGAGACCTTTAACCAGCTAAGAAAAATGTAAATAAACACACTGCGCAAAAAATATTTTAATGCTATTATAGTTAAACGGTTACATTTCTAGCCATGTCCATAGATGTCCTGCACAGTCTGGTCTATCAGTTATCAGGAAAGAACATGTCCCTCTTTCTTAAATGGTCAAACTTTTCATCACATAAGTAGTAGTTAGCCTGACATTACTAAACACTAAACAAAAATGAGCAGCTTTATTGAAAGTGATGTCAGCCTGATATTACTATCAATATTTTTACTCAATCCACTTGCATTAGGGTCCTTGACACTAAACATTCTTGTGCATACTCAAGTAATAGTTAAAAATAACACATTGTATTTTCTGTAGGATATCTTGATATAAAAACTTGATCTGATTCTCCGGAATATGTTCAAGCCAAAAATGCATGGACGCAAATGTACTGACAATTGCATGTATAGTTATGTGTTTTCTATATGATTTCTTTGAAACTGATTTGAAATATAAACAGCACGACAAGACACCAAATATTCAGTGAATGAGACTATTGAATGAAGTGCGTAGATGTGAATATACTTGACTTAAAACAAGGAGAAAATTGTCATATTTGTAAGATTTGCTCTGAAAAATGTTGAAAAAGAAAATCCTATCTGCCTTATTCTGAAAACAAAGTTACAGACTTTTTTAAAATGTCTGACAAAACAGGTGAGTACCAATCGTAAAAGATTTAAGTACATTCTCCTAGCAAAACAATGCTGACTTTATACCCTTTCCATTTATCCATAAAGCATTAATCTTTACTGTCAGTTTGATATATTATGAAAGTACAGCTTGAAAAAAAAATACATTATGTCGACTTGAATGACACCATTGTATGTGAAATAAATAACTATAAAGCATTTGTTCACACAGAACTGATCAAGATACGTGCTTTTTGGCTTTTAAAAGTAGTAAGAAAATGGAACTGAGAACCAAGCTTTATATCTTGCGTCTGATAAAAGATAAAGTTGACTTTTGCAATAAAACATGGATGCTGTATAGGGTTTAAATCACCATGAACAAAGCAATAAAGGTGATTGAAGTCTACACACCAAATGTTGGACTCACAACAAAGGCAACTAAAGGCATCAATAATGTACAAAGCTAAACAATGATATCTAGAGTACTGATCAAATCTTGCCGAATGATGTCTACTGATGTTTTTTTTTATTTACCTAGTATGTTCTTCCAATATTTATATTTTTTGTACATAATCATAACCGGCTTCAGTAAGTTGTCCCCTTATCACAATAACATAAACTACATACACAATGAATTCAGTAAAATGGTGTTAGATAGGTCACACAATGCCGACAGCACGGTCTTCCACTTATCTCTTTGTATTTGCTTCCATACTGGCCCTGAATGCTAGTGAATCTTACTTACTAACGACTAGTGAAACAAAGCAGTGGCATCCTGATCCACAGGGAGAGCTAACAGGTCTCTTAGTGAGCCACAAGGTGGTGGTACGGCTTTGAAAATATGTACAAAAATTTGTAAAAGTGGTTGTGCCGAAGTCACATCTGTATGTCTGATGTCATATGTTATGGTCTTAAAATGCTTCACAAACATTTATATAAATATTTCATATGGCAATAGCATACAAACATGCATATCAATATATCTCAATCTTTGCATTAACATTTTGACATTTGTATCTGTATATCGATCATTTGATTTTCTTTCTTGTGTTAGTTTACTAAGTAGATGGAATGGCTCCCTTCAAGCTCTTCACTGGTTGGCCCCACCATTCTGCTTTTATCTCCTGTCAATAAAAGCACCGGTATTCCCTCTATTGTTCATCTCTTTATTGTCTCAGGTTATACTGAATGTAATGCTTTTCAAACGTGGTCCTCCAATGGGTTTCTTAAAGTACATTACTTTCTCACTCGCAGAGGCATAAACAATTGGGACTATATTATGGAAGATAAACCCCCTAGCTACCAGATATTTCCAATATTTCCAAATGACACTGGCTACATTCCCTTACTAGGTCTGCAAATCCCTCCATCTCACAGGCACCTAAATTATTCATATTTTTGTATTCTCACCTAAGTACTTACACTCGCATAAATAAATAAGAACAAGATTTACACTTTTACTGTCTCTCACAGGGTTGATCTAATGAAGGTGTAAAGGTGGGTTTACACATGTAGATTTTTATATTGGATCAATGAAGAACAAATGATTTCTTGGTTGATTGACCAAAAGTCTTGAATGGCCAATTTGTTTGATGGATACATTTTGTCCGACCTCGAACAAAAATCGAAAGAACATGTTGGTAAATTTTTATCTGTCATTGTAATTTTAAATGTATTTTCATTTGATATCAGTGATGAAAAAACAATGTTACATTCGATAAATGAACGAACAATGTTCAACAACGACATTGAACAAAAAATCTAATTGGCAGTTGATTAAAGAAAAAATTGACACATGTAAACCCACCTTAACAGTCTTACAGAGAACAAACACAAGAAAATCAGAGGTATGTGGAAACAATGGATGGAAATGTTCTATTGGTATTAGACACCAAAAACCCTACACTTTCTATAGGAAAGTCTTGGGTTGCTTTTTTATCTTTTTTTTTCATTCAAGTCCACTTTCTTTTATTTGGGTAGCCCTAGCCATTATAACTTAATGTCTATTATGTTTATCTGTTGGATCCCTTTCTTAAGCCCCCCATACATGTCTAGATTTTCTTTTCAAGCAACTTAAAAAGATGAATTTTGGGGGGTCAGGGAAATTGGTGATTGTATGTTTGCCAACTGTAGTAACATATATTTGATAATTTTTTTTGGGATCGACTGAAAGTGTAATCAATTTCAATACAACCAATAAAAATTTACCAGCATGTCCAATCATTTTTCAATCAATTTTCTTCCCAATTTTAATTGTTTTAGGTTGATCTAACCATTAGTGTTGAGCTCGAATATTCAAATTGCGAATATATTCGGCGAATATTGGCTATTCGAGAAATGGATTGAGAATATATATTGTGCTATATACAATAGCACATGTGACCATTCATTTTGAAGGTAATTGCGAGGCGAATATAGCATCCAATATTAGTAGAATTATTCGCGAAATATCGCAAATTTGAATATTGCTTATGCTGCTCATCACTACTGACCATGTGGGCTGCCATAGATTTTCAATTAATCAAAAAAAATTATTGAATTAAGTTGATTGGATTAAAATCTAGATGTGTATGGGGGCCTTAAGTCTTTCTACCTCTTTTCTTCACTGTACTTCAAGTGGTTCATTGGTTCACTTTCCTAGGAAGTCG
Source organism: Ptychadena robeensis (assembly GCA_036250615.1). Taxonomy (NCBI): domain Eukaryota; kingdom Metazoa; phylum Chordata; class Amphibia; order Anura; family Ptychadenidae; genus Ptychadena; species Ptychadena robeensis. The sequence continues at coordinate 68,991,404 of CM070034.1, read as the reverse complement.
TATCAATTTGTTACAGCACCAGAGTTTATAAACATAATTATGCCCTCCCCCTTTGTGGTTTCATTGCTCTTTGCTTGCAATTTGAGTTATTTGGATGAATTTGTAAATCATTTGTAAATTGTTGAACCTATCACAAAATTTTAATTTATAAGTTCTCTCTTAGTGGTTATTTTATTTACTATTATTATTGGTTAGTGGTTATTACTATTTACTATTATTTACCTCTCTATAAATATCATGTTTCCCCAAAACTTAGACAGGGTCCTATATTTTTTGCTGTTTATATTAACCACCCTAGCGTGCGGGACGGCAGCACCTCGTCCAGCGCTGCAGCTGCTA
>CM070034.1:68973437-68990965 GCA_036250615.1 Ptychadena robeensis | reverse complement strand
TATGGTGCGCTTTTGGTACAGAAATCTGGACCTCAGCAGTGCGCTAGGGAGGTTAATGCCCCTCCTGGGCAGTTAGCATGAGTCCAGTTTGGATGGAAAGAAACTGCCAAAGGTTTTCAGCTCGAGCTGGACTAGGGGTCAGCCATAATGTAAACAAAGTTTTCTTTTTTTTTTCCAGTACCTGATGCCTATCTCCAGCATCTTCTTCTTGTCAGCAAACCATGGTGAGGTTACCACATGCGGAAATCGATGGAAGGGAAAACTTTTTATGTACTGCTTTTGTATATAAAATTACACCTCACTGTAATGCCAGGGATGTTAATATTAATATAAACACAACATTAACATATAACATAGCTGCTGTGTTTGTTTACTGGATGAATTCTGCTTGCACTAGTTGTTCTTAAGAATGTTCCGCTTCTGTTCGGATTTTATAAATATTACACCTTTCCACTCCACTCTTATTGGGGCCGACTGTTTAGAAGTGTTCCTTGCTTTTCATCAATAACACTGGTTGATGAGTGCATTCCGACATCACGGTTAATGATCAATATAGTAGAAGTGATCATTTATATGGTAATTGCACTCAATAACCAGTGTATGGGCAGCTAAGGTGTAAGGGCTTGTTTCCATTATACGTCGGGACCCCTGCGCTAAGCGTATACGCTTAGCAGGGGTCCCGACGTATCCCACAGACTTTGCCTCCCGGCGGATGGTCTGTTTACACATCCGCCGGTGTAAAGGCTGAACGTACTCAACTAAGTTCAGCCTTACACCGGCGGATCGGCTCAGCGCAATGAAGACAGACCCCCTGCCGAGCAGGTAAGTCTATCTGTTACGTTGGGACCGTGTACGCTTAGCGGAGGGGTCCCAACGCAATGGAAACAAAGCCTAAGGCTATAATCAACAATGAATAAAAGCCATATATCATTTAACATTAACTGCTCTAAATTAAGGTACTTTCTAATATAATATAACAATTATAAATAAACATGCATATTTAAAGCAAACCTTTTAGGTTTATAAGTAGTAGTAATAGCATATGAATATAGCCTGTGTCAAAAAAAGTTTACTCTATGTTTAATTTGTTTTTTTTTAACAGCATTTCTTTGTGACTTTTGTGAACAAAATGTCAATTTTAAGTAGCAGAGGGAAGTTTAAATTTTCTAAAACATCGATGCAGCCATATAAAAACCTAAGTTCATATTTCATTATATATTATGAGGGATATGCTTATGGCAAGACCATTTTGCATGTTAACATACCACAAGATTAAAATATAATTTAAAAGCTGCAATGTTGAAATTCAAATTGAGTTAAGTTTTTTTTATCATCTCAAGTTGTTCATAACTCCCGCTGAACGTTTTTTAGCTTTAATGAAACAATTTTCAACCAGACAGGGAGAAAAATGCTATTTTACACTGACACAAGGAATAGTCCCTGCATGAGCCATTAAAATGAAATGATTCACAAACGTAATGTTCCAACCCTTCTTATAGTTCTTAGTAATCAATTTATTCATCAGTTTTTATATTAGCACTCAAGCAAGCCCATCCCTTCTTAAACATTACTAATAAGAGCCCATTTATGTTATAGTATATGTAAACTCTAATAACCTAATCCACTCTTTTTTTTTTAGGTCTCTTATGTAAACGTATCCACTGAAAGCATTTGGTTTTGTCTGTCTAGTGAGTGCAGATGATATCCATTTATACTGCCAGAAATCCGGTGCTGTCAAAATTATTTTTTCACACAATGTTATATGTAATCGTCCGCCGTTCGGTGCGTGTATGGCAGCCTTTAGTTTGAGAGCTATGACCTAAGATAAGCCCTTAACTCTGTATATAAGGTGGCCCTAAAAGGAAGATTGCTCTACCGGTAAAGGCAACAGGAGTAGATGGCGAAGCCCTTCCTTTTGGTTATTTACGGAATTTTTACAGAATTGCATTGTACTAAAAATGTTTATGCTGTAATGTAAACAATAAATATTTTAAATATACAGTATACTTGTTACTGTATATTTAAAATGCAGTATACTATAGCTGTGAGCCAGACAGGAACTCTGGCTGAAAAACCTCAGGTGATCAGAAAGGGGATGGACTATGGTCAGGTGTGTAGCCTGTGTCCAACTCGTTCTGAAGAAACGTGCTCCTGTGGAAAGCCTAGTAGGGCTGGCAGGACCTTTGAACCTACTGAGCATCATTGGTGAGCTGCAAAGACTAAAAAAAACCCCGTGGATATATGTTTGATGTACTGCAAGTTTTGATTTATGTTCCAGTTTTTGGTGAAAATAAACCTTTTTTTTTTGTTTATCGCATGGCTGCACTGGTGATCCGATTTCCTTGAACTTTAAATATAAATATATAGATATATTTACCATTTTAATTGTTGGTAGATCATTTTGACACAGTCGGATTCCATGGCCGCTCGATCACCCATCCGATCGATTCCGACGATTCTGCCGGGAATCGGAGGTGTGATCGATCGGCCAATTAAGAGAATCCGATCGCAGCATACCACCTTGTCCAACGGATTCCGGGACGATTCCGTGTCCGATTCCATCTCCGACTCCACCTCACAAGTGGCAACTCCCCCTGATCTGTGCAGAATCGGATCAAAAAGACCAACATGTTGGTTCTCTGTCGGATCCGATTCTGAGCCCCTGATCAATCGGATGCGATCGATTGGACAAGGTGGGCTGCACACGATTCCGGCACGATCGATTCGCGTGCACGCGTCCGGAATCGATCGTGCCGGAATCCGGTCGGAATCCGACCCGTGTATGGGGGCCTTATATCATAGTGGACCCATGGTTCATTTTTGACAAGAAATGACAAACTATACAAAATTTAATGGTTGTAAACATTTATAATTCAATGAAGTTTGTTATATGGGGGATTCTGAATATAGAAATGGTCCAAGTTATCGTAGTATGCAGCTTCAGCATCCACAGTGTACTAGAAAAACTCACATTATTGGTACAATAAAAACCCTTTGACTATGGAGCTGGATCTTAGATGTTAAACTTCTCTTTAATGGAACCAGATAATAATATAAGGTCCCCATATTTGTGTCGATTTCTCATACAATTCTTGCTTGAACGATCGTCGTGCTTGTGCATGTCGATAGATCGTTTAAGAATCGTTTGCAGTCCAACGATTGACCCAAAAGCTGTCAGAATCGACCAGTGACTCCACAGTCCAGGAATTCGACATGCCGTTTTTTTGGGATTGATCGTTTGCCTTCAAAGTACGTTGGTGGTGGTAATCGATCGACTTGAGCCATTTTTTGTTTGACAATTACATAATTTTAGATCCAGAACATTCTAGAAATCGATCTGGGAAAGTTAGATCGTCCAAAAATTTATTGATCAAGGTGGGCTATTAAAAGATCATCTTTGCTCGATCGTTGATTTTCGGTTCACTGGTAACGATCAAACGCTTGTTGATCGGGAAGAAATCGACCCGTCGAAATCGACCAGTGGGGACCTATACTCTGAAGTGAATCTATTAGATACTTACTGAATAACAGGGGTCTGTAGACATACTGTGCATCCAGCTCTAGTCCTTTCATTGTAATACAGTCAGTTTCATAAGACAGTGAAAGAAAACATGAAGTTATGATCACCTGCAGGATATGCTGATAATTCAAAATATTTCTCTGTAGGAGGAAGGATATATGTTTAGCTACCGCAGTGTTCCTGACAAATGTGTGGAGCAGCTAAACTGATCATTATTACTTGTGAAGCCCATTCCCTTTGCTTCATAAAAACATTTCTATGGCAGAACTTTTCTCAAACACTTCCCTCATCTTGAATACAAGCAACCTTTCACATATTTGGTTTGATTTTATATTTATTGCAGTTCCCATTTCAATGTATTTACTACTGCAGATTACCTCCATCTAAACTAAAAATAAAAGCAACATAGGCGATTGTACTCGGCTTGGGCCATCTGGTTCACAAAAGCAGAAATTGCATGAAATTAATCAAATTTTTATATGAAAACAATTTAATATGAATACAATTTTTTTTCCAACTTTTTTCCATGATGCCTGACCTCTCAAGCTAAATTTATCCCTGTTAAAATATATCTTAAACATTTATCATTTTGAATGGTGTATTTAAAACTTTTGTTTTGAGACCATACTGTGTTTAAATTGTACATATGTTTTTGTGCTGAGGGTGGTAGGGAGGGTCAGTATCAAAAAGTCTTAGTATAAGATAATGTACAGAAGGATTAGAACTTTTCTAATTTCTCTTATTGCTGTTTGGATTGTTACTGAGGTTATTTTTCTTACTTCATGATATGAAATAAGTGAAAATCCTTAAAGTCAAGCATTTTTTTTCTAGCTGTAGATAGAGCAGGTAGGGATTGAAATTCCTGTCAGATGATGCTTTTTGAGATTCTGTTCTCTGCGTTGAGTTTTTTTGGGGGTGTCTGTTTTTTCTTTGTGAACAGTCCATCTGTTCTGCTGCATTCTTTTGCCAATCCATTTGACATTTTTTTCATGTATAGTTTGCCTGGACTTTAATTGACCTTTTTCAAGAACTGGTACTAGCACTTCTGTAAATAAAGGATATTTAGAACATCTTATTTTTGGGGTAGGTATTGTTTTCAGAGAAAAAGGGTCTGTGTGTATATGTGTATGTGTATATATATATATATATATATATATATATATATATATATATATATATATATATATATATATATTGTAGGATTTGCAATATAAATACAAATAACTTTGAACATTCCTTGAAGCATGGCACTGGCAGCAGTCTCTGGTGCCTGAGGGTTAGAAAAATATAACTCACTAAAAGAGGAGCTGTAAAGACACTATGGAATTAAATAGGCTTTTTTTTTTTTTCAAACAAGCTTTATTGAAAAATTCTTCATAATACAGCATAGGCTTTTTTAACCCCATTCCATTGTATTTCTGTGTCCCTATCATATTGATCTTTTCTATATCTGTCATATTTTTCCTAAATAAAGCCTTTGTGAAAAAAAATCTATCTCTTCGCTCTTATAGATACAGATACTTCAGGCCTCCCCATAACAGTCCACAGACAGAGCTTCCATGTGTCTAATAGGAGCATTTTCTATCTATGGCTTTTCTTTCTTTTTTTTACAGTTAGAATACAAACTGTACAAAAAAAGTTTTTTCAATATTTATATGCACATATTTTTTTTATTTTGTAACAATACAATGGAAGTATCTTTTTCTCCTTTCACATTCTTCCTTAATGAAGCTTACTGTTTACAAAGTATGTATCAAAATTGCTCATGTATCAACATGAGCAATTTTACAAACCTGTGAAAAAGTCTTCCACATGCCACAATATACTAAATATAAAACTTGTTCAGGATAGGGTTTAGAAGAGTTTTAATTTTGTGATACAAAAATATTCATAACAGTGAATTGAAAAAATTTAAGCAAATGTGTTGCTTGGGTTGTGTGTCTTGAACTTCTGAGATTTGGTCTCTGAATTGAGGGTTTTGTCTATTCTCTATAAGAAATTACCATAGCTACATCCATTCTCACACCAAATAAATTTCTGAGTCAATCTGTACTACCGTATATCTTAAAGCAGGGGTGCCCACACAAAAGTCAAAATGATCTACCAACAATAAAAATGGTAAACATTTATTTTATATACAGTATATAAATCAGTTTAGTATATACTTAAAATATATATTGTGCCTTTCATAACAGCACATGTATGGTATAACACATTTCTGGACACACAATTGTCTTTGTATTTTGGCTTCCATACATGGTTCAATATTTCCATTCGATCAACTTAAAACGATCGATTTGTAAATCAATCGAAGATCGTTTCCCGCACACCTGGTACAATTGAACAAAAAGCAATAGTAAAGTGATTGATCATGTTGGTAAATTTTGTATCTGATTTTTGTACAATAGGATCTCACTTACTGATTGTTTACGATTATGTTTAACCTTATCACAGCGTATGGTGGTACAACCGATCAATGTTAGACTGGTGCATGATCGTAGTACAACACGATCCAATCTAAGATCGATTGTGCATAAGTTGACCCATGTATAGCTAGCTTTGATAAAGGTGAAAAAAAACGGTTTGCAAACACTGCCTTAAAAGATTCATCCTTAAAACTTACAGCCACTATTATCTGCAAAACATAAACACGAAGTTAATGATCTTGCTTATTTTATAAGATTTCTTCATATCTGTCAAGGTCATGTGAGAACTTTTGGACTGCATACATTTGTTTAACAGCTACCATGAAAGACATACAACTTAATGGTAGAAATTCTTATTTGGAAATAGGAATCAGGCACATAATTATCATTTGGTTAGAAGATGCAGCTATATGTATGTATCTCAGTTATGACTACCTCCTTACAATGTTATTTTTCCTCTATGTGGTGTTTTCAATGCTAACAACCCAATGTTAATCTTAATTACAAAACCTAAAATGTTCAGAAAACAAAGCCAGGAGGATCCTCCCAAGAACTTCTTATTCTTGATTCGTTTTACATAATGACTCTCTCTCTCTGTGATTCCTTCCTTTCTTTTCCTTAGCTACCTGAAAATTATAATGAAAATATGCACATAATTATTAAACAGCATGTTTATAAATTACTGTGTCACAATCTGATCTGTAAACCTGAAGTGGCACAATTTGATCTGTGAATCAAACATGACATAAACTACATTTTCCTTTATAAGAAGGTCAAAGAAAATATTAACATGAACTATTGTGACTTTTGTGATGCACTTTTTTCACACCAACACTAACCCTGCTAAAGAATGTCATCATTACATTTGCATCCAACACATCCATAACAAAATCACATATTCCACTCAACAGTGGATTAATTACACATGAGAATTTTGAATACTGATAACCATGGATATATTCCTACGTCATGTAATTTAATTTAGGGTTTTATCTGTAACAGTATGAGCTGCTTGCACAACATTACAGCACCAAATGATCAACTTTATATGAAGCCAGAGCTAATTATTTTAACAATGTTTTAGTGAATTATATAACCATATTCACCTGCATTAATACACTACCTGACAGGTAATTAAGAAGATTAGAATTGAGGTATGAGAATGAGTACAGGGAGGCCACGTGTCATGGGAAATTATTATGCAAAATTGTGTAATCTGTAATGCCATTTCAAATATTCGTGTCAAATTAAAGCTAAAACATTGGTAAGTGGAAGTATTAAAAAAAATACTTGTTGCATTCCAGTGTGAATATATATTATGCTTCATTATATTTAAAAACGACATGATGTTTTCTTGCTTCGTGAATATAAAATAAAGCCGGTAATTTTCCACCCATTTTTATGATCAACATTTCTTTTTTAACCAATCCATGATACAGTCATTTATGTATAACATTACAACCCAACATAATTACAATTTCATGCATCTTTTATATTGTTTATAAGCACTCTCTGGGAATCCCACAGACAAATATAAGGTAATCCTCTCACCAAGTTATGATCATTATGTTTTTTCTTACAAAGAGTAAGCAAGCATAAAAACAAGTTCTTACTGGTTTCTGGAGTAAAAGGTTCAATTGAGTAATTAAGTAATCTTTAAAAGCATATCTAAGATTTTAATGTCTCAATGTTAAATCTTATATGCAACAGGTTACCAATATTCATAATAACTCAATGAAGCTACCCAAACCTTGCTGACCTTTATGATTTATTAAACTTATTTAAATATTTTTTTTCTATTTAAAGCTCCTCTCTAGTTTTCTTAAACTACCTTTAAATTAAAGATATCTCAAACTTTACTTACCACTCTGCCCCAATGATGTCCCTTACATCCCATTGTTTAATCAATTAAATGGTCAGAAGATCATACCTAATTTCACCTTATGTCTCCACTATCTAGTTTCCAGCAGTACCACTTATTGGTGCAATTAAATTATCAGCTTGATTACACAGAAAAAGCATCGATGTCTAAAGGAATCCTGGGAACTTATTATTTTATATTACACTCTGTTGTGACAGAGAGTGAGTGAGTATCTGTTGATGATTCCCCAAGGACTGCATTTCAGAGAAAAATGCAGTATTGTAATTTGAAACGGGTTATCAAGAAGACTTAATGCTGAACTATCTTGGACAATATCCTCTTTTTTTGCTAAGGGCTGAAAGAAGGATTTCCTTTATATTGCTTTCAGCTACAAGAGTTTGCACATGTAGTGTTTAGAAATTGTATAGATTGAAAGACAATGCATACAACGGTCTACAAACAAGTTAAATTAACACAAACAAGTTGTATAAGTAAAGATAGATGTGCAACAACTATGCTAAGGACTGAAAGAATTATATCCTCCATAGCGCTTTCAGCTACAAGTGTTTGCACATTTAGTGCTTAGTTATTGTATACATTGAAAGACAATGCATACAATAACAGTCTACAAACTTAGAACACAAACAAGTTGCATGAGTAAAGATAGATGTGCAACAACCATTTTCATCTCCCTTATGTTTTAAATGTAAATAAAGTTACATGCTGTAAGATTTGTCATCTTGCTTCAAAGACATTGCTAAATGCATACAAAGTAATTGTTGTAAGAACAGTAGTTCAAAAAAATTAAATCACCTTCTTTTATCACTAAAACACAGTTAAACAAAACGTGCTAAAAAGTATTAGTTAGTAAATGGATTCTTTGCAGAAACTTGATGTTGCGTACATACAGCTTTAACTAAGCATCCTGGGCCACTGGGCTCTCACTGCCACCCCAAGGCCAAAAGCATCCAACCTTTTGTTTGATATACCAGTCTCTATGTGCTCCACTTCTAATTATTTATAACCAACTCAACATCTAAGACTTCAACCTCCAGTGCCAAATCCCTCTGAAAATATTTTATGAGAAAGACAACAAGAAGAAACTTTGAACAACAAGCTTTATATTTTTAAACCTCTTATTAGAACTCACAAAATAAAATGATAAGATGTATTTCTGTCGCCATTCAGGAGATGAAATGACAGTTTTTTGTGAGTGGTATAAAGCCTTCCAATTTAAAGGCCTGTATTCCACAGCTAAAAATGAAAGGTAGAGAATCACATTTAATGCCTCAGCCTTCCAATGGGCTGTCAAACATCAACTACAGTTTCATCTTTAAACCTTTAAGTACTTCTTCGAATGTGTAGTGCAGTAAATAACTTTGATTAGCGAAACTGAATATCTAAAAAATTCAAAAAAGAATGTTTACACTAAATCCTACTTTAACGCTCCAAAGCCAACATGGGTCTTTTTCCCATTTCAGCCACTAATGCTATAAAAATGTATGATGTATACGAGGTCAGAAGACAGAGTTGTTAAGGTTCCCCTATCTTGTTGAATCTATAATTGAGGCCATCGGTTGTCAGCAACATTGATCAATGGCTGCAGCTTCCAGCACTTCAAGATAGTAGCTAGATCTTAACCACTTCAGAGAGAGAGAGGCAGATAAATGTTGACGAAAGGAATGTATAAGTTATATCCTGTTATGCTCCTAGAGAAAGGCACAAATAGGCTGTTTTAATTCTTCTGGGACCCTTTGCATAGGGCTTTTGAAAAATGTAGAAGACATCTGAGAAAAACATGTATAATATTAGATTCAGGAGAAATGGCCATTTATGTCAACAACTGAGCCAGCAAAAAGAAGGCAAAACAAATATTCTGCTTCTCGGGTTAGTAGATCAAAAATAACCTAACATTTTGAGTCTTGCCTCAATCTGCCTCAACAGTGCAATCTGTTTTTGACCCAGAATTAGTACCCAGCAGGTGTACTTGGAAAAATAAAGGAATGGTAAGATTGTAAAGAAGGTGGCCGTTGCTGGACTTGTTAGTGCACCAGCGGCCCTAGGTTCTTTTGAGGAAAGTCCTATGCCCGGCGTTGCCTCCCACCAATCACACAGAAATGAAGTCAGACAGCTGATAGGGGATATTTACAAGTCTTTACTGGGGAAGATATATACAGTTCATCACCAAACCCAAGCCTGGGAATGAGGCACACGCTTAAGGATCTACTGTTCCAAACAATTCTATCAGCTGAAGTGTGACTGATGGCTTTCTATTCCCAGTGGGAGAGGGTCAGGATCACAGCCCAGCGTACAGGGAAAGTGCAGAGTGGTCCAGTGGAGGTGGAGAAGGGAGGAATCCTGCGTCTGCCTAACTCAGCACCTACCGGTATAGAATGTCCATCTGCTCGGGCGCAACTTGAGGGAAGGAAGACCTAGTCCCGAGGAACAACCTTTTCAAGGGCCACGGATGTGGGTCCTTGGATCCCGGGCACTAGCAGAGGGATGGCCGTCGGGAGAACCCAGGAAAGATGGGAACCCAGTGCTCCAGAGGGTGAGACATGCTAGCTGGAATACAGGTTGCTTGAGGAGCTATCCCAACTCTGACTAAGAGGGCCTAGGAGGATGTATTGAACCCCTTTGCCTGGAGGAGGGGGAGGCAGTCTCCAGGCAGACTGAAAGAGTAACATTTTAAGACCAGGCAAGAGAGCGGGAAACTGAGAAGCCATTAATCATCCCTGCACCTGCTACAGATGAATGCAGAGACAGTTAAAGTTATACACACATTTACACAGCACATTGATCATGTGAGACTATGATTTTAAAAGTAAAGCCGGCCATGCACAGCTCAATTCCTCTGACATGATTGTGCGAGCAGCATGCTGGCGCAAGAATCGCCGAACGATCATTCATGGAATGGATGCACACCACCTGGCTGATCCCTGGCCGAAACTTTGAATGGGGATCCTCAGGACATGTCGGAAATACCGACATGTCAGATCCCGGCATTTCCTTGGAGTGGTGTTGATCGCTCAAGTTGGGCTACGTTCCATTACCAAACGATCAATTGTTGCAGGGATGGAACGAAAGATCGAGCCTTGTACGGCTGGCTTAACCAACAATGTATCTGTGAAGATCTAATTTTTTGGCTATAGGCCTACCTACCCCCTACATATAGACACACATGGTAAAAGGTAGCCGGTATTTTTAGAAAAAGACCAGCAATTATAACTGAAATATATCTCTTTAACGGCAGCTTCATAAACAATGCACAGTATGGTTTTAGGTTTTGGATTTTTTCTGGTTAACATATTATAGCTTCCATAACATCCTTCTACATACAACCCAATCAGCAAACCAAAAAGTTCCAAAAGATGAACTATATTTTGAGAGCAATAAAATCCAATCAGCCAGTCTTACACTGCTCCATTCCACAGCTTGAAATGTACTCGTCAGGCAACAGTGTGCTCAGCTATGGCAAGCTTTACAATTTGTTTCCTTGGAATTAAGATTAAGTGCAGATTGTTACCTTGCATTAGAGTCCAAATAACATTATCAATAAAACTAAAGGAAGTTCAAAGGATGATGTGCTCCGTATGCAGCAGATAGTATTCGCATTTCCTTTATTTTAGACACTGACCTCTCCATGACCCCAAATGAAGAGACAGCTCTGTTAATCATCTGAGCACAGATACAGTATGGTAAAGGCAAGAAATCATACCAGAAATGTGGTTATATTTTCTGCAGATTGGAAAAAGACTTACTATATGGGGAATAAATTCCAAAGCCTGCCATGCAAAATATGATTTGGCCAATGCACTTATAAATGATTTCACTGAATAGTCAGTGGTCAATATTAAATGTTATGTTGCTGGATACACACATTTTCACTTTGACATATTAGCCAAGCTGACTGCAAAGTGTTTTTCCATCATTTACAAAAAATAAATAAAAAAAATTATTTAATGCACTGAGATAGCCTTATACCACTCCTATTCAAACAAAAAGTTAATAATAAATGCATATTTGAAAAAAATGCTTAAATTAAGGCACAAATAAAGCAGTTGGGATTACTTTGCAGGTTCAAAATGTAGGTAAGGCTATGTTCCCACATAGGCGATCACCTGCGGGGCCGACACGATTTGCCTCCATTTAGTTGAATGGGCTTGTGCTCACTTTAACTAAGGGCCGTGGCCGATCACCCTTGATCGCGGCCATGAATGGGCACGGTTAAAAATTGCATGTAATTTTTACCATGCCCATTCACTCTCTGTGAATGGGCAGCCAGGCTGCAATTTCACAGCCGCGATTCTAATCGCTGGAGCCAGCAGAAGATCGCTGGGTGCTAGCAATCTCGCGCAGCTCCGCACCGCGATTAAAATCGCTAATGTGGGAGCATAGCCTAATGGTAGTTTTAGCTGGATAGACATGGTTCAATTTAAAATATGTGGTATGAATAAACACATTGGTGACAGTTCCTTTTAGATATATGGTAGACTTTATGACATTAAAATAATTAGACAAAGTAACATACAAGCTGGACTATAAGCATTATTAGGTATTAGCACTTTCTTTATTTATCCTCCTCTGTTTGCCCAGTTTTTGCTAAAGCCATAAGAAAAGTGTGGTATTTCAGGTATGGGGCACATCAGTTCACTACTCCACACCTGAACAGCCAATAACTTGTCATTAGAAGTATTGTATAATACATTCATTTTTCTTTTTTAGCAGGTCTTTAGTACATAAAAGGCAAGATGGAAGCTCTACCATTATCAGCAGGTGCACTCCAGGATCACCAGACTGTAGAAAAAAGCAAGTAAAAGGTCTGATTGAGGAAATAAACTGCTCAGCAGGTAGGCTATGACTGCATGATCTCAGTGACTGGTGTTCTAATTATTGCTCTTAAATATCTGTTTGGGTCTTATTCATGGCAGCACCATAACAGTCACCCCATAGGAGCACAAATAGCTTCAGACATCTAATATCTCAAACAGGTGAGTCTTGTGAATTCCTAAAGAGTAGAAATATTCAATCAATTTTCATGAAGTTGCCTACTTGTAAATACTGCCCACTTAATTGTTTATGGGTTTAATATTTTAAAAATCATGCAACCCTAAAGCACCTGTGTGTAGTGATGATCGTGAAAATTGGAATTGGAAATCTTTATTGCAAATATCGTCACTTCAAGAATTCATGAAGATCTAGAATATAGTGCTATATCTTCCTAATTGCAAATATTGGAAATTTTTTAAATGATTACCCAGAACTACCGTGCATTGCATTCACAATATATGTATGTACAAGTGCCGATTTGCGCACTGCAGGGAATAAATTATTTGTTTTCATGTGATAGTGTTGCTAGCAAAAATTTGACAACATGGCAGATTGACGCTACTAGTCAAGGGGCAATTCTGAGCATGGTGAATTTGGTGCGATAAAAACACTGTATGCTGTTTTTGTTGTGTCTCTCATTAACGTTAACTACATTAGGCTAGCCTATTCATCAATAGAAAGCCCTAAACTTCTTAACATGCCAAAATTCTTACCTGTTGTGCATTAACAGTTAAACTTAAATAATATTCATTCTGCAATAAACACAATGGTACGAATGGACCATTAGCTGGGCATACAGGGCTCGATTTTGTAATAAATTTGAGCACAATCGAGCACCATGCGTGTTCATGACGCTTGATTGTGCTGTAATCTATTGCAAAATTTTAGCCATCCAGTCTTCCTTCGAGTGGAATCGAAGAAGCACGGCTGAATTGGGGTCCAGCATGTTAGAAAACCCTGTTCGATTTCCATTACTTTAAATGGGGACTGTGGGATGACGCAGCACTGATGTGCTTTGATATCAATGAACCTCGAGCGCAGCGCAATGATGTCATCGTGCTGTACTCGGCATGAGTCTGGCGGGAATCTACCCGCCTATGCCCAGCATTCGTTTCCCACTCCATGTTTATGAATAAATGAATCAAATATAAAAAACATGCTTGCATGCATGCACTACAGTCTAGTGTAATTAAAATCATACTGCAGTATTTAAAAAAAAAAAAGAAAAAAATATTTCTGCTTTCTCTTTAACTTTAATGGATTTTGCTGAACATTTAGCATTTTTGCAAAAATGTGGTGTTAATGAGAAAATTGTGGCACAAATAAAAATTTTTTTTAATCATCATTACTGCAAGAATACCCCTCTGATTAACTTATTTGCTGGCAAACTGTTTTATATACTACTGTACTTGTTTCAATGGAGTACAGCTTTTAACATTAATCCCTTGTGTAATGGAACTAACATGACTGAATCATTACCAGTAACAAAAACAATGCAATCACTGACCTGAGCCCACTCTAATTATCTACTACATTGCATCTGAACTCATCCTGAGTAGACAGAAAAATAAAGAAACCAAATCTACAAAAGTACTAGATTAGATGTTTATTGTATTGTTTATATTAAAAAAGCCTACTGATGTTTACAGGCTGCAGGAAAATGACATTATTTTACAGCGGAGGATTGAAAAGTCAAACCACAGTAAAGCATGTTTTGTGAATAATAAAACATAGTGCAGATTAACAATTAGAATTACGTTCCACATAAGTACCATATTTTTCGGGCCATAAGACGCACATTTTCACCCCCAAAATCGAGGGGGAAATAGTGTCTGCGTATTATGGTCCAAATGCACGCCTTTGGCTTCTCTCCAGCTCGCCCGAGTCAGATGAAAGATGTGGCCACAGCCAGATCCCTCATCTGTACTGTACTGTTTCTACCAACAGAGCCCTGCTGATAGAAGCAGTACAGCATAGAGACATACATGGAAGCTACCAGCCAGCAGCCTGTAACTGCGATCACCGTGCAGCTCATTAGGGGATTCTGCTCAACGGGGGATTCTGCACTCCCAATGCAGAATCCACCATTCTCCCTCTCCCCTCCTGCCTGAAGTGTGCTCTCTAGTGACACCATTTTTGTGGCTGAAATTAGGTATTGCAGGGGATTTTTTTTCAAACTGAGAACATTTCAAATTCTTTTTCCGTTTTTCCTGCTGTGTGTCTTATGGTCCGGTGCGTCTTATAGTCTGAAAAATATGGTATTTATTTTAATCAAAGGGACCAAATAAGAGAGTTCTTACTGTACTGGGACCCAAATAGAGAGCTTTTAACACTTTTTACCACTAACCAATTATCGATGTACTCATTTAGGTGGAACTAACTTTAACAATCAGCTTGAGTTTTCTGGATAAATAGACATAAGACATTATGATCCTTTTTATTTCCACCTTTCCTGGCCATTATTATACAAATTTTTGTAACCATGTATTAAGACAAAGTAGCTACAGCATGCATGCTAAAGAGTTACATTATCAATAGCCAACTGTGAAATAGCCAAGTAGAGGAGATGATGGGCAGTCTTGGAACCTAGATTAGACTTAGACTTATTTATACATTACTGCACATTAGCATGCAATATGTTCCATCTAATCTAACGTGCAGTACCAGCTTCATTGTTATTCTCTCTTTCACAATCTGGTTTTAACAGGTTGAACTGTTTCAAGCAATAATCAAGCAATAGTGAGATTTGGAGCTTATGTATGTATAGTAGCTGGATTCACGCCAAGAGCATGGACATTCCGAGCAAGGCTCGCAAGCACTTCATGCCAGAAAACCTCTGATCTTAGTAAATTAGGCCATCTGTGTCCGAATTGTGTAAATTATAGGAAAAACGGCTGGTGACTTACTACAAATATAAAAAAAAGACTCTTCTTTTGAATGTTTGTTGCATGCAAAATGGGTATTGCATATTAAATGAGGATAAATGGGTATTGCATATTAAATGAAGATGATATTCTCTAAAAAAAAAAAAAACATTCTGTTTGGATGATCAAGACCCATTCTGCTTGGACGATCAAGAAACAACAAAAAATAATAAACTGAAAAGTAACTCTTTCAATCAATGACTCTGACCCATTCTAAGAGAATATTGTAACTGGATCATTCCGCTTGCTGTTCTACAGACCAAATGTTATTGAAGAACACTTTTCACACTGAATCATTTCAAATGCATGACCATATATTGTCCAGCTAGATGCTGATGGGAATAATTCAAGTTCTAGAAATTGTATTTCCCATTTTGTTGCTTTCTCACTATTTTCATACATGAAAATCAAATCAATTTATTCCAACAGAACAGTCTGTTCGCCAAGATCTCAGAATAATTGACTTTTAACACAGCTGATTTTAACACATCTGATTAATTTATGGTTATGCCTTTCCTCAGTAACCTGAATCGTTCACTATATTGTTTCAAATTCAGTTTGCAATATTTTTCTGGGAAAGCAAAGATTCGATTTTGAATTATTTATAAACTTGCTTCTAGGCTGGAGATAAATCCAAATGTATACTTCAGCATAACGTTTAATATTTATTTCTTAAAGCTTAGACAAGTAAAAAAAAACAGCTATTTTTTCAAATTGTTGTTGACGAAAAATAAAGGCTTAAAGAAGATATCCACCATCCAAACACTTATGATTCTATTTACAGAGTATAGGGTGCATATATCACAACAGAGAACCTCTACTATATTTGCTATCATTCTGTTCAGATAAATGCATCCCGCATTACAAATCATAGGAACCTAAGAAGGAATGCAGCAGAAGTTAAATACAGGGATAGTCAGCATATTATTTTGGCCAAAAAAACTAAGTTCCTTCATAAAAAGATTTGTTTTGGGTCATGGGGGTAAACCTACCAGCATAAACAATATACTATACTCTCTTGATGTGCCAACATCCCAAAGACAACAACCAAAATTAAATGATGGCCTGGGCTCATCACATATATTTTTTCCCCCTGAACGAACAGTGGAAGGGGACTTTAACAAACACACATTCAAAATTGATATTATTTGGTGATAATTTATTCAGTACATATAAATAATGGATTAAATAGACATAAAGCAAATATAATAATCATATTCTTTATATGCATACACAATGTCTTAAGACCAGGCCATCATTTTTGTTGGACCGCAGGCAGTCTATGCCTCTAACACCCCCACATAGTTAGTGAAACATTATAGCTAGGAATCCCACATTTAGCAGTTTTAAAAGTACTAAGCCTTCACTTTACATTAAGCCTATTGAGTAGGTAAAACGCATAAGGTGAAGTAGCTTTAGGAAAGTCTTGTTGACATGTACTTGCATTTTAACAAAGACTTAGGACTTTTAAACCAGTTAAGTGCAGAATTCCTATGTATCATGTTTAATTAACAATGTAAAGGTGGAAGTGCACTGTTTGCATGCCCAGCACCGGGGAATCCACAGGATCACACTGGTGATGAAGTCTGCGCGTAAGCGATGAGTGTGCACATATTTATTGATGTTGAAATGTTTACCCTTTATTACCCCCTCAGTCCTCTGATCAGGTTTCAGATTTGCCCCACCCACATAGCTCCTCATTGGAGACCTCAGAACAGAAACCACTTAAACTCTTCCAGCCAACTGATACCCTCGGATTAATCTCCACCTCAAATGCCACAAAGTCAGCCATGTTTGCTTCTTTAGGGCCTGTAATTAGTGATGACCCGAACTGTTCGCCGGCGGACTATCCGCGGCGAACATCGCATGCTCGCGTTCGTGCTATTACGCGAACATATGGCGAGTTCGACCCACCCCCTATCTTTTTGCATTGATGAAACTTTGACCCTGTGAGTCACAGTCAGCAG
>CM070034.1:68953015-68964137 GCA_036250615.1 Ptychadena robeensis | reverse complement strand
GCCATGGATTCCCCTCTGTCATGTCATTGTCCAGGTGTTAGACCCCTTGAAATAACTTTCGTTCGCGAACAGCAAATTCCATGTTCGCGCCATCATTATGTAGTAGTGATCAAAATGGAACACAAGGTGGAGTGATGAAGGTAGAATACAATGCAACATATAACCATATTAGTAACCATAGTTATAAACAAATAATTGCTCACACCCATGTACACATCTGAAACATGAATTTTATATCCTGCATATCCTCTTTGATTTTTCTTTCTTCGACAAATTAAAAAAATGACAGTGGATGCACATATAGTTTAAAAAATATTGCTGAAAATTTGGCAGTTCATTCGCAGCCTTTTTAGACTTTCTGCATTCTTTCTTACACAGCCATTTTGCTCTAACAAATCAAAGCCTTTAAATATATTTAAACAATGTTGGCACAGTTCATGCAGTAGGAAAAGCTTTTTGTGTGACCTTTAAAAATTAATGTAAGGTGAAATTTAATTTTCACTTTTGTGTTTAACTTGAACTTGCACTGAATCTCAAATCATTAAGTTGCATTTACAGTCTGTGTATGTGTCTATATATTTATTCATTTATATATTATATTTATATGAACAGTGCAGCATTGCATCTAAATCAATAAACAATGTTGCTTTGTTCAAAAAGGGAACAAAGATTTTAGGGACATGTATTAAAATGTCATTTTTTTTGTCTGTAACCTTTTCTGTGGTGCAGAATGTATTTAAATGAGCAGTTATTGACTGTACCGTGAAAGAAAAGGTTACCTCCATATTTCTAGCTATAAATTTGTACTGTGATATATATATATATATATATACCGTAGATAAATAGAAAAAGTTTTCTATATATAGATAAAGAAAACCAATGAAATTTAACTTGAGCTAACTGATGACTCATTTTGCCTAATGATGTTATATCATGCATGGTTATGTTCTGAAACATGCAATAGAAAAAACAGGATAACAGAATCAAATGAATTCCAAGATGCCCCTTAGTAGATGAGAACTTCTGACCAGACACAATAGCCGCTGAATTCAGTACAAAACTATCTGCAAAGTCTTACAGATCAATTTGTAGCTACTGTAATTAGCTGACTTTGTCATGGATTAGCAAAGTGGTCAATGTTATGTCCTACAAACAGAAATGTTTCCAATGTTTTTATCTAGCAGGTAAGCTAATTAACATTTAAACATTTGTTAATTCTCAATTTTTTTCTCTTTATGACCCTGTAAGTAAATTTACAAAAACATTGTGCATAACTGTAGCTACAAAAAGCAGAATTATATTGAATATCAAGCCCTCTGCACATAATTCTAAACAGTATTGCACCACATAGAATAGTGCAGACACTATAGTTCCATTGAATGTGTCACCAGGTCTGTGCTGTCCTACCACAATGCACAGCATGAACATTACATGGGTTTTAATGCTGCAAATCATCAGGAATAGGTGCAGGTCTGTATTTTTACATACTGCCCTATGGTATTGAGCCCTTTACAATATATACTGCCTTAATGTTCGCATTATGAAAAAGTTCCGCACAAATGTGAACCAAACTTGCAAATCTATATTTTATATCATTTTTAAAGGCGCATTCACACCTCTTTCACACCACTTTAACTTGCCTTTTTCATCCTGTATTGTGCATTGATTTTACAGGCAATTAAATTATAGCATTGAGCAGAGATTGTAAGTGGAGGTACTAGTTGTTATGTGCTAAACTGCACAAACATTCATGTTACATGTATTCTCATTCACTGCCCTTAACATCAACAGGGCTGATCAACAAGATTTAAAAGCACTGAGATATTAAAAGAGCCTAAAGTAGGGAAGACATTGGGCTTATTAAAAATTTATATTGCCTTTACTTTGAGGACTCACCACTGGTATCATCTGAGATAGAAGATACTTCCTCAGCAATGGGAATAGTAACCCACAGCACTGTTATAAGAATGACTAGTAAAAGCACTGGTGACTGAGGGAAAAGTATAGGACCTATTCTGCCTACTTTCAAGGATGTTTAGAATATACTTAACTTTGTATTGATATTGTATATTGCATATTCCAATGTAAAGAAATAGAAAACCTATTCATTGCAGAAACTACAACCCAATCAGGGAGCAATAGTTTTGGCATTGGCCAATGAGAGCATAGAATATAATAAGATACCATGGCATGCTCAAGGTGTCTAACAGTGAGTTTGTGTTTAATGTTCCCATCAGACATACTCAAGTGACAGCATAATCGTAGGGGAACAATACCTGCTAACCATGCAAACCCAACCCCAAATAATATGGTTAATTATTATAGGGAAAACAATCTACAAATCTTGTTATAAGCCTTGAAATGATTTATTTGTTGACTTTTATAGTAGCCAATCAGCATATGCTTGCAAAGAACATTTATTGCTTGTTTGCAATCTGTCAGATACATTCCTTTGACTGACAGGTGAGTTTTGCAATCAAACAGGAATGAGGCCAATTATGGATCTAATACAAGCCATCTGTCAATAAAACGTCAAGTACACAAATCCCTGCTGCTTTTTCTTTAGAGAACATAGTAGCAAACGATAGAAAGAAATAAGCCATGCACTGCAAAAAAAGATATTACATAACTATGGCAGAAAACTCTCAAAGTGCTACTGATAATCTTAACTTACGCATTAAAGAATGCCATAGAAAAGAGCCGAGATTCAAATAAAAAAAAGAAAAAAGTTGCTTTGGGGAAGAAAAGAGCATTAGAAAATGTGTAATTGTTCCTCACGGATATCTATGCTTCATTTTGTTTTACAATAACAGAATATGAAAACAATATTTCCTGGAGCAACTAAATTAACTAATAAAAGTACATAGATAAAAGTCCCATCAGGCTTAAATTCCACAGCTGTAGGAAGAAAAGTTATCTAATTAAATTGTGTTTAATTTCATTATTAAGCTTAATTAAATAAACATTGAAATAGTATGATAAATATAAACCAAATCTGCTTTGAAAAATGTCAACCCTTCTCCAGATACAGGATATTTCTGTGAGCCATCTCATTTCATGATTAATAAGTGACTGAAAATGGAATGCTTCAGGAACCTGGACAACTAGGGTCCTTGAAGGACAAGGGAAGCAAGGCCATGCCAAACTTTAGCAGAATTCATAAATATACAAATATTTGTGGATTTATTGATCATTATGACACTTTATATTCCCGTACAGCAACCTCAGCTTTTATATTTTTCTAATGCTCCGTCCGAACTGTTTAGGTATACACATCGCATACACTAGAATTTAAGTACATACAAGAACATCTTATTACTGAAAAACAACCAGTAAATAGGCTTTGTGAAGCTCAATGTTATGTTGAATTATTTGCTTAAATATGTTATAGTATATCCTTTACCCTGTACAATGTTCATCCAGGATTTTACATGAAAACATCATTTATAGAGAAATCTATAAGCTTACGTGGAACAAATATTAACTGCCTATAGTTCTGATCCTCTTGACTGTTTTTGATCAGTGACATACAGATTTTAAACAAAAGCATGGACATATGAGACAACCCACCATAATTTTACAAAGAGATCTCCACTAAAACCTCATGTATACATTTCACAATTTGTTATCTGTACCTCAAATCTGGAATAATGAGCAAATTGCATTTACCTATTAAAGTCATGCTGCCATTAGTAAACACAAGCAGCAGCAGAAAATCATCATGCTGATATAAAAAATTGAATAATTCCTGAAAAATATACATATATTATTGCTAATATTTGATTGCAACATTCTTACAGGAGATTATAATGGAGCGACACAAAAGCTAGATGTAGGTGGTTCAGTATCAGCTGCAAAGAATAACATTCACACTTATTAACAGATCAATTTATCTGAGGTAGGAGCTCTGCCCAAGTGTGTGACAGTCAGGATAAATATCAATATGACTGTGTTATAGAGCAGCATGGTAAAATCCCACATCGCTAGTGTTGATTGATTTTACTTGTACAGCTAGAAAATGATAAAGAGATAGTCAAGGCACAAAGCTGTAACGTAACACAAGTGGGTGTACTATTGGTGGTAGAGGGGGTTTGTTCTTGGTAACTAGCAGCAAAGAGGTGAGGCAGGCCAATTTTCAGTCCAAAATAACACCAGGACAGCAGGACATTTACACCGTAGGTCCCCTAGCTAGGAAACATAACAAGTTGTAGAGTAACGGTGACTTGCAGTTTTAGAGTATCTTTAGAGTAATCTTTGTTCTCCTTTCTCTATCTGGAAGCAAGACAGCCCTCTTTACAACCTTCCTTAGGTAGGTTAACACTGGTAGATGTCTATTGCAAGATGATACCTCACAACTGCCCAGACTGCAGATGCCGCTGATCCCGCCAATGCAGCAATAGCGTGCCCTAAGCCACAGGAAAACTGCCCGCAAGCCGCAGAAAATCCGTCTGCCAAATGTTCCAGTGCGTGTCTTGATTCCCTGATCAGCTGTGGGCACATGGCCTAAGGCTGCTTTTATCTCACACCAGCTGAACTAGGGTGAAACACCCCAGACTGGTTTGGGTGGCCAAGGAACCCACCAATCACTTGAACAAACATGCAATATTTCCTAGAGCCTACAATGAACAAAAGTACCACCTGGATGAATCTTATTACCCTTAGGCACACTTAGTCACACTTACTCACTTCCTAGCAAATATTTGACACTTTGTCACTGTATATATATATATATATATATATATATATATATATTGTGAATTACGTTGGTTCTAGGGGTTCACCTTCACCACACTAGAGTCCAGCAAAAGTTCCAAACCAGACTTTATTGAGCCAACCAAACAACTAAAAAACGTAATGGCAGCCGTTCCAAAATAAAAGTCTTTCATGTATCCCCAAAACAGATACCACAAAAAGGGCGTCTTACAAGTTCTTGACGTTGTGTCCCCGATCAACAGCCCTTGTAGTCCACAGGGGAAAGGGATCCAGCTTGTCCTTAATAGACATGTCTTTCAGCAAGACCATGAGTTCCCCCTGATGAGATCACCTGACCTCATTATATGGCTGCTGTGCAGCCCAAAACCAACACTCCAGCATCCCAAGAGTTACCTTAAAGGTGACCCAGCCCGAAAATGGGTGACACATATATCCCATTCAGGACCCATCCCTGGCGTCCTGTACAATATATAGTACACCAATCCATTTGAGCCTTTTGCTTTAAAAAATCTATTAAGTGATTTAGTGTATTATCAAATATATTAAATTAGAAATATTTTAACATTTATTTTGGAATTGTATGTAAAAGCTCCCCTTCCTGACGAAGCAAGTTGTCATTATTATACAATATAACATTATAATTTTTACAACAGGCTGTCATATGTGGCATACACACAACGCAAATTACATTATCCATTATATTCCACGTCTGGTTTGCATTTTTTTGACTAATTCGTATACAGTAGCTTGCACCTCATCGTTCCCACTCTCTGCAAATTGCGATCAGAATTATATTAAGTATTACATATCAGTAGTTAATATCAAGCACCCCTTTTTACCCTAAAGGAGAACATACAAAATGTGATGAACAAACCCTTTTTATCCAAATTTAAAGGCTTGCCATAGTGATGCAAAGCAATATGATAATGAAAAGGTAAAGCATCTGTTACGGCTGGTGACACCAAAGAACGGGGTGACATGGATGCTGACACCAATGATACGAAGCAGTGGACCTACTAGGCTAACTGCACAGTTGGCAAAGGTGCAATAATAGGGACAAAGTATAAGGAACTAAAGAGTTAAGGAAGGTGTTGCATCTGTGCAGTAAGCAGCTGACAGTTACTAACTTTAGGTGCCAAGGGATGAGACTAGGACAGTCCATTGAACAAGCCAAGCTTTAGAAGCCAGGAAATTGGAAAACAATAATAAGTAGCACAGGAACCTGGGAATGAAGACATGAAGACCTTCTTAAGCCCCCCATACATGTTCCGATTTTTCATCCGATCGGGTCACCCGATTTTCACTTAAAATGTTATGGTCGATCGGTCGGCTGGCACGAAAAATGGGAATTTGAATTATCACCGATCGATAGGCCCGACACTTTTTTATTAACAGCAGATCGACCTAAATTACGGACAGGCCCGAAGCCGTCCGAACAATTTTTCAGCAAACTTCTCTTGAACATTCTGGTCCTCTTAGGCAAAGGAACAGAGTAGGAATGAGCCACTGTTAAAGCAACAGACACAGATCTCCTCGACATATGGGGATCTGTGACAGCATCAATGTACCCCCCCCTACTAAGCTAAAGAAACCCATTCTCTAATATAATTATTATATTAATAACACCACGCGCAAGTCTAGTTAAGGCTACCTTTAATAGTTTGATGATCAATGGACAACTTGAGCATTCTCTTAAAAATTTAGACATGTATAGGTCAGTACTATAATTTCTTTCCTAATATTAACCTTTTGGTAATAAAGTCACTATTGTACAGGTTTCAGCTTATATAAAAGCAGTGTGCAGAGCAAGCAAAGCATTAGTTAAGCCTTTGGTAAGGTTGGAGAAGGTTTAGCCAAATCTTAAAAGAAATCTTCAATTCTAGTTTTGGTTTAAGCAGAGATATTAATGAAAGCACTGAAGTGAAAGCAAATGAAAGCAGTAAGCTAGTTTCACCTAGCTTTCAACGAGCTTCTCTTGGCAAAACAGCCTTCTACCAATTTGTTTAAAGTGACAATCAGCAGTCCCATAAGGGTCTGTGCTTCATACTCCTAACATGTTGCTCTAAAGCATTCAAAGCCGCTCTAGGCTTGCCAGATCCCCTGGAACAGCTTGTTGAATACATTGTGCTTTTACGCATGTAAATAAGATCTTGACTGTATCTGTTGTCTCCTCCATTCTTATTTCGTAGTTTTCAGTAGCCAATAACATGGAAGGCTAAACATAATGACTTCAAGCCCAAATTCCACTTATAATTCTTACAAGGCAAAGGGGATTGCCTACATGAGTACTGGCTTTTCACTTGGAACTTCCAAACGAACAGTATTAAAAAAACAGTGAAAGAAGAGATTGCATTGATTATAAGGACTGGATGAAAAAAATCCAATGTGCAGAATATCATGTACCATCCATTTGTCTCCCAGGTTGAAATTATTGTTAGAATTCTCCTGTTTTTTAATTGCAGTTGTATCAAATGTACTTTAGTGTGGCACTCTGCCCGGAAACTGTTTCAGTAAATTACACTCCAAGATGATCCAATCTTTGGATTTTCTCCAGTACAAAAGCTGTGATGTATAATTAAAACCAACCAACAATTAACTCCAATCAAAGTGTAACATGATAAACAAGCAGCGTAAATTCAGTGAATCTACGTTGACCTGCGCAACAAAAAAAGAACCAATAAATGGAAATGCATTTGATAGAATTAAGTGTAAAACCTTAACATGATATTTCTGATAATTCAATAACAAAATTGCTACAATTGCACATAAAAAAAAATAAAATAAAATAAAAGATGGTTCATTCCATTGCTCAAATGTTCATGGCATCAATATTAAAGAGATATATAAAATATATACCTTGCCAATGTTTATTTATAGTAGTATACATATTTTAACACACTTTTACCGGTATTTTTTACATAGTTTCACATCAGCAAAAAAAAAACCCCAAGAAAGACATGAATATTAATTAAAATAAAGCCATCAGCTTCTGTGGAGTCTGAATATGAAACAACTTATTCTGGGATGAAAGCAAATTGTGTTCCAGAGCTTGTAACAAAATTTAAACCATCACTCATGGAAATCTTCAGAATAATGACATATATTACAGCAAATTCACAGTGACTCACTGTGGTTTGTTTTCATGATCACAACAATGTTGGTAGAGACACAAATAAACTGTAAGTTACAATAACACTGACATTTGAATCACTTTTTACAGTCAGATAAGCTGAGTCTTAAGCAGATTTATTTTATGTGTTTTTAGTACTCTTTTCACAGAGATAAGGTATGGAAGGGATAAAAGATAAGTAATTAGCATTTGGAATATTTTAGTTGTATGTAGTTTTAGCTATTTGTTTTCAGGATGGACACCATAGTGACCAGATATCTTGTAGGGTTTTCAAGGAAAGAGCAAATTAATGCTACTAATTTTAATTAAATAGGAGTTTATTATTATCATAATATTTTCTTTTAAATATTAAGGACCCATGTTACAGCCTAAAGGGCTCGTCCCCAGTTGCGCAGCCACCCGCGGCAGCCTCTTCCATTACTTTAATCGCCACAGATTGCTCCCATAGACATGAATGGATGCGCATAAAAATTGTGTGGACGCAATTTTTAACTGCGTCCATTCTTTCGCTATAGACACGATCCAGGACGGCTGCATTGATGAAAAAAAAAGCTGCAACCACTCGTGCACTAGTGGCAAGATGCGAGTGATCGACCACCTGCGGTAATCGTGGCAGGTTCATAACCATACCACCTTATGGCCAGGCTAGGGCTCCAAATCCCTGTGTTAAACATAGCAATGGGGCTTTGACAGGGCCTTCTCAATAGCCTGTCAAAGCTCCATATCTTTCGGTCCAAGTCTCCATCATGCTGATGTCGACGCAGCGATCTGCGCCCCCAGGTATGCAACAGAAGCTTGCGCGGACATCAGTGGATCCCAGCACATAGTGGAACCCTAGCCTAACATATGGAAAAGAATATACGTAGCATTAACACATACACCAACATACAAAAAATTTGATTGCAAAGTTAAGGCCAAGTGAAAGCCAAAAATTTGGGTACAAATTGGGACAGACAACTGATGCCTCGGAAAAATTTGACAGCAGTTTTTTGGCACTCACTAAGTACAAATGTGGTGAATGTCCTTATTACCTTGTTACTATTAAATCAATGAGCTCAAATAATTGTTCAGCAAGTTCATGTAGAACTGAATCCTTAAAGTTATACCCCATAACAGGCAGGTTGAGGGCAAAAGATTGGTAACCAGTACTGGTTGTTGTCTTCCTGCAGCTATGTTCTAGATTAAAAAACAAATTACGAATAACAGCTTCCTATTTCTATATTTATAAGCTTCCTCAGGCCTAAACTCAGAGATTATGAAAGATGCCATTGCTGAACTTGTTTTAGAAACTACTGCTTACCTGTTCTGATTTTTATCCTTTTGGGAATACTCAATCTGAATCAGTATGCAGCTCAGGTATTCAGCTTCTTGCCACACATTTCCCACAGTTACTTAAATTT
Organism: Ptychadena robeensis; assembly: GCA_036250615.1. Lineage (NCBI taxonomy): Eukaryota > Metazoa > Chordata > Amphibia > Anura > Ptychadenidae > Ptychadena > Ptychadena robeensis. Next base: position 68,954,894 of record CM070034.1, on the reverse strand, counting down.
CTTGTTTTGCCTTTCTTCCTTCAAGTGGTGGTATCAATAACTATCCATGGTACTGTTAATACTGGCAAATTGTAAAACTGTAAGTTAGGCAGCAATAAATTAGAATATATCCTCTAAGAAAATGTAATAAATTACACAATCTGAGAAAGCAATAAATAATAATATATCCCCACCCTAGTAACAATACATTATAATAAATTGCCCTGTTCAGAAGGTAATTATAACACTACCCCTTGGCAGCAATAAATTAAAATGTCCCCCAAGGTAACAATAAAATATGGCATAGGGCCCAATCTACAGTTGATTTTCGAGAAAACTGTGAGTAATTCAATATAGGAAAGATGAATAAAAATAAAATACACATTAAATGCCACTTCAAATACAAACAGCTTTGACAAGCACCTGGCATAGGGAATAGGGTCATGTACCATGGATGCCAAGATAAAAATCTGACAAAGACAAGGAATAAGTACAAAAGGTTAGGGAGGATTAATGGTAGTTATGTTGCAAATAACAATGTACTAAATTCTAGTAAACAAAGCAGGTGCAAGTATTTGATAAATGTTTTGGACAGTTGTAGGGTTACTAGGAATAATATGTGGTTTTCCTTTCATTTACAATTAAAGCTGCTATTTACTCCTATGCACTTTTTACCCTCACTGTACTTAATGAAAGTTAAGGTAAAGTATGTTGAGTGCTTTTACCTTCAGAAATTTAGTATGTGTCTCTCTAAAATATAAAAATAGTTTGTTTTTCTATCATTTTCAGTACCAGAACCACTTGTGATCAAGAAACAGGGGGAGACTAACATAACTTATAGTCAAGAAATCCAAATGTTGATCTGTCAGCATAAAAGTATCCATAACATATGGAGCCAGTGGAGGTATTGGATAACTTTTGTCTTAAATAAATATGATTCAGTAGCATATATCTCAGCTACAGATCACAGAGCCCAAGTGTAATTTTTTGATAAAGTTCCCAATTAAGAACGTACAGTGGCTATAAAAGGTCTAAACACCCCTGGTAAAATGTTCCTGTGCTGTACAAAAATGAGACAAAGATAAATCATTCAGAACTTTTTCCACCTATAATGTGATCTATAAACCGTACCACTCAAATAAAAAACAAACTGAAATCTTTTTGGTGGAAGAAATATAAAAATAAAATAATGTGGTTGCATAGGAGTGCACGCCCTTAAACTAATACTTTTGCAGAAACACTCTGTCAGATTGCAAGAACATCTCCTGTGCACAGCCCTCTTCAGATCACCCCACAGATTTTCAATCAGATTCAGGTCTGGGCTCTTTTCTTCAGGCGAAGCCATTCCTATGTATGCATTGGGTTTTTGTCATGCTGAAAGATCAGCTTTCTAGCAGAAGCCTGAAGGTTTTGTGCCAATATTGACTGGTATTTAGAACTGCTTATAATGCCCTCTATTCAACCAATAGAACACCATACCCACAGTGAAGCATGGTGGTGTCAGCATCATGCTTTGGGACTGTTTTTCTTCAGCTGGAACTGGGGCCTTAATTAAGGGAATTATGAACATTTCGAAATACCAGTCAATATTGGCACAAAACCTTCAAGCTGTTGCTAGAAAGCTGAACACAAGGAGCTGTGCACAGGAGATACCCTTGCAATCTTACAAATTTAGAGTGTTTCTGAGTGGGCAAATCTTACCAAGTTAAAATGTGCCATGCTCCTTGAAAATGTGCCATTCCCTCCTTGACCCCCTCCAATCCGGCTTCCAGCCTTCTTATTCCACTGAGACAGCAATCACTAAAGTTGCCAATGCCCTGCTCACTGCAAAAGCCAAAGGCAACTATTCTTTGCTTCTTCTGTTGGATCTCTCCTCTGCCTTTGACACTGTAGATCATCC
>CM070034.1:68928871-68952915 GCA_036250615.1 Ptychadena robeensis | reverse complement strand
CATCTCTTCATGGATGGCTGACAGATTACTTAAACTCAATCTGAGCAAAACAGAACTCATCATCTGTCCCCCATCACCTTCAAAGCCACCCCTAACATCTCAATAACTCCTCTCATCCCCCCATTCCTCAAGCTCGCTGCCTTGGTGTCACCTTCGACTCTACACTTTCCTTCACTCCCCCCATTCGCAACATCGCTAGATCATGCCACTTTCATCTATGCAACATCTCCAAGACACGCCCCTTCCTATCCCCAGAGACTGCCAAAGTCCTGGTTCACCCTCTCATCATTTTTCGTCTGGGCTACTGCAACATCATCCTCTCTGGTCTTCCTCTCACTAGACTGTCGCCTCCTTAGTCCATCATGAATGCTGCTGCTAGACTTTTTTAATCCTCTAACCGCTTCTCATCTGCTGCTCCTTTCTGCAAATCTCTTCACTGGCTTTCAATTGTCCAGAGAATTAAATTTAAAGTTCTGTGCCTTGCTTTTAAATCTCTCCACACCTCTTTTCCTACTTACATTTCCAACCTAACCCTAACCTCTCCTACCCATCTTCTTATTCCTAACATCACAAACATCCCAGCCCATCCCTCCTACCTATTGTATACTTTGTTTCCCAACCTATTAGATTGTAAGCCAGATCAGGCAGGGCCCTCTACTCCTTCTGTGTCATAACCTGTACCTGTATGTACTATACTGTGTTGTATCTCCGCTCTAATGTATTGTCCAGAGCTGGGTAATATGTTGGCGTTATATAAATAAATGATTATAATAACCTGACATTTTACCAGGTTATATTCATTGTACTTCTCTTTCCCTGTGTGCCAATCCCACATCCATTACCATGTTGTGAGAAATGTTCTTGCCACGATAAGACTTGTTGCAAACTCTCCCTGTGGTACAGGGCAGGAGTTGATAGGCATATTAGTGTCACTGTACAAGGAATATAGAGCAGTGAAAATTAACCATGCTACTTTCTGTCGTTATACCAGGCAACAGTTCTTCAACATTCCTTATTCATAAAGGGACACCCTAGTATCCATCCTTCATGCTTTTCACAGTGTTGTTAAGGAACATTTCACTTTAGGTTTTGATAAGAGTAAAATATGTAACTCATTTCTGTAGAATTGTTGTGACTGAGTGTTAAAATCAGACTGAAATATTCCTTGTCAGGGGAAAGAAAATGATCAGTTTACTGTTTGTAGTTATCTAAAAAAAAAAGGAAGGTTAAACTCTAAGAAAGGTTCTGTGAACTGCGGCGACCTATGATTGCATAACAACAGCCAATCGCTTGGTCTTCCTCCGTTATAAATAACTTTGCACATCATATAACTTCATTAAGAAGCCTTAAGTGAACAGTTTTAGTAACACAAGTTTCCATAATTTCAAAACTTACATTCTGCTGATTTATTTAGGTGTACAGAAAGTATTAATAGCATTGCATGAAGCATCCCAAAGTCAGAAAATAGCTGGAAGGAAAAATTCATGAACAGGTGTTTGAAGTCTGTAAAATTAATACCACATATGTGTTCAGTTGCCAATAGAAATATATAATTGGAAATTCTGTTCTATTTCCATAATCCTATTTTCTCACCTTCTTTTATGGCTCAGTTTCTGCAGAAATGCCAGAAGTGAAACAGAAAGAAATGCTAATGATGCACTTTTTGTAACTAGTTACATTAAAAGGACAGCAACTGAATGAAAAAGATATCCAATAAGCAAAAAGAAATGATGAAACTCTAGTGGAAAGTGCTATTAGATTTTATGGCTATTGCTCTGAAAATAAAAATAAGTCAAGAACTTTATTCATGATATTGCTCACCTTACTGATATTACTTCCTCTTAACAGTGATAACAATATATACCAAATGCTTTCTACTCCAAATCCTTTATCAATAACAAAGATTCACCAAATACTATTCTCTTAAGCTGGCCATACACCTTCAGATTTCTCTGCCAGATTTCCTTCAGATCAGATTTTGTTTTACCAAAACCATGTAATATGAGGACCTTTCTACACCTTCCAATCACTATGTATTCTATCAGGGAGGACACTATACTACATGGTTGTTGGTAGATCTGATCTGATCTGAAGGAAATCTGACAGAGAAATCTGAAGGTGTATGGCCAGCTTTATAGGGAAATCACTCTACTATTCAAATCATGTTAAAAATATAATGTTGCTCTTATTGCTATTTTCCAGCTAATCCTCACAAAAAAAATTGTATAACTGATCTGATGCAGAAATATTTTCTGATATATGAACCGCTTCAGCGTTAATTTTACATTTCTTCACACTTTTTATGTTACTGAATGGGTTAATTCATTTCATAATTATCCACAGTAAATACACACTTTTATTCATCCAGAATATAGTCTTAGTTTTATTCAATTTAGACAACCCATCATCTATGTAACTTGAGATCTCTTAAAGACGTACAAGTTCCCACCTACTGCCAACGCAAGCAGTTTAAGAGTCTTAACAATCAGCTTATATTCAGAAAATGTTATGAGCTATAATAGATACCTGTAGGTATGATCAATCGCACAGAACTTCCCTGCTGAATAATTCAAAATCATATCCTATACAGAATTTTAGGTTTAGTGATACATTTCAGAATTCAAACATCTGTTAATGATATGCTCTGTATTAGTGTTCTAGTGTTAAGAAATTCCAACAACTTTCCATAAAGAAACTCACCTTGTACTGGTCTGATTAGTTGTAGATAGTGAACCTTGCCATGTTCTCTGACCCAACCTTACCTGCTGTGATAGGAACAAGGACACGAGCGCACAACCAAGTACAACAAAGTAAGGTACTGTTAAGCTAGCCATACATGTGTCGATTCCTGAGCGAGTGATCGACGATCCGATCGACTCCGGTGAAGTCACAGGGCCGATCGATCGACCATACAAGTCTAAGCCTACCACCTTAGGCCACCGATTCCTGGACGATTCTGTTACCAGTCGATCGATTCACAAATGTCAGTCGAACAGAAATGATCCTGATGATCAATCCGTGGGTCTCCACCAACGTCCCTCGATGTTTGCCCGATCGACCAGAAAACACTGACAGGTTGGTTCCCTGGCCGATCCGATTTGGGGACCATATCCATCGGTCGAGGTCGATCGGTCAAGGTGGGCTGCACTCGATTCCTTATCGATCGGCGTGCACGCGCCTGGTGATCGATCGGCCAGGAATCAAGTGTGAAATCGACCTGTGTATGGCTACCTTTAAAGGTAAAATAAAATGAAACAAAATAAAACCATGGTTGACAAAGAGCTTCCGCTCGAAACAGATCCCATTGATGCTGCTGAGTCCTCCAGCACCTGGAAGTGATCTCATCCCTAACCAGAAAGTGACATCATCCTGGAAAGCACACAGCCCTGAGAGATCAATCCTTGCAAACCTCCTAATGTGAGTATTTTGTCTTTTTTTGTTTTGTTTCATTTTATTTTACCATTTACAGTACCGCCTGTTGTACTAGGTTGTGCGCCTTGTGTCCTTGTTAATTTTTGTCTGTTACAGGGGGCTACACTCCTCCATTTTGGGAGCTACACACCTACACGCAACTTAAACACCCACCCCTCATACTGACTCTATTTTACTCTGTGATCTTTGCCCAGGCCCCATACACCCACTTAGGGCCTTTCTGACCACTGACATCACTGTAACTGTGTAATCACTGCTGACGGTTCTTAAGGCTGCCATACACACCCCGATGGTGTGCAGGCAGACCAGTCCCGATAAGCACTGAGATTCAAACGTGATGACGCCATCACATTTGCACCCCGGTGCATAATGGGGCCCCTTCAGTCAGCTGGCACCCTTTGTGTGCTGGCCATAAGCTTCAATGAAGATGCCGGTCTTCATTGAAGCTTATGGCATCGGCTTGCATCGGCCAGAGAATGTCGGACATGTCCGTTCTCTGGCCGGCCGAGCTGTGGGACGACAGGGATCTGTTGCCCCATGTGGGCACATGCCGATGAGCGGACGATTTTTAACCTGACCGACGGCGCGAGCGCGCACGCCCGTCAGTCAGGTTAAAAATCGGCCGCTTATCGGCATGTGTATGGCTAGCATTACCTGCTGTGATCACTGGTTTATAGACCGTTCTCTTCTAGTCCAGTTTGTATTTTCTTATGAATACATTCTAGAACATCTAAACATCTAAATACCAACTAGTGTTTTTTTGTTATTATGTTTATTGAGTTTGACTTAATGGTAATGTAATGACCTCAATGTGTAGATGTATATTTATTTCATGGGCCCTACAATGACAATAGGGGGGCATAAGAAACAATAAAAAAACTAAGTATACAATTTCTAGAGATCAGGTGTAAAGGACTTGTGCTATTCCTGGTACCACCTTCTGGTGGCACTATGCTTCTGTCACTGGCAGGTGGCTTCCTGCAAGAGTGGGCTGGGTTGGATGCACCTGTCTCGTTAGTTTGAGCCTATATAGATTTACCTCGACCTCCCACACATGGCTTAGCATTGATCTTGTGCTTGCTCCTCTAATTCTTCCTGTGTATAAATCTGACTCTGCCTATGAACCTGAACCTCAAACCAGGCATCCTGTAAGCCTTCCACATTATATCTCCTTGTACCTCATCGTCTGCTTCAGTGTATGCCTCCTAATCACCCCCCCCCCCCCCCCCCCCCCCCCCCCCCCCCCCCCCTCCCCCGTCCTGTTCCTTGTACACCAGAAAAACTCCAAGATTCATATCACAGAAGATCCAGATGGGAGAAATGAGGCATACCAGAAGACAAAGGACTTTACCTTATATAGGAGGGATACATAAATGTGACAATGTCTCAACTTCCATGAATGCTACCATATCGTGACACTATGCTCAAACATTGATTCCTGCATTGTCTTTTTTACTATAGGCAGCCATATAAGCTACCATCCCCACCTGATTCTCTAGTCATCACACTGCAGCCAGTCGCTCAGAGAATGGGAGCACATACTTGGTGGGGACCCATCCAAAGCAATGTGATGGGGCAGAAATTTACCAGATCACCGTGCAGTCCGACTTGCAGTGCATCCGATTTGCGGCCAACAGGAATGCGTGTATGGCTACCTTATGGCAGAATGTCTGTTTGTCATTTCTTCAGTCACTTTAGTTTTGTTTTAAGTACATCACACAAAACATACAGTCACAAGAAAAAAAGTACATTAAGCAAAGAGTCTATTTTCAACCTCACTACACTCAATTATTAGTAGATCATCTTACAATTGTGGATTTCAACAGATTATCTGTTTAAGAATGATGAGAGAATGACATGCATTATTCATTCCCATATGTATTCACCATTAGATAACCATTCAGTATATAAATTATCCATAAGGGGCTTATAAATGACAAAGAAAATAATAAATAACCCATCACTTATCTCTTGTTCAGAAACAAAATTTTATATAAACAAAGAATATTTGATGTTTGCCATAAGACGGTAATGCATGATGTTGAACTGAGTGAACTGAGAAACGACTTAAATAATTTATGGGGCACCCTCTGTGTACAGATTGTTAAAATATCTTATTACTGGGAAAAAAAGAATGCTTGAGAGGAGGAAAACTCTTTTAAGTATGTATTCCCGATTAACATAACTGCACTGATCATCAAAACTATGAAGTATCATTTTAGCTCAAGGAGTGATGAGGTCTTTCTTCCACATTCATCATCCATGTTTCTGCTGATAGACTCAAAAAAATTTAAAGAAGTGAAAATGCTCATTCTTGAAATTTGATTTTCTCTGTGTAATTTGCAAATGAATTGAAAATGCCAGTTTGTATTTTAATACATTATAACCTTTAAGAAAATCTCTACAACCTATTAAAGGTGTAATTTGGCTCTGACACTGAAACATTTATATTATTGTGATAAGGCAGCTATCATTGTTCCAAAATGTCTTAAACAAATCATGCAGGCTAATTTAAATGTCAGTTGACGTGACAGAGCAAGTTAACGATGCAAAATTTAATTGGTTATAATGTTTTGAACATCTACTGTCCAAGCGCATAGATGTAAAATTCAACTAAGAGGACCTGTTAAATATCCGGTTTTATTTGTTTGAAATAGAAGCATTGGGAATATTTTCATTTAACTGAAGTGACCCAGTTTTCACATTGTGAGCAATAGTCTAAGGTAAAAATATTGTATGGATCTGCATTTCAAATCACTAGACTCACTATTATTATTATTAACTAGTATTTTTAGAATGCTGACGCAGCACTTAACATAGTCATATCACTTAGCCGAATGCATTCATGTTCCTACCCTAGTCATATATATGTCGCTACAAGTCATACAAAAAAGACCTATTACTCTCAAATATTGTTCACAAATCTGTCTAAATCTGTGTTAGGGCTGGTTTCCACTTATGCGGTTGGCCGCTGATGGATGCAGCGCGACTGCTACCGACCGCAACCATAGCCATCCATTGGCCACTCCACTTGGGCGGCCATGTGCGGATGCGGTCGGACGCGGTTCTATATGCTTCCTACAACGTTTTTGTCCCGATGCCGCTCCTGACCGCATGCCTGGTTAAGGGGAATGCACAAATTCTGCATCTGATCGCACGGACGTCCGCGTACGACTGCAAGCTAAACCGCATGGGTTGCGGTCAGTAGCGGCCGCAGCCGTGCGGATACTACCGCATCCATCAGCATACGGCCGTATAAGTGGAAACAAGGCCTTAGTGAGCACTTCTCCTTGCCTGCCAAGATAATCTTTTCGACCTCATAGATGTGGCATATCAAGGTGCTGTTTGGAGAGCATGAATATTGCACAGGTGTGCCTTAGACTGCCACTCTGAAATGTGCAGTTTGATCACACAGCACAATGCCACAGATGTCACAACTTTTGAGGGAGCGTGCAATTGGAATGCTGACTGCAGGAACGTCTACCAGAGCTGTTGCCAATTAAATAAATGTTTATTTCTCTTCCATAAGCTGTCTCCAAAGGCGCTTCAGAGAATTACACAAGTACACAAAACTGGCCTGACAACCGCAGACCATGTTTAACCTCACCAGCCCAGGACCTCCACATCCAGCATGTTCACCTCAATGATGGTCTGAGACCAGACACCCAGACTGCTGCAACAACAATTGCAGTTTACATAACCAAATAATTTCTACACAAACTTTCATCTCAGGGAAGCTCATCTCCATGCTTATTGTCCTCATCCTCGTTATCGACTTGAGTGGAAAAATGCTCCCATTCTTTGTTGTCTGGCATGTAAGAGAGACGTTCTGTTCATGGATGAGTCCCAGTTTTCACTGTTCAGGGCAGATGGCAGACCACGTGTGAGGCATTGTGTGGTTAAGCGGTTTGCTGAAGTTAACCTTGTGGATGGAGTGGCCCAAGGTGGCGGTGGGTTTAAGGTATGGGCAAGCACTTTTTGAACAACAAACACAGGTGCATATTATTGATGGCAATTTGAATGCACAGAGATACCGTTACAACATTCTGAGGCCCATTGTTGTGTCAATTATCCAGAACCATCATGTCTTGTTGCAACATGATAATGCACAGCCCCATATTGCAAGGATCTGTACACAATTCCTGGAGCTGAAAACATCCCAGTTCTGCATGACCAGCATACTCCACCAGACATGTAACCCATTGAGCATGTTTGGGATGCTCTGGGTAGCCTATACGACAGCTTTTTCATTTTTTTTATTCAACAACTTTGCACAGCTATTGAAGAGGAGTGGACCAACATTCCACAGACCACAATCATCAACCTAATCAACTCTATGCGACGGAGATTTGTTGCACTACATAAGGCACATGGTGGCCACATCAGATACAGATAAGTTTTCTGACCCCCTCCAGTAAGGCAAAAGCACATTTCAGGGTGGCTCTTTTATTGTGGGCAGTCTAAGGCACACCTGTGCAATATGCATCCTGTTTAATTGGCACCTTGATATGCCACACCTGTGATATAGGATGGATTATCTGGGCAAAAAGCCTGATTTAGACTGTTTTGTGAACAATATTTGAGAGTAATAGGTTTTTTGTGTATGTAGAAAATGTTTCAGATATTTCAGTTCAGCTCATTAAATATGGGAGCAAACCCGAAAGTGTTGCATATTTTTGCTCAGTGTATGTCATTTACATTGGAAATTTTTGGGGGAAAGCCAATTAACCAACTAGTATGTCTTTGGAGTATGTGTGGAAGTGGAGTACCTAGAGGAAAACCACAGATACGGGGAGAACATATAAAACTCCTTGCAGATCATGCCCAGACCAAATTCTGAACCGTGCTAACGATTGAACCACCACGCAACCCAACTAAGCCCCTAATTGATTTTTTAGGAGTACTGGGGTGCTTCTTGCCCCCACCCCCTCTCCGCAGGACAGGGCCAAGTACAAAAATGATTACAACAATTGTGCATTAAATGCTTAAAAAGATGTAAGTAGCATTGCTCCCGGGAAGTTAGAACCATCGTTCAACCATCATCCTACTATCATCCTCTACTTAAAGTACATATAATAACATCCTATATAAGGTCTGAGTTGTATCTGCCTATTCTTCAAATACGTTATTTCACAAATGTTATTTGATATGCCCCAACTCCAAATTTAACATATAAATAGAATTGGTGTGCTAGAATTTATTTATAGCTGTTTATACTTCCCATTTATTAATTTGTTAATTAACAGTCAATAGTGATCTGTACTATATAGATTTACCATCATCATGTTTGTAATGCCCTAAAGAGGGATAATATACAAGAAGGTATCTCTGGCAGCCTACATTTGAATACATTTTACTTTTTTCCCAAACGTTTTACTTGGGCACCCTGCAGAGAAATCTGCTGGAGTTTACATTAATGCTAAAATGCTTAAAATCACGAATAATCATCATCATTATGATAGTAATTTGCCATCTATCAAAATTTACTACTGATTGGATCTGTAATAACTTTGCAACAATCAGATAAGTGGGAAAAATAAATCTATTTGCCTCAATCATGCAATCATTGAACAGCAAATTAGGCAGAGATCCAAGTCATATAACAAATTAAAGTAAATCATTCCTTTTATATAAAAAAAGATGAGAAAAGGAATTACAGGCAAATTTACAAATTAAAGTAAATCATTCCTTTTATATAAAAAAAGATGAGAAAAGGAATTACAGGCAAACAATGTTTCCCAGATCTTTGCAGCATTTTCATTTATTGACTGTTTGCAGGATATGCCTACGCACTTTACATTACAAGGTGAGATATTGATTTGGCATTGTTTGTTGTAACTCTTTTATTCTTTTAGGAGCTTGAAAATATGGAGTGCGATATTCAGATTGAAATGTCATAAAGAAGATTAAACTGTTCTCCCTTAACAAGATTTTCTGGAGTATTACCTAAATGACTAACCAGGGGCCGATGAAAATGACATGTTAATTTCATACCATAAGATATAAGTGAAGCACAGTGTTTTGTTTAGCCCAGAAAAATGTTTTTTAGCTAATATCTGATATCTTTGTTATTAAAGATGTATTGGATCCATTTACTGAAAGTCTTTAGTCTCTTCACTTGGTAGTGTAAATAATCACTCTACAAGGGATAACTCGCTTAGCATGGTGATTGAGGTGAAATTCTGTTGATGTCAGCCATCCAATAATGTGCAAGCAGAAATCGTGCGTTTTTACATTTAACTTACGGGTAAATGTGATTGGATTTTCTTTGAAAACTGAATTTTCACTCCATAAATAAATTAACAATCCCCTGTAAAGTGACTTTACTGACTTGACTTCGCTCAGAGAACAGCTGAAACTCCTTATGTAAATCTACCCCATTATTTCTGATGCCTTAAATGAGATTTTGAAAAAGCTGTAGAGGGCAGTGGGGATATCAATTGTGATAATTATGTGTAGCATGCTGTTTGCCAGTCTGGACTAAAAAAAGATGGTACTAGACAAGGCATGGTTGATATGATGACTCTATGCTACCAAGATCCTAAAGAAGCAAAAAAGAACTTAAATAATCTCTTCTACTACCTTGCCTTAAAGTTGGGTTCTTCTGGTAAAATGCTGTCTGTTACCCTAACTGTGACCAACTATATGCACAGGGATCACAGCAGTAATATATTCACTGCAATTCCCTATGTGTAGGCAGTGGATGTAACATGGTGATGTTTTCAAACAAAAGGATATCTAGTGCATGCAAAGAAACTTGGGAACAGCAGGTAATATCAATAATTTTAAACCCCCCCTGCTCAAAAAACAATGGTTGCGTCTTATGGTCCAGTGTGAAACATAGTATATGTTTAATGGAAAGCTGTAGCCAATTTATTGAAAAAATATGTTCTACTCTACTCGCAAACCAATCCTTTATTGTTATGCAAACTACAAATGTATAAATTAATATACAAACCTTTTGGCAAACTCACAATTTTATAAAGTTGATCTGCTCTGATTTTTAGTTAGTGAAGAAAAACAGCAACAGCCATATCTAGAATGTTTTTGTAGAAAAATAAAAAATACTTGTGTATTTAGACATGTCATTTCTCTTCTCCTGTAGTTATTTACATTATAAGATGGGCAACTTGAAATAATACCTGTTTGTTCTTTCATGAAAATCCTTGCATTTACCTAGACAACAATATAGATTACTTTTTTGCTTCTGCAGTGTGGGATCGGAGGATGTAAGAGTTATTCCTGTTCCCCAGCATCCTTTGCTAATAGAAGGGGAAGACTTGCTCTGGTTGCTATGGCAGCCTTGACCCTGTTGTTGGAAGTCTGTACTTATATACTGACAGTAGTGAGTACAGGTATGCTCCTGACATTCGGGTCAGCACTGTCATAGCAACAATCCAAAGTCTTTTACTACCATCAAAGAAGCTCTTACTGGCTTCAGTACTGTAGTATGTGTTGGAGGTAGAAGAGAGTCTATTATCTTAATCTTGTCAAAAACAAAGATTTGAATAATAACAGATCCCTAATCACTTATTAATGCCCTACTTCCCACCCATTTCCTTGCTTTTCTGTTTTCATGATATTCATAAACTCATCCCAGACGAGAAAGTGTCAGTATGCAGGTAGGATAACTTACAATACTTTGGTATTTACCAACCCGCAAGCTCGTGGGGTCTGTAATGTTAATGTTCCTTCTGGTAGCAGAAAGTATATGCCCAAGAGAGATGAGGAGGTGGCAGGTAGGTGAGTGATATCAATAACATTTGTTATCTATTGTGTATTAGAGAGCACAGAAGAAGTTATGGCAGAGAAGAATAAATGGTGAATACTCCCCTTTGAAGCATAGATGGAGAGCATTTCAAGTGTCCTGTAATATGACTTATAATAGCTAGGGAGAAATGACAGTGTCTCTGTATGTGATGAAGGCAAATGGGCAATTATCTGGAAATGTATGTTCAATCAACAGCCTGAACTATCTCATTATCCATACTTTGTTACATCATGGGATGTTTCTATCACTCATAAAGAATAATGTAGGAGGCTCATTGATATAATTTTAAGCAATTTTCTAAATTTGATTTGGTTTCTTAGTGTTGCATCTACAGTATATGCTTTATTGTATTTCCAATCTCTTAAAGGGTCTTCTAGAAACCCACCATTTTGTAAATGCTTAGCTCATCTTTTAAACTGTGTGTTGCATTTGGGATACCATATTTTGTTTCTTTATAGTATCCCAAATGCAAAACACAGTTGGGTGGGTTTCTAGAAGACCCTTTAAGAGATTGGAAATACAATAAAGCATATACTGTAGAAGCAAAATGAATTACAAAATATGGAGGAGGGGTACCTTCATGCAGTCCAATCAGGTACATACAAAAATTAGGAAACCCTTTGAGATAACTGGGAATAGAAATTGGGATTTGGGTTTACGTTAATTGTTTCAAATTTGAATTATTTTTTGAGGCATATTAAATATATGTAGAATTTAAATGTAGAGTACATTTGAGTGTTTAATGTTATATAATGTACATTTACTAGTTGTGACAAATGGGTATGGGAGAGATATTTCTATAGCATGATGTATAATACTGAAGCCAACAATGATAATATTGTACTAGGCAGTATGACAAGGGGCTGCACAAAGCAAATATGTAGTATTTCTGGCCACAAGATAATAGAATGAATAATTGCAAGTATTGTATTGTAGTCAGTTCCTTATAGCCCATTGATGAAGTACTGTAATTAAAGTGACCATTAAACAGTGATCTCTATATCTGAAGATGAGTTATGGGAACAAAAATATGGCGATGAAATGAAGGAAAAAAAACTTTAGTCAGTATTATAATGTAAACCACAGGATATTTGTTCCTAAATGAACACAAATGTGAGGAAATATTTATTTGATGATGATGTAAATTTCATCAGCATTAAAATAAATGCAATAATTTCACATCAAATTATTTAACAAATTCCTAATAAGAAATATCCCCAAATTACTATTGTTCTTTTATTCCAAAGAAAAAGTAACTGCATTGATACAAAGGTAGATGTAGATAACATGATTACTTGAATTCTATCTATTCGGAATAATATCCACTTGGTCTGATATTTATGCAGTTCACTAATTTAAACACTCTCAAAATGAACACTTATAAATATTGCCTGGACATTTGTCATGGGGAAATGTCAAGCTACTGGCTACATTCTAATGAGAAGGTTTAAATGTAACAGTATGAATTCATTGCATGCCTGCTACCCATCCATCTCTGACACTTAACATGCTAAGAACCTGCCAACATGTGTTAATGGTTTTATCTTATTTGTGCAAGATCATCCAGAAAGTTAAGCTCTACACACCACTTGCCATCACCTCTGTACTTATACTGAATGATGTCTGTGGTCAGATAGTCAATATCTAAACCATTGGATGATAATATATGTATATACATAAATTAAATATTACCAACGAAGGCTGCATTACACCACACACAAGACTTTTTGAAAGGTCTGTCCAAGATTTAGCGACTTACATTACTTTATTTTTGTTCTCATTTATAAACATCAAACAACTGAATTTATTATAACAGATACATCATGTGATTGTCAAAACCAATTACAAAGTGTTCTCTAAGGCCATGGACACCTTGTTCTTACGAGAATTGACTTTTTAGAAATTCAGAAGAGAGAGGCTGAACAGTTAAGAAAAGATGTTTTAATCAGATGTTTTAATTAGCATAGCTTATAGACATCTTTCTTTTATCGCTGTGTGCATGACCTTGCTTGTGTCAAGCATAACCTGTCCATTTGAATGTATAATGTATTGCAACTGCAGCAAAGTCTTATGATCATTAATGTAAACAGCACTTAATTTTCAGTTACACTTGGAATCCAATGTTGCTATCTGTGGGTTATATTTTATGTGCTCGGTATAAGTTCTTCTGAGCGATATATTTGGCACATGGTGTTAAAAGAGCCATTTACTGTAAGTGTCAATTCCTCTCTGTTCTGGTACCTGCATCCTCTCTCTCTGTGCTGCTAATAGTAGACAGCAGGAGCCTGTACCCCTAGTTAGCAAACATTAGGATTTTAGGCAAGTGATATACACTCAATCAATAATACATACCTGTCAAGGTTTCCCTTATCAAATAAAGGAAAACATACTGGAAGTGATGTCATGGGTGATGTACAAGTGATACTCTGAACATCCTCTGGGCAAGCGGAGAGTGTAACAACCCCCTCCTCTAAAACTCCTAGTTCCCCACCCCTCACTTCCTCCTCTTTCTCACCATTATCCTGGATTAGGATTCACTTAAACTCTGTCAGTAGGCTCAGTGGCAGGGTACAACAGGATATTTATGGGAAAAATAGTAGTCAGGACAAGATGGGGGAGGGAAGGAGAGGTGAAAATTTTTAGCTTTCTAGCCATAATGGGGTACTTGACAAGTATGCTTATAAGGACCTAATTATCAAATAAATACTGTAATTAAAAAAAAGTGTGAAATGGAGCTATAAATGTACAAAAAACAGCAGAATCTAATTGGAAAAGTTGTAAAAGGTGAAAAGTGGAGTAATTTTTCATGGTTTTGCTCTGAGCATGCTCTCGCTATCAGTCCCCCATCGAATAAATGAAAAGCTCCTCAGGGGAGCAGTGGGAGACCCTAGCTGTAAGTCTGTCTTAAAAGTTGTGTTAGCCATGTTTACTATTATTAAATATTTACAATTATTATAAAAAAAAATTTTGGACAATTTTAGGAAACTTTTCAAAATGTTTGTCCATGTGCTGTATGAGAAAAACTATATAGCATATTAGAGAAGGAATCCACTAGATCTCCTAAAGCACTTCCACCATTTTTGTGATAAAGCATATGGTCAGCTCCCATAGTAAGCTCACACTGACATGCTGTGCCACAATCTACAAGACAAGGTTGCTACAATTGTTGGAATACATGTGGTAGATTTTTCAGGAAAAGGTGCTGTAAACAAGACAAACATTCCCTATGACTTGGAACGTATATGTTCTTTTATACAATAACAAGTCTATGCTGTAGAACGCTTTTTATTTTTTCACTTTGGTAATGAAGGGGTAAATCTGTAATGCCAAGAAAGGTCTTCAGTAGTAAAATCTGGCGCAGGCATCACTTTAAAGTAGATTTATGGTACAGAAAACAGATCATGCATTAACAGATATCACATTTGAGTGACATGAACTTACTAGCTTTGCTCTAGTAAGAGCTGATCAGGAAGCGTTTCCAAATCATAGGGATTTATCCAAGAGCTTAAAGAAACTGTCATAATAATTAATAGTTTGCCTATAAGTGCTTTAGTACTGAGAGACTGGAACTGAGCCAGTGCCTTACTTACAAGAACCTAGGAGACAAACAGAAAATTATAGACTTGTAACTGTAAGCTGTTCTACTGTATTTAACAATTCCTTACATACAGGCTAGCTGGCAGAGAGGAATAAAAACAGCCCCATGTTTTTTAAATGAAATGTATCACAATCAAATTGCTGCGTTCTATTTCCAATATGGTCTGTTCATTTATAAAATTACTGTATGTCTAATGTGAAATATATTTTCTCAATTGTATTTTTTTTTACTATTCAACTTGTTTTAATATTACTATTCACAAAAAAAGATCACTTCCTTTGTTATGTGATACACAAGATTTATGAAATCAAGATTTAGTGAAGTTTACTTCTTTAATTACATATGCCAACATTACATGTATTAGTCCACTAACTTCTACTGCAATATAAGAGTTTCCACAAAGGGAAAAGATGATAACTATGGCCAAACAATGGTCTTCACCATTGATTGTGTCTTTATACTCTATCCCATGTATACATGTAAAAGGCAACTAAAGAAGAATAAGTAGGATTTGTATTAGAGTGCCTCCGACATTAGATTCAATAACCTTATGACAACCATTAATTGTTTTAAAAAGAATTTCAATACATTTTATTTGTATTAATAAAAAAAACATAATGAATGTACAAAAAGAAGAATGTACATCAAGAAATAAAAAGTACACTTCATAATTTACAATAATCCAGTCCTTAGTTCACCATTTGATACATTCCAAACGTCTCTTTGTTTTAGTTCTACGCGTTTTGCCCTACATGGGCTTCCTCGGGGTACTCCAAACGGACATGTTTACCAATATGATCTTTAAATCAAAATAAATAACAGAGCTTGATATAAATTTAATGTTGACCAGATTGCATGCATCCACCGCCATTAAGTATGTCCCATCATATATCATTTCCTGTAACCACACCACAGATCTCCATCAATAAAAGACATTTTAAATATATAAAAAGGATATATAATCCATAGCTGATGCTTGGCAGCTGCTTACTGGACCACCAGACTTTATTATCCGGGATGCCGCTAGTCTCAGTGTACCTAGAAATAGAGTATCAACAGTAGCCAATGATCACCTTCAACAGCGTTTTTGCCTTTTTCCCAGACTATATATTAAATGTCACCACCTAGTGAGCTCCACAAACAACACCAAGTCTTTCTGATAAAAATCAGTATACTTTTACCCCTTCATGTGTATAGCATTATACTCCTTCCTTATGGGGTTCAGAGACGCCGTGGGCTGCTTGTTATGTGAGACGATGGCAATCACCGCCCACGCAGGCTATCAAGAAGGGTAGACATGTAGGCTATCCACATGAAGGGACAAAAGTATACTGACTTTTAAAGATTCACTATGTGCTTTAAAAAAAATTATAAATAAAATAAAATGCATTAAAATTCTTTTTAAAACAATCGATGGTTGTCATAAGGTTATTGAACCTAATATCGGAGGCACTCTAATACAAATCCCATTTCTTTTTCTTCTGTTACCTACAACTACTACCGCAGTCACTGTATATGACAGAACATACTGTATTTCCAGCATTGCTTAAGTGCAGGAGGGGGGGGCCTTGGCGGCACAATTGACAATCATGTTAAGGATGCAATGTTGCTTCTCCTCCTCACATCACCGGCATTATCGAGATGATGCTAAGGATGTAAAGGGAAGAGGAGGGAGGATGAGGTATCGCGGAAGATTACATGTGTAATCTGCCATAATTGCCCATAGCACGGTTTTAAAAACTTGGAAGAGCATATTGCACACCAGAAGTTTGCATTTTTTAGTGGCCCGGAGAGATTAATTAATGCTATTTTATTCTGGAAAAAAGAAACAGCTAAAAAGCTGAAACTTACTATACTTTATAGGAATTGACCTGAAGATATTAGAGGGAAAATTTAGAAATGTCACTATGCCTAAAGCCCCCCATACACGTTTAAATCTTCATCTGATTTTTTCTTAGATTACTGTAATTCCACTGTGTTCTCGGTGGAGCCAATCCACATTACCTGTCTGCAGCAGCGGCTGTTCTCACAGTGTTCTGCCGATCCACCGTCCTGAAGGTCAATGGAGTGCAGAACGTCCCTGCCAAAGGAATGAGCCGAGAACACAGTGGAGACATACCCTTAGTGCTGGCACAGAAAGGGTGCCCCGCCCTTTTTTCGTCATGCATGGTCAAATGGCAAAAAAATTGGTAAAAATCTAAACGTGTATGGGGGGGCTTAACCTGTACATTCTTAAACATTTAATATTGATTTAACCCCCCTTGCAGTCCATACCATATCAAAGCCCATACCAAATAAAATAAAAAAACATTTCCCACCCTCTCCCTCCCCAGGTCAATGGCTCACCCCTCCACCTCTTCCGCATCCACCATGACGCCGAAGAGGTAGAACCCAATATAGAAGGTGAGTCAGCAGCAGAGAATGGCCGTGGGCATATCAGGGCCAGATAAGTTACCTGCAGTGTAGCTTGGAATGAGTTATTTTTGTAAACATACTAACCGCCAAGGAGATTAAAGTTAGATTTAGTAATGTTGGTATTGTTGTACTTGCTTAAAAGACAAACCTCTACCAAAATGGCCACCTTCATAGAAATATGCAGAGCCTTAGTTTTTGCCTCAAATCAAGTTTTTGGGGGTTTCCAGAGGTTAGTTACATATTTGTTTGTTATAATCCATACGGACTGTAGGAAGCTACTGATCCTAACCATAATATTCCACAGGATGAGCAAAATAATCTGCCACTCTTAAGATTTAAGAACTGAACAGATTTCAGGATCGGCATCCACTTTTTTAGGCAGGCTGAACATTTAAAATTTAAATTTCATTTTTCAGAATTAGGTTTTTAACATAGAAAAGAGATGATTGAAAGAAGTAACTGTGGAATGGCAATGTGCAGGAAAGCAAACCAAAAGCTCAAAAACTCAAAGACAGAAGCTGTAACTTAAAAAGCCACCATGGTCACTGTACACAGTTTACACTTTCTATATTCATTTTCATTTTGCCTGGAAGAAATACTAAAAAAACTGAAAAATTCTCTTTTCAATTTTTAAAGGCACTTTATACTTTTTAAAAAGCAAATTTCTTTAAAAGTTGAAGTGTGAGGCAGGTAGTTATAGAACAGAATAAAACAGGTAAATTGCTTAAATTGTCACCCTTCATGTGACTGCAGAGTATATTATAAATCCCTAAAATGTTCAACTCTAAGGTACAAAGAAACTTCAGTTAAAATGGTATAGATTGGTAGAAAGTTTTATATTGCTTTTAGAATAGGAAGAAAATCAGATCATGAAGCAACCAAAAACTGTGACAGAAGTACATCAGACAAAATCTATTCATGGGGGGGGGGGGGGGGGGAACACAACAGTTTCCAACATCCTAAATAGATTTAACTTCAAATTTGCAAAATGCTAGCACTCACAATTCCATCACTATGGCTGTGGTTGGCATAGCATCATCCCATATTAAATAATATGCAGCATTTCAAAAAGAAAAAGACATTGAAAGATATTTTATGTGAAGTGACAACTTGAGTAGGAAAACATTCTGCAACTATTTCACATGGCAATGTGCCTTAAATTCACTTCTATAGAATCTCACTTTCCAGCTTCAGCAGATTTCACACTTCTTAAATGTATTTAATAAATGTGTGAGTATGTCGGAGAAACAAATGTTCTTCTCACTTCCAAAATTCTTGTATTTTAAGTAAGACAAGATATGCACATTTATGTCATCTGAGGGGAGAGAGAATGGGGGTAAGCAATTCTTCATTCTAATGATGTAATCCATCTGTGGTTTCTAAATGTGCTCTATGGAAGATGTACCCAAAAATGAACATGTCAATTGCATTTACAAAAAAAAACAGTTTGTTTTCTATACCCCGGTGAAAGGGATCTTTTTCACCACTTTGGTTGAGTCTATGCTATGCTGCAAATAGCCTGAATTTTCTACATGATTTAATTGCTAAGTATCTAGGCCCACAAAATCAAGGTTGTGTCTGAAAACAAATATAAACCTTAAACCCACCTATTTGCCCACACAGAGTAAAAGAAATGTGGATTGAACAGGTAATGTTGGTACATCCTTGTTCGATTGCCATTACTTTGGATGGGAACAGGCATTGATTGTGCAAAGTAGTGCATTAATGGCGAATGATCGTCAGCACGCTGCTGGTCGATTGAATTGGTATCAACCCATGTATGGGTTTATGCTCTAATTCCACCATTCATTTTCAGCACGTTTCTTAATGCACAGTGAAAGCATCCATTGCTGGTCAATAGATGTGTTTTCGGTGCATTAAATAATGCACAGAAAACGCCATTGGGTGCTGGTAAAATAGAGCTGTACTCTTAGCTCTAGTCTAAGGGAAAAAGTAATGAAATATATGTACAATACAGTATAAAACCCAAAACCTTTTGTTAACATTATTTATCATCAAGTAGAGGATGGTTAAAAGGTTGAAATTTTATTACTGATAAATGCAGTAGAACATATGAAATAATAGTCAGCAATAAATATACCTTTGTGTTTGTTTGAATCATTTAACCAATTAAAACCCATGAGCCCCATTTGGATAAAGGGTACATGAATTTGGCTACTAATGCTGAAAGAATTCCAGCAGCATGCCATCCATGATAGGAAACATAAAGTGATCATTAGTGATGGCCGAACAAGTGCCGTGTCCGTCCACGAACGGGCGGAGCGGACATTTAAAAAAGTCAGCCGTCCGCCCGTTCGCGGACATATTCAAATTCCCCAAATCTTTCACTGAAGACCGGGTAGAGAACCCGGTCTATCAGTGAAAATCCGGCTCGTACACCCGGATGTGACGTCAGTGACGTCACATCCGGCACCTGGAGCGCATAGTTCCTGGTTGTGCTACCCGGATGTGACCCGGATTTTCACTGATAGACCGGGTTCTCTACCCGGTCTTCAGTGAAAGATTCTTCCTGCGGCGGGATCTCGCTGCTAATGATCCCACCGCAGGAAGAATAGAGGGCTCCTTCTCGTCGGCGGACACGGCGGGTCCAACACCCGTACTGTCCGCCGGCGAGAAGGAGGGCGAACATGCTTGTTCGCGGCCGAACTGTCCGCCTTGCGGGCAGTTCGGCCATCACTAGTGATCATGTGCATGCATTAACTTACTTTTGCGGTACAGTCGCCACTTTTCATTATAAAGGAGAACGAAAATTTGCAATCAATGGGTTAAGTAATTGATGTCTTATTTGCAGCCTCTAAGCCCCAGGTGCCGCATGTGGCCCTTAGGGCGTTCTTCAGTGGCCGCCCTCAGTCCTCCACCTGCGGACCCTGAAACCTAACTGTTTATGCATAGGGCATGGTGACAGGTTTACGTTATAGGCGTATCAGTGAGTGAGTGTCAGTGACCCAGATGGTGCCTAAGCAATTACCTCGCCTTTTCTCTAGTGTTGGCGAGGGAGCAGCAGACAGATGAGTGCCTATGCTCCCACTATTCAACCAATGAATGCGGGGTGATTGTATAATATATAATGTGGACCATAAACATATATGGCTTTGATGATATCTATGAGGCACATAACCTGTGACGATGTATATGACACAAAATGTGCATTACCAAATTACAATGCTTGAAGCATAATTTAAAACATAAATAATGTCTTCCAGCTATACCTGCTGTAATGTTTTCATTATAAAATGCTTATACAAGTCAGTATAGACTCTCCATATCAACTTAAATGGCCACCACTGCTCTAAGCTTTTTTCAAGGACCACAAATGCAAGCCTAAAGTTACATAAAACTAACATTACAGATTTTCTTGTTATCTTTATTCTTTTGACTATCAATGACGGGGCTCAGGGGTAGCTATTCTCACAGCCTCCAGGAATTCTTTTGCTTTAGTCGTATTTTGATGTTAATAGTATGCTTGGACAACAGGAGGGTTGTCAAAATCCACGTCCCTCATCCCAAACCCTAATTAACTGGTAGGTAATTGCTAGATGAATAAATGGCCATATGAATTAGGAGAACACAGACTTCCCTTTTTTGTGCAAAGTATAATTGTCAATGTTATAAATAATAAGATATCCTGTCAAAATATTAGTCTACAATGACTAAAGATGAACAAATTAGAAAACATGTAAAAACTGCTCCAGGAATCACTGGTATAAAGGACACATTACTAAAACATTGTTTTAAACACTTTTGAAAACAATGAACATAATTATGAGAGAAGAGAACAGCAGGAGAAGCTAGACTAGAGTAGGCTCGAATGTTTGACTCTTAATTATTCCTGCTTGCCCCATAGTCACTGCAATTACCGGTCACCACACAATAATCAAAATGAGATTGAATAAGATGCTTTAGTATGATTCCTTTATCTCTATATAAGTACTCTTTTAAGATGAACTTGACAACATAATACCATGCCTACATTTCTTTTTTTATAACAACATCTTACTTTTAACAGGCATGTTTGCTCTTGTTGTGCACATGTGGGGCCCTTTCTCATCTACCACTACTAACCTCTGTACAATAAGAAACCCTATATGCAGGACAGGAAAAAAGCATTATAAATAATAAGAATTGATAAACTAATAAAACGAATAAATAAACGGCAAATGTTATTTCACCAAATTAAGACCATTTAGCCTCAAACCTTTACTACATGCTCTTTTATATACTCAACAGGAACACTAAACAATTACTGTATTTTTCAAACTATAAGACGCACCAGACCATAAGACGCACCTAGTTTTTAGGGCAGGAAAACCAGAAATTTAATAAGTTTTCACATCAATTGGGTTAATGCAATGAATTTAATGAATGCAATATTCAATTCAGCCAGTAGATGTCACTAGCAGCAGTACACTCTCAGCACACCGTCATATTCCACACTGATCGGGAGGAGGGGGGTCGGGCTGCAGAGTCTACTGCTCTCCTCTGCTCTCCTCTCTGGCTGGCTGTTACTGTATCCGTGGGAGCTACAGAGTGATTGCAGTTCCCACGGACACTGAGAGAGGAATATATGGCAGTTCATCTATGCCTCTCTTCATTGCTTATGCCAGCAGGGCTCTGAGCTCTGCTGGTATAGGCAATTTTACAGTACAGATTAGAGAGCCGCACACCGGACAGCATCTCTCAACTGACAGCTCCTTAGTGCGCTATACCAAAACTGCCTGTACTGCAAAGGAATTCAGATGCCTATTCAAGTTTAGTGCATTATATGCAAAAAAAGATAGAAACACAGCAGTCAATTTTTTTTTAAATAAGGTAACACCTCATTGTGTGCATAGCCTCTAACCTAAAACTAACAGTCCCTCCACCTACCCATGACATAAAAAAGGCTGGGATTTTTGACATAATGCGATAATAATTAAAAACAAAACACGTTGATTAATAAACTGAACTCAAGGAGCAGGAAGATTTCAGCTTGAATTAGTCTAAAGCTAAATAAGCACCCTGTTGGTCCTCTGTGTGCAAACCTAAAAATTTATGGATACAACTACAATTTTTAAAAGGCATTACATGAACAATTTATGGGACAATTGACCAGGGCTATGAGATGAAAGCTGTAATATTACACCTGTCACTACTTCAATTATTTCAGAATAAAAACGCCCTAAATTGGTCATAGGCTCTTTGTATCAGAGAAAGAACATGATTAATCTTGTTCTAGATTTGATGTTAAACTAAAGTTACCATGGGGGAATAACTAACATCGCAGTTACAAAGATAAATAAATCTAATAATGAAAAACCCTTCCTAGAATTGACTCTGATGTTTAAAATGAAAAACAAGATCATTCTCCAAGGAGTTGTGTGCCTCTATTTCACTACTGGGAAGATCTATTGATTTTCTAATCATCTCTCTTTTGGATCAGTTTTTTATTTAATGAGTCCTTTATTTGGATATGCTTTTAAAAAGCTAGTCTTCGCCAATGCCCTACTTTTATACCAAAGAGACATTGTGAGGACACATCTGTGTGCTTTTCAAATGCAAATGAATGTTGAATTAATATGTTATAGATAGAATGCTTTTCAAACTTTAAACATAGGGGGAAATCTATAAAGAGCCCACTTGGCTGTGATCACCTCAACAGAGAACAATTGAAACAATGAGCAAAGTTATATGGAGATAAAATTGGCAAAACATCAGTTTTATCAATGAAAGTATTACAGGTTTTAAAGCAAATAACATAGTCTCACCTGATCAGTTACTCAAGCAATGTACAAATTTTGGATGTAAAAATCCCAATGCCAAGAAATTATAAACAGTAACTCAGTTCAGAACACAAAACATCAAAGCTTAAAAAAATTATATAATATAAACATTGATGCTTTTAATGAACCTCCTGGGTGGACACACTTTTCTCTGCCGTCCTTCAGACCTGAAACACATGGTGTTCAATGACGCCACATAACCCCCGCCCCTCCAGCGTCATATATGATGAAATCAGGGCTTACCCAGAACACAGGGACTTTCTGCAGACAGGTGAGTATGCTCACAGTTAGCTCCGGGTGAGTTTTGTTAGCAAACAAACTCACACGAGTTAACTCGGGCCAAAGGCCCATGAGGTTATATCCCTTGATATGAGCTAAATCCCCATTGAAAAATACCTATTCCAAACTACAGGCAATACGTAACAGTTAAAGGGTATTTACTTTTAAAAAAACAGCTGTATTACTTTTAGTCTATGTTCTTTCATCTGTCTTCCTGTGCCAGTGCTACTCCAAACTTCCAGTGTGGGTAGCACATATATCTATCTATGGAACAGAATAGAAAAAAAGTAATGATGTTTCTAAACACTGTATCATTGTCTGGTTTTTTAAAGCTGCTGTGTTCGTTTGTTGCAAAATTGCTATTAAATGTAAAAGGTGGTGCGTGATAATGGGGTACGATGTACCACACATACCCCTGGTACTTACATGAATATTTTTAGGTGTGTAGGTTCCCAAAGGTGTACAGCCGCTTAATGAATACAGACCTGATCTACAACCCACCCTTATCCTTGATCGTATATCTACTGTGCAGTTGCATTGAGAGCCTTGCTTTATAAAAACCTTGTAAAACTTATAGGGGTGGGGTAGTTGTATTGTGGAGGCTACAATAACTTTGTCTCCCAATAGGAAAGCATATATTATAACCTCTAAAAATGTGCCCTCTTCTCCACTACTGCATCTTACAAGCCTTATATCTATTACAAAGCCATACAGGGAGTGCAGAATTATTAGGCAAAATTTTGACCACATCATCCTCTTTATGCATGTT
>CM070034.1:68915453-68928771 GCA_036250615.1 Ptychadena robeensis | reverse complement strand
TCAATAATAAAATTATTCCTCAAAAAAACCACTTGCCTAATAATTCTGCACTCCCTGTATGTATACTTTTTAATGTATAAAGATTTTAGCAGTGTGAACCTGAACACCTTTTAAGGACAGGTATTAGTGCCCCTTTTCACAAGAAATATAATGGTACAGTAATGCATATCTTACTACACATAAGGATGCAAATATGCTAACACACACTATTTTTCTTTAATAATTTATACTAGCATTTAAACCATCTGCTATAGAAAACTTATTTCACATTCCTGACTTATTTTTTTTCTCCTAATGATTTTAAATGTATCAAGCTGCTTTGCTAGTATTTCATACAGAGAAATGTGCAGGAACCCTGCAGAAGTTCTTGCTTGGGTGCATATGCAATTAACCAAGGGAGATTAATCATCAACTTTCTGAAATCAACTCTACAATGCTGAGTGGGGGACAAACAATTCCTGATTGCAGTGTTAAATTATGGTTTCCCTAATCATTGCCAGTGATATTTATTTAGGGTGAAAGGAACAATTTCATACATTGACAATTTGTTGTCCAAACGCAAGTAGTCCATTTCAGACTTGCCTGGGGAAATTGTGGAGAATAAGCATATGATATGGCTTCTATATGCTGATATGTGCTGATACGGGAAATTCAGACAGTCACATCCTCAAGCTTTTTTCTAATAAGACCTGTGAAAGATGAATGTTTCCAAATACTGATTGAATTTCTTTTTAAAAATTTTAATTGAAAGGTAATTAAAAAAAAAACATATGTAGTGCAAAAAACACTTCTATTTCATTAATTGTTTTAGGATATGGAGAATGAAGTCATGGTGATGTAACTTGAGAACTCATGCACTGGCTATAAATCATCAGTTCATGTCCAATATTTAAATTGGCAAATTGTGGACGTGAAAGATGACCACCCACACATGTCAAAACCACAACGCATTAAAGGGAAGCATACATGTGAACTGTTTAATTGGAAAGTATGCCATAGTAAATAGTCTTGATGAGACTTAATGTCGTCCGACCGTGCACGTTCCTCGGCCGAAAATCGGGTACTCCCATCTGGTGAGATTGACCACATGTCAGATCGCACGGGGATGACAGTTCCCATCTGAAGTAATGTACGGCACACAAATAGTGCCCGCCGATCTGAAGTTTCGGCTGCAGTATGATGAAGTCATCAAGCTGCAGTCTGTCCCTCATCTATCGAGTGATAATCTAAACGTGGCTACCTTAAAAGTAATCATAGACTGGTTGATTATTTTGATCATCGATTCAATCATACAGCGCAATAAAAACATTGAATGATTGTACTGTCTCACATTCACAAGCAATGTACATGTAACAACATGTACATGTAATCTGGCGACTGAAAGTTACCGCCATGTCTGATCACTGCTCGATCGATGGTCTGTTCGATATTGATCTCTTTGGGTCAGGGAATTAGTATATTGGAGTGGGGAAAGAAAAGCAACATTTTACTGTTGAAACAAATGTTTCCACATTACTGGTTTACTAGAAGGCTGTTTATTGCAAAAGGGACATTATTGGTTCTTTCTAAAAGAAAAACAATTACCTTGACTTGCTCAGTGAATATTCTAAACATACTGCATGAATAAACTTCCATGCACACATGCAGAAGTTTAATCAATTTGACATTCCCAACCAAAATGGTTCAGGATTCTGAACCCAGAAATTGGGGGGACAGAGATGTTCATACCAAAAAAGGGTGAGGGAAAAGATCATTTATAGTTGAATTTTAAATCTCAACAGATGGGTCAATAGAACTTATATGTGAATAGCGACTGTAACAGTGAGCAGAAATTAAAGTGATAAAATAGATGAATTTTTATAGTATGGGCCATCACTTAACTTTGTTGCACTAGGTCATGTGCCTTGTGTCCCTGTTTTGACAGGAATTACTGATGAGAAGAGACTCAGAGGCCAATATATGTACAATACTAAAGGTAGTATACTGGCCCATGGGTGCATGATTAGGTAAGCAATCAGTTTCACACTCAATTGAACATTCCCGAAATGGAATTACATCTAAGAAAATGTGTCACACTACGTTTTTGGGACAACCATTTTTTTAAGACTAACCTTTTCCCCAAAAAAATCAGGGGGAAAGTGCGAAAGATACAGTAGTCTGCATTAGGTAAAACTAGCTCGTTCTTTCACAACACAGTAGTAATGCCAACGGCAATTCATTTCATGATTCTATGCACATCTTTAAAGTGGAACCAGCATCAGATGTGCATTTATAGTACATGTACATTTTAAGTACATATATGCTTAGTAATTCGAACATATAACACTTGCAGGTATTTATTACCTCTCCGAAATCTGAAGCAATGCCATCTTCTACTTTTCTCTTTCCTCTTAAGGGCAGCAGGAGTGTTTACGTAGAATCTAAATTGAGTTTTATTAAGTACACATTTCAAGCTACTCTAACACTTAGCTAAAAGTGTGCTTTTTTTAAATGGACTCTAGCTTTACCTGCGGTCTTGCAAAGCTGTAAAGCTAATTGTATTTTCTGATTTCCCTCAACAGTCCGCTTCTCACAGAATATGCTATAAGCTGCAGCAAGTGAGGTAGAGTTTGTCCCCTATTTCAAGGGCATGTAGCATTATTAGGGCTGTTCTCTTCATGTGGTTCCATTCTTCTAGAGCAGAGTCAGTGCATTTTGGGCAGCAGGTATTTCAATTTTTTTGCAGAAACAGGAGTAACAAATCCAAACTTTATATGCCCTTAAGATTAATTCAAAAACTGTATAAGTGTATAGAGCTTTATGAAATAGATTTCCATGGCAGCACAGCTGCATCCATATCTTAGAACATTAAGTGAAACCCAATGCTAAAAATTTAGACCCTAGAATAGAAGATATGAGTTATCTGGATTGACTCTGGATGATGCTTCTCTATCTGTCAAAGACGGACAAATCTTGGTTTGGTGGTTTCCAGAAAAATGGCACTTGCCTGTCTGCATTGTGAAAAGAGAACAGGTTGGAGGGATTAGGTGTGGAGTTTACAGTGAAAGAAACTCTTTCACATGCTTTAGGATACCAAGACATTTTGGACAATTGTATGTTTTGTGAGAACAGTTTAAAATTGGGAGATTCCCCCAACACACCTGGGCACCAGTGCACAAAGCAAGCTTCAAGGCATGAATGAATGAGTTTGGTGTGAAGGAACTTATTTGGGCTGTACAGAGCACTAACTTTAATTCAGAAACACATTACTAAACGTTGTGGTTATAACTGCAATGTGTGGACCAACTCCATATTTGGAATGTGAAGGCAAATTCTAATTTGCTAGTACAAAAACTTTTTATAGTTTATAGATGATAGATAATGACTGTACTATTTAAATGCCAAGTTTTGAAAGTATTTCTGCATTTGCTGTTAGACCTTTGCCTTTGTCATTTCAGTACAGGAAGATAAATAGGAAAATCAGAGTGAGTTACCGAATGAAAGAAAAATAAACAGCATCCTGCATGATACATTTTTTCTTTAATTGATTATTTTAAATAATACGTTTATGACTAAACTAACCATTTTTTGTTGATATAAAGCACACACACTGTTGAAATGAGATATCTTTAAATCATAAAATGCAACCACACTACGTTTTTGAAAATATCATCTATTATCTTTCCAAGTAAGTTCAATGCTATACCACCTACATAAGCATGCCAAGGTCACATCAATGATTACCACTGAAGGCTGTATTTGCAAAGGAGAACATTTTGAATATTGTCAACATTAAAGATATATATACATTTAGTAAAATGCACTTCTATTCAAGCTAATGAAATATTCACAAGAACAGAGACCAAAAATTATGTTAATGCCATAATATACATACTTCATCATCAATTACTTCTTCAATCTCTTGCATGCTTTTAAATATTATTATGATAATATCTGTAACAACCAAACTACATTTTATGTACAGAGACCACATTAATCTCTCCCTGCTTTTCCATGTCTATACCACAATTATACATAGAAGGGACAATCATCCCTCCAGTGTCTTTTCCATTATACAAATGGGAGGACGCCATGGAAAGTACACATTAACAGTCAGTCAGTGAGATACCATGCTTTCCAAGGAAAGTTTGGGAAAGTGTTGGGAAGATATACTCCATCTAACTAAGTTAGCAAAAGAGTTACAACATATGCTGCAAAATAATATAAGATGTGATATAAAATTATCCTGTTGTGTTATAAAAATAGAAGTTTCTTGGTTGTATAATATGAAGCTATGATACTGCTGCATAATATGCTGCCTGTCCTAAATACAGTATTTGCTAATATTTCCTCCATTGTTTAGTTGCCCACTAACTATGCTAAAACAATTCACTTAGTCAGTGTCTGTTCTCACTCCTTGTCTAACACCTTTACATTTTTTATTAAGTCTAACTAAAATAATTATAAAATACAGGTTACACATTAAGCCCACTATGGGAGCAAAGTTTTATCTGTTTGCAGATTTAAGAATATGGGCATTTTATTGTTTCCCTGCAATACTTACAATACAATATAGTTTTAATACTCACAAACATTTATACATATAACAGTGTAGTCCTATAATAATTGGATGTAGTGTTGAGCTCGAATATTCGAATGCCGAATATTTTTCGCGAATATCGGCAATTCGAGAATTCGCCAATATCTCGAATATCTCGGCGGATATTCGCAATTCCGAATATTCGCAATACGGCCATGTATTGCGAAAATAATATTCGCATTGCGAAAATAAACATAGCATGTGACCATTCATTTTAAAGAGTTTCGCGATGCGAATATGATTTTCGCAAATGCGAATATGATTTTCGCGAATATTCGAATTTCTGAATATTGAATCGAATATTAGTAGAATTATTCGCGAAATATCACGAATTCGAATATTGCCTATGCTGCTCATCACTAATTGGATGTTGCCATTCTTGGTAAAAATGTGCAAACGATAAAAAAAAAGTGCAAACGATAGAAGAGTCCACATGTATTGTGGGTCAGGCTTTCAGCATGAAATATTATAACATAAAGATAGAATGTGACCCAAAATTACAGGACACAACTTCTCACAGTGTCATGTGGTCCCCATAAGCTTGGTGTGCAACGACCTTTCATGATGCACCATTGTGCAACCAGATATGGAGATAAATACATTGATCTTTATTAAACAGTGGCTTGCAAAAGTATTCGACCCCTTGAACTTTTCCACATTTTGTCACATTACAGCCACAAACCTGAATCAATTTATTGTGGAACGAAAATCATACATGATTCCAATTTTTTTTTCCAAAAATGGCTTGTTTCAGGTTACATCTCCAGGAGCAGCAACCACATTGCTTTTATAAATGAGTTTGGCAGGCAGTAATCTATTGCCCCTAACCCCCCTCATGAAATGATATGGGTAACCACCAGGTGCTTATGGCCTATGCCAGTGTGGCTTTCAACCTCCTGTCTAAACCTGGCCTTAGACACATAAATACATATGTTACAAGAGTACTATATGACATGTTTATGGAAAAATCTGTAAAACTGCATTTGAATAGGAAATACGAATGTAATGGTCACCACTAAATCCAGTTAATGTTTTAAAACTATTTTCATTATCTTAATGGGATTTTTTTTTGCAATTTTATTACAAATATGTGCCACTGAACCCTGCTCTTTGTCAGAAATTATGTTAGAAATTACTGAAGTCCAAGCGTTAAAAAGATAATAAAAATTAACTCTATCATGATTATTTCTACACCACAATAAGGAAGTAAAAAAATATTAAATCCATAATTTTACAAAAGAATACAAAGCATCGGAAGATTAAAAACCTAATACTGAGGTTAATTAGAGACAAGGGATACAGCCAGATTAAGGCACATTATACAATAATTGTATTAAATTTTTGTACATTAACATCTGAATCTGCAAGTGATCTGTGGCATTGCTCATGTAATCAGAAAATACCAGATGCTTTAATGCCTGGGGTACAATGTGAACATTTCCCTATAATGTGTTTCATCGTTTTTCTTTATTAGTCATTTCTGCATGACAACATGGGGTCTCCGGTAGCACTGGACCCAAAACAGTGTATATTAGGTGTTCTGGGGAACTCAGACTTAAAAAGGCTGAAACCCAATTCCTACAGACTGTTGTTTTATGCTCCTTTGTTTTTTCAATACACTTTATTGTTGAATAAAAAAAAAAGGCAG
This sequence comes from Ptychadena robeensis, assembly GCA_036250615.1. NCBI lineage: Eukaryota > Metazoa > Chordata > Amphibia > Anura > Ptychadenidae > Ptychadena > Ptychadena robeensis. The sequence continues at coordinate 68,922,544 of CM070034.1, read as the reverse complement.
CATCAGGAAAATTTTATGTGCTTTTTATATAATTTGAGATACCTCTGGCATTCTTTAGATTTTACTGTTAAATGACGGCATCTTTAATTTTGTTGCTTCAACCTATTTTGCATTTCCATTTGTATATGAAGAAAAACACTTCTGAATGGATCATAACTCATGAAGAAGCACATGATCAATTTGATCACCTGATGAGATTGATCTTTCCTTATATGATTTTCAGGATCATTTGAGCATGTCCCATCTCTGCTACTCCTGTAGGCTTAAACAGAATCACCCAATCATAGAAATATGAATCAATCTTCCCACCTTCAGCCTCAAAAAGGGACCATACATTCGGCCGCTCAACCCTGGTTCCCTAGATTTTTTTACAGTGGTTACTCCCCCCTTCCTCTTGTCTTGCTTCCTTGCTTGCAGTTCTAGCTTTGAACCTGTTACATAGTGCTCTGAGCAGCTTAGACTATTCCCTAGATATTGTTAGCATTGGGACTATGTTCTAAGTTGCCTATAGCATTGTACTTGATTGACTAGGGATGGTCGAAAAATTCGCAGTGCGAATTTTTAAGTAGAAATTTCGACTTTTTCACCGAAAATTCGCATAGTCGAATTTTGATGGGGTCATTTCGACTTTTCACTGAATAAGTCTAAAATCAGCCTGATATTTCGACTGAAATCGAAATTTCAACTTAAAAAATAAGTTTGCTTTTGATTTGCCGTGCCGCTATTTCGTGTGCGAGTATCGCCATTTTATTTTAAATTTTCGCATGCGGGAGTGATTGGAAAATTCGCATTGGCGTAAATTCACATTGACGTAAATTCGCATTTGCATGGTGCTAGCTAACTTTGTCAGCTTATTGCTTACTGAAAATGGTATACTCACAAAAATTGCTGGAGTTGTAGAGAAGGGTTGAGTGACATTGCTGGAGTTGTAGAGAAGGGTTGGGGCAAACATTTGAAAACAATAAGTTTTGCTCTAACATGTCAAGTTTGTGTTTAAATTGGGTTTAAATCTCAGCTCTGATTGTAAATCTCTGCTACTATGTACACTGATTCTTCTATTAAAGCTCAAGCTCATACAGCAAATCAAAATTTTCCACCTTATGTGAATTTTAGGCTTTATGCTAATTTTTGAGTGTTTTATGCGAATTTTTGGCGTTATGCGAATTTTCGACTTCGACTAGAAAAAAGTCGAAATTTCGCAGTCGAATCAAAATTCGATTGGGAAACTCGAAATTTAAGTAGAATCGAATTTTATTCATTTCGACCATCTCTATGATTGACATGATTCATCTTGTTTCGTTTTTGTTAAAAAAAAACCAATAAAAACGATTGAATCAGAAATATGAATCAATCACCTGATCAAACGTGTGTGCTTCATCATGAGTGGATAACCATGGAGGACTTTAGTTGGACCTATAAAACTTCTTCCTGTTCTTGGCTGCATTGTATTACTTCACCCAGCTGTAATTTGCTGCTGTTAAACGTAACACTTTGTTATTGTTGACCAGTTTAAACTAAAATATCTTGATGCCATTGGCTGTCTGAGGCTATAACTTTTGGCACCCTGCTGTCATTGACTTGTTTGAGCAAAAAAAAGTCTTGGACTACCTATACAATTAGTACATTGCTGTAATGTTAGTACCTTGCTATCATTGACTGGGTTATGCTGTAAAACATTGATGTCATTGTCTGATTTGCGATCATTAATTGCTTGGTGCTTTAAACTTTGATGCCATTGGCTTTCTTTGGCTATAACACTATCCACCTTGTTCTCTGACTTATTTCAATACCACTTTTATTGGAAAGAAAAAAATAGACATCCATTTCATAATTAAAAATCATTATAGCTTCAGGGATAGGGGCTGAACACAATATCAGTTCTCAGCACATTTTACAAATATTAATTTATGCAAGAAAATATGCTACTACCACCCACATTGAGTAGCCAAATTACAAAATGTTTTTTTTTTTTTTACTCTCAAAGCATTTTCCTATTAAAATGTAATATAACTACAATATTGCCCTTTGTATAACAATATAAAACACACATATTAGTGCAATATAATATATTTTCAAATTACAAGCTAGGAGATGTTCATTCTCTTCTGCAGTATGTGAATATACAGCTTATCATTATAATGTCCATTCCCCACATATGCCCTTCGTTACATCCATTAACAAAGGATTTGTTTTATTGATTAAACCTTCAGCTAATTTTATTTACAGCCAATACTTCTAAAGTCTCCAAAATTAAAAACATTTACAATCATAATATTGATTTGTATCTTTTTTATCTTATTTAATGAATTATTCATATAATGTGTGCTTAGTTTTCTGTAGACATAGATAATCAATATATTTTCATTTTATTTAGGAAATCAGCAGGAAATTATAATTTGCTTTCTCTGAGTGTTTAAGCCAGTTTCATTACTTTTATTATAGTTTTTATTGACGTGCCTATTTGTATTTCATTTAGACAGCCATATCAAGGTTTAGAAGTGAAAAAGGCAAATCAGAAATTGTCATAGCGCACCAGATATCACCTCTATTCCAAACTTTATATAGCCCGGATAGAGTTAACATAGTAGTAGTCTGCTTTTTTGTTTTTTCTGCTGCAATTAAGGCAAGTAAAAGAGCTAGGTCACATTACTGCAACAATAAGGCTTACTGCAGCCAATCAAAAAAACTGTCTCTCAGGTAACCCCCAAAAACAAAGAGGTGTCTTTTTGGAAGATGTGTCCCAGAACAACAGTTTGCGTATGCCACAGGGGGAAGCAATCCAGCTTTGTCTCTCCAGAAATGTCTTTCAGCAAGACCATGATCACCTGACCTTATTATATCACAGCTGTGCAGCCAAAAAACCCCCACGGGTGCTGGGTGGGGTGAATAGGAGGCCCTCCCAAACTTATTCCACCCTATTTCACAGTCCATGCCCTTAAGAAGCATAACAATGTTGCAGTCCTGTTACAGACTGCTAGTAGAATCCTGGACTGTTTCCATCCACCATTCAAGAGTTTACCTTAAAGGACCCATTCCTGGCATCCAGTACAATATATTATATATATGTATTAGAATCTCTTTATAGGGACATAAAGATCCAAGATCTTTATGCTTACTCTACTTTTTAGTTTGTGACAACAGTGCCTGTTCCTTTGTTTCAGTGATGAAAGGAGCTTACCGCATGGTGCAATACAAATCAACAGACCAAAAATGCAGTTTCATGCGGTGCTGACATATGGTGTGCCATTACATAGAATTATGGACAGATGTTGTTAGCTGTCAAATTTTGTGAAGGAAACTGGACTTTTATATACTAGATCTTTATGCCAACGTATGGGCAATTGAATGTCTCAAATAACTCACAGAATAATCTGTATAATTAAAAGCTATAGGGACAGAGTGTGCCGGTAGTAGTGGTCTGAAGTCAGATGTACCCTAGCCAGAATTGAATCTTGAAAAAATAAAGCCCTAAGGTGAAAATAAATAAATAAATTCACCCTTGTCCCAGTGAGTAGGGACATCTAAATTGGCAGTTGCGGGTACGGGGTGGTTAGTATTAACTGGTTAATCTTGGAAATAAATAAAATGGTCTTTATTGAAAGCAGATAAATTAGCAAATCAGCGAATATATATGAAATATTCGCTGATTTGCTTATTTATCTGCTTTCAATAAAGACCATTTTATTTATTTCCAAGATTAACCAGTTAATACTAACCACCCCGTACCCGCAACTGCCAATTTAGATGTCCCTACTCACTGGGACAAGGGTGAATTTATTTATTTATTTTCACCTTAGGGCTTTATTTTTTCACAGAATAATCTGATTCACGATATGCACAATGGAATGAACTAATATATGCATTGGTGCATTAAGGATGTAATTTAATCACCAAAAAAATTCTATAGCCCAATAGAATAGAGCTGATGAGAGCTAGAATATATGTCAGAACCTACATGCTAATGGGGACATAAACTTCTAAAAAAACCCTATGCTAAAGTAGAGAGTAGAGGTGGGCTTTAAAGATATAAGAGCACTAAATATCTTAAAATCCTCTCTCCATATCTGCTCATTTTATAATATCTACTGTTCTTTTACCCTTTTTTCTGAGAATAACCATAAAACATTTTCCTTAATTGAAAAAATGGATGAAATAATAATGAAACAATCATTATTGCTGTGAACCATTGTGATCAAACAGCAATACGCAGCTTCGTGCCGTCTGCCAGACACTTTTAGCCTTGGACTTTATGGAGAAGTGTTGTGAGCTCTGGATTTATTGGGAAGAGGAGGAGGACACAAGTCAGTGAAATGTATGGCGTATCCGGGATTTCTCATTTACAAGAATTGCATAGATCGTATGATATATCTCTGTACCTTCCATATACTAATTTTGTTGGACAGATCAATTGGTTTTACTCATTGCTTTATATGTTAGCCATGCTAGGAAATATCTAAGCAGTCTCTTTTATGGCTACAACTATAAAGCTAATATAGCCTTCACATGCATCAGCCTTTTTGTAAACGTGATTGCATTTTTTATTTGACCTTCATTGAAAGCAAGTGCGTGTTTTATCACATCTTCTAATGACTATCTTTCTACTCATTCCTGATTACGTTTGCACAATCTTTGTCCTGCCCTAGCATAGTTATTCTAAGGAAGTATTCACTCTAACAGTATCATGTATTTGACATGCCAGTTACTTTCCATTATGCTGTTATCCATCAAATTGCAGTAAACATGTCTTTCCTTTATTTATAGGAACATATTTCCTTTTATGAGAATATATTTTACAATAGTTTATCTGAATAAATTAATGATGTTCCTAAGGTCAAGTACAAGTACCAGGCAACGTTGCACTGTACACACGGAACATGTTACCACATACGCTTCCCATACTAATGTATGGAAAACATAGCACTGTGTTAACAAAAATACATTCAGTAAGGCTGTATGCACTGCGTTGGGGATTAACACATAACACAGCATACACAAGTGTGAATGGTAGAACTAGTTTATAATGCGTCTACCATGTGTCTACCATGCGGTAACAAATACGTACTTCATTGTGGTGACGGCTTGGTGTGAATGAGCCTTAAGACTTCCTGTAGATGTTAGCCATGCAAGAAACTAATATATTATGTATTTTCTTGCATTAATACAAGATAAGCATGAATGATAATCAATATTTATACTGATCTTTATGTAACCTAATTTTTTAATTCTTAACTTTTGTTGTGTATCACACAAATGTATCTATTTATTTTAAGTGAATTCCTAACCTATATAGGTGCATCTAGTACAAACTGGGTCATTAAAGCCCCCAAACTTATTATATTTCTAATATTAGTTTTCTATGTAAATGCAATGTAAATGTAAATAATCAATATCAATGTTTTAGTGGTTCTCTACCTATGAAAAGTATATAAAGTAAAAGCATTGTTTAAGAGCCCTCACCCCCCTAAGGAGTGATATGTTTCACAAATATCTAAATGCCTACATGAACAGATGTCAGTCCATAGAAGAACTTTCTAGACACGCAAACTAGGTACTGCCCTCATGGCATGATTGAATGCCCAAAAATCAAACAAATGAAAAGGGTTGGGAGGACAATTATACTGGAGGGGAAATGGGAAGATGGTGCTGGATGTCTTCAATCCAAATTGTACAATGTGCAGTAGTGAAATGAGACTAAGCAATTACAATAAAGTAAAGAAACTTTACAACGGCGCAAGTCAAAAGTAAAGGTAAGGTTTGAGTTTGGTTTTAGACATGGCTGGCTGCATTGTTTTTCTACTGGTAGGAAAGCTTAAAAAATAACATCTCTTTTGAGTGAGCAAGCAACACAATTGTGTAGGAATGGGTTGTCTCCCACCTGTGAACCTATGTTGTAATTATTTTTAACAATAATTCCGAATACTGAAGAGCTGGAGCCTATGGTCCTTGGAGTCTGTAGTACTTTCTATCATACACATGTAGTTTCTATTTCATTAAATGTTATGTAGGGATGTCACAGTCTCCTGCAAGATAACTCATGAAGAAGACCATGATTAAGTTAACCATATGATCTGCTTGACTAATTCCCTGATCAAGACTAATTGATCACATCTTATAGGCTTCCTGTATAAGCTAAACCAGCCAATCAAGTACTAGATGATTTGATCATATGCATCTCCATGAGTTCCTTTGCAGGAGAACTTGCCCTCTCTGGTGTTCTATTTAAAAATTCCTTCAAATGGTTCCTTAGTTTAACAAGTATTTTACAAATACAGCATTTTTTCTGAACCCCAGTCTTTTTTGAGACAAATAAAATAGGTCAATTCACTTGTATGAACAGTGTGAAGATAAAACAGCTATTTTCAGAAAAATGTAAAAGTGTGCTATTTATATAAAACCACCTTACATTCATTTTCTCATACGGGAGCATTTCTCTTCTGATCAGTCATACTAATCCACCAACCTAATGCATATTAAAGGGAAGCAATTTCCATACATATATTTTAATCTTGGTAAAAGAAAGCTGATACAGCACAATAACCTGGCAGTTATATTAAAATTCATAGCATGATTCCCTTTGAACAGACACAGCATCAACAGCTGAATGCATATGTTAAACTACATTTGACCTCATCCCACTCTTTTTCATTATAATAAATATTACAGTTTGTATTATTTATGTAGAAAATGACACATAATACCTTGCACCTTATATGTCATGTTGGCACTAGCTGGAAGTCATTGGTATATCAGGAATCCAATGGTTGTTGCAGACTAAGCAGCAGGTATGAAGTTCCAGATGTAAAAACAGTCCACAGGCAGACAAATCTAATTGTACAAACTACAATGTTTCAAACTTAATAAGTAACTGCTAGGTATAATATTCATAACATCTCTAAAAGCAACAGCAACAAATGTCTAAACAATTTTGGGCTTAGTTAACATATCACTCATTCTTCTATGACAACATGTGAAAAAAACTATTGTTCGAAATGGTCAAGTACAGAAATTGGCACTAGAAAAAAACAGCAACCATTAGTACAGGGAGTGCAGAATTATTAGGCAAATGAGTATTTTGACCACATCATCCTCTT
>CM070034.1:68893057-68907228 GCA_036250615.1 Ptychadena robeensis | reverse complement strand
ATATATATATATATATATATATATATACACATGTATACCTTCAATTTACAATGTTTATAACCGAATCCAAATCTGGTGCTTCATATCTGTCTACCATAGTAGAATAATTGTTTTATCATGTCCTGTTCTCCACTCTGCACACAGCAAAATAATTCATTTCATCTACCACTTTCAGATTCTAATGGCACATAATGATTTTTGCAAACATCTATGTGAGCTTTGTAAAGCATTTTAATGCAAATCATAAACTTTAAAAAATATCAGTCTTCTTGTAGAGCATATCGCTGTGCAGCGTTGCATAACTGTTCTACTAAAATGTTACCAGTGTTGCTGTTCGGCAAACAGATTACTGATAATATGTTTGGCATCAACATATGAAAGTGTAAATCATCAAAGTGTAACCCATTATTAACACTTTCCTGACCCTAGGAAATCTCACTGCTCTGCCTGGCAGCCACAGGATGTGCAGCAATGTTTTACGTTGAAAGTAAACCTGTCAGTTTTATGTATCAATGCAAATGCCATTTAAGCAATCTTAGAAGCCTGAACAACCAAAATGTCTACAGGATTTGCTAAGAATTGTTGAAGCTACTCTGTAATGTGGGAGTTGCATAATAAAAGGCAAAATAGTCACTAGCATTGCCTTTTAACTTTAACTGTAAAAGTACAGATAATCATAATTTAAGTTAGCCATATACAATTTGGCTTTTGCACGATTGATCTTAGATTTGATCGACTTGTGCAATTTAACCTCCCTAGCGGTTGAGATGAACAAAGTTCGCCCCAACCGCTAGGTCAGCGGGTTCACCTGATGTACACCCATGGAAAGCTGCAGCAATTTAGAAACTTTCCGGTTTTTCAATAGACCTCCATGTTGGAGGGGCGTAGGCTTTCCAGCCCACACAGCCGGCATCATAAACACTGGCGTGATTGCCCGTACCATGACTTTAAAAACTGCTTGGTATGGGAGGTGTGCTAGGGAGGTTAAATATTGATCACCGGTTTAACATCAATCTATTGTACCACCACACAGTGTGATCGATTTAAGCAAGATCAACTATTTTACTTAGTTTGGTGCACATGCTTCATAGTACGAACGCATACAAATCAAAATACCTAGCAAAACTGTATGATCAACTGAAATTCACCAACACACCTGAACACTTTTCTATAAAGTTTTGTTAGATTTTGATCACTTGCGGTCGATTGTACCGTGTGTTGGAATCAATTTTTGTCAGTTTAAAAATTTATCATTTTAAGTCAATCAAACAGAAATATCGAACTGTGTATGGCTCTCTTTACTCTCCATGCATTATTTCCATGTACAGGGGGTCACAGTAGAACATCAAAGCTCAAATCTGCCACCCCCTATTACCATATAGATGGCAGGTGGAGAAAGTAGAGAGCCTTGCTTAACCTTCTGAGTGTTTAGCCCGAGTTAATTCGGGCTAAATAAAGTTGCTTAAATGGTTTAGCCCGAATTAACTCGGGCTGCTGTTACCTGCATTGAGATGGCTTGCAGGCAGCCCAGGAGACTTGCTGATCTCTCCCCGTGTCCCCCGATGTCTGAACATCAGATCCCGGTGTCCGTAATCCCGCCGGCGGGAGCGCGATGACATCATCGGGAGGGGGAGGGGCGGGAAGTTCAAAATGTGAAAAAAAAATTATTTATTTTTTTTTGTCCTGTATGGTTTTCCTTTCATTCTGACATTGATTGGAGCGATTCTTTTCATCTTTTTCAATGATAAACAGCGTAACGCTTTTGGTACAGAAATCTGGACCTCGGCGAAACGCTCAGGAGGTTAAAAGTTCTCAGGTACATCTTCTATTACCAGAAGTATGCAACACACTTTGGGCACTGGTCAAAAATACTCCACATCTTCAAAGAATAGTAGCCACAGGCAGCAGTATTTTAGATGATCTCATACTTCATGTTTTTTTTTATCTATTAAGCTACGGAACAGGAGTGCCAAGGCACAGTCACATATCAAAGTGTGGTGCCATATTTAAGACACAATAAAAACATGTATTTTGATTTTGCTTTGATTTTGTAAGAGAGCCAACCCTCAAGCTTTATCATTTTAAATCCAATCCATGAATCATCATGAATTTCCACCCTCTACTCAATTGCTTACAAAACAGAAATGATTCACATTTTAATAAGTAGGGTACAGGAATTATTGACGATCTTTGAGATTTCAAAGTGAAATTCTATTTCATTCCTGCCTACAATAGGATAACGGATTTTAGCTTCACAATAGTTTAGCAATAGGGTATCCTTTGCTATATTTTTTTTATCAAATAATGTGTAAAATGTCTTCAAAAGGAGGCCTACAGGTAAGTTACTGTACGTTATCACCAAAACTTTTTTACTGTGGAACCATCCTGATAAAATATCTGTAGATTGGATTTTGCCATTGTCTTTATGTTGTGCTAAAATACTGCCAGCAATTTGCTCTTAAACCCATATTATTTAGCATTCATGGAGCCCTACAAGGTGTTCAAACTACCCATGGCAGTTGCGCTGATGCACCTCCATACCATTGTGGATGCTGACCTTTGAGCAGCACCCTGATAACAAGCCATCCAACATCCAATATTGTTTTTGACAATGTCCTTTGGATAAAGAGATGTATAGTGCATATAATGTTTGCTTACAAAGCTATTTAATGTGCAGTGTTAGATTAGTATATGATGTTTTACAGTTAAAATGTTTTCCATTTAACAACATTGGTGATTGTATTTGTTTACATGTTATATTATATGTTTGTGAAGGATGATGCAAATAAGGATAATATGAGTTTATTTGTGTATAATGGTTTCTCTGAACCAAACAATAAAAGAGTAGTCTTTGACAGAGTGGAGTACCCTACTCTATATGGCAAATCTATTACTTTACTAAGTATAACAAAATACTGGTTTGTTTTAACACCTGTGAATTTCTGAACTGGTAACAAAATAAATTCCATGTTTTCTGATGTTCAGGGCTTACTTTGCAGGTCATTGCGTATGATTATAATGTAGTGGGTGGGTAGAGGTTCATGGAGGTAGGTTTGCAGCTTCCCTATAAATTATCTTTTAGATTTTATTACTATAAGGTGATAGACTATGAAGCCCCTTCTATTTAATGATTCATAAATGACCATGCATTCGTTTGATAGATGTTTCAAGCACAGAATACGAATCCTTAAAGCAATCACTGATTCTTTGCATGAACATGAAACAGAAGACATTTCTAGTGACAAAGGCTTTATGACTCAATCTGCATACATTCACGATTAAGGTGCCCTCCCAGCCAGAAAATGATCAGTTATTTTTTCACACTCTACGGTATATATGAATATATTTGTTTCAAATTATAACAGCAACCTGAGACAATAACATCAGACCCAAGATTAATCTTCATAAAAATGTGATTTATTATATACTCTGCAGGCTGCCTAATATTTTTTGCACCAGTGCTCTTCTTTGTTTCTGTTGACAATACACTGATAAAGGAGATGATTTGAAGCAGTGTGAACCTTTTTCCAAGTTCCATTAAGCAGAGGTAAGACATTAAAGGCCCCCATACACGTGTCGGATTCCCACCGGATTCCGGCACGATCGATTCCGGGCGCGTGCACGCCAAACGATCGTGCCGGAATCGCATGCAGCCCACCTTGTCCAATCGATCAGGTCCGATCGTTCAGGGGCCCAGAATCGGATCCGACAGAGAACCAACATGTTGGTTCCATCAGATTGATTCTGCCCAGATCAGGGGGAATTGCCATTTGTGAGGTGGACAATCGGACACGGAATCGTCCCGGAATCCGTTGGACAAGGTGGTATGCAGCGATGGATACTCTTAATTGGCCGATTGATCACACCTGCGATTCCCAGCAGAATCGCCGGAATCGATCGGATGGGTGATCGATCGGCCATGGAATCCGACACGTGTATGGCTAGCTTAAAAAAGGTCTGGAGGTCTCTCTTTTATCTTTTTCTTTTGCAAAACCTTAATAAAATGTTTTTAACCAATAAAGCCACAAACCATTTATTCTTTTGTACAACACTTTTGTGCAAACATGTAATTGCTTCAAATCGCAGCACTACCAGCATTCAATTTCAGTAATTTTCCTTTTACAATGATAAAAGGCTTACAATCCAGCGTATATTCCATATGGTTTTATACTACCTTGATTGTTCACCCCCCCCCCAAAAAATAAAATGGTACTTCCCATTATGGGTTTGGTGCCCAAAAGGACAATCACCAGACCAGATCATGGTCATCTGTATGAGAGGAGGAGCTTGGTAATCCCTGTGGAGTTTTTGACTTCCACCCTTTAAAGATATGATGGAACCTTAGAGAATTTATAAAACAAATTGGGGCTTTATGTAAGTTTGGAGTATAGAAAGTATAGATGCTAAGCAGAAAAGGCATTACCGTATATACTCGAGTATAATCCGAGTTTTTCATCACAAAAAAATGGGCAGAAAGTGCTCCCCTTGGCTTATACTCGAGTCAGCTGAGGGGGTCCACTCACCACACCTGAATCGCCATGCTGAATTCTTCAGAGGGCAGCTTCCCTGAGATCTGCGATCTCTCCGAGTTCCTGTCAGCAACCTGTCAGCTACGTGCTTCGGAAAATCAGCTGATGAACAATAACAAACTCTACACTGCCATCTAGTGGCCAGTTACTAGTACAGATTCAATACTCCATAGTGTTCCAAAATAAGAATTGCCTTTCACAACCCATCCTGTAATTATAATAATCCTGTTTTCTCTTAAATTTATTGAGGTTGGGGCACTAAAATTAATCCTGTTTGATTAATTTCTAGGGGCAATGGTGCTTTCTCTATATTTTCTCATTTAGAAAACTCCACTATCTGACTACATTTCCCACCCTCGGCTTATACCCGAGTCAATACGTTTTTCCAGTTTTTGTAGATAAAATTAGGTACCTCGGCTTATGCTCGGGTCGGCTTATACTCGAGTATATACGGTACTTTGCCAAGTATAGCAAAATACTGAACTCTGGAGTTTGCAGTGCTTCGAACCTTGAGCACATTTTGCTTTTGTTGGGCTGTTAATAGCCACCTACAGACCTATCTTGATTTTTACTTGCTGCTATATGTAAATAAAGTTGTTGATTATACACATTGACTTCTGAAGCATTCTAAAAATTGATCCACCATTTTACTGAGAGTTCATAACAAAAGCATTTTTTCTTTATGTCTATACCTAAAAGACAAGGATAATAAAAGCCAATGAAAGACAATGCTGGAACTTCACAGAAAACCCACCAGCAATCTCTATGGAAGAATGCAGCCTTTTTTCTGCTTTTAAAGGTTGCTGAAAAAGGACAGTGGCTGCAGAAGCATGCAAACACTAAACTGAAGCTATTACAAAACAGATAGGAGATTGGCTTGGAGGTTAGGCAACTAGAAAAGAACAGAATCCATACTTCTGAATTATAATCAATTATTATAGAAGGTCTTACAAACATGATCATAAATAGCAAATAGAAACTTTGATGATTGCATCAGCGAATAGGTATTTTTATTTGAGCCAGAAGACTAGAAACTCACAGAGGGTCTTTTAATGACAAGGTATTCATTTTGTACCAATAAGCTTTTCACATTCATTAGTCATTCATTCTAAATTAATCCAATATAGTACCTGTCTGCAGTGCTGGCTTCTTGGCTATCCTTAGTTTTTTTCCATTCTTTTTTCCACTGTCATCCACACTGACCCAGTATCTACCACTAGAGAAAGGCACAGGCTGATCATTGAAAGTAGCAGCAAGGCCAATTCCAGTGCAATTCGAGGAGACATGGAGCACAGCACGATGACGTCACTGCACTGAGCTCGAGCTTCCTTGATATCATCGATCCTGGCTATACTTTGGATGGGGTAATGGAAAACAAACAGGGTTTACCAACCAAGATTTCTTCGAGGGGGATCGATTGAGGATTAAGAAAGGCTGGATGGCTCAAATTTCTTTCAAATATATTTCAGCACAATTAAGCGCCGTGACATGCAAGGCGTTCTTAAGTGCTCCTATCTATTGAAAAATCGAGCCATGTACGTCTAGCTTTATTTTCATTGAAAAGTCCTCACCTTACACATTTCTTGCTTACAGAATTCAAACACAACATTATACTGAATATAAAATAAGTAAAAAAATATATATATATGATACTTAGAGTTTTTTTGCCTTGTATATGCAGGCCCTGTTGTTGACCTCAATAATACAATAATTTAGCCTAATTTTCATTTGTAGAGGGCAATATTGTAAACGATTATGTGACAAAGACAAATGAACATATTAGTATGCACACAATATAACTAGCACGATGTTTCCAACTGGTTGATTTCTTGTGTAGGTTGTGAAATGAGCCCACTGGGAGAAGCCATGCAGAATTTCTTTTGGCCACTTGTAATGTGTATAGGCTCTTATGCCACAGAAGTAATTCCATTAATGGGTCATTTGAAAGGCTTTCTAATTTACTAGAACATTTGAAGCAAAAATTCTAATTCTAAAGGTTAATCATGAGAGGAAAAAAAATGATCTACAAAAAACTATTTCAACAATTAAAATACAGATGTGGGATCTATAAACAAATTATTTGTTTAGGTCATTTAATAGATTGTATAGCTATAATCTAGGTGGTAAACTCACAGTGTAGGGAAAAACTGCCTTTACATCTATGTGACACATTAATAGAAGCCTAAAACTAAATCCTATGTGTATATGTAATAACATTATCAAATAACTAAATGAGTAATGGTTGTGTTACATTTCTATTAAGTATACATGAGTTAAATATATATATTATTATAGAATTTACATTTGTCATTAATCATAATTAGTATTTTGACAATAAATATAATGTCCTTTTTAGACTTTTTAAAACTGTTTTAAATATTTTTAATCTTAAAATCTGTCCCCACTAGAGATGGTCAAAAAAGTCAAGGATCAAATTTTTTTCGAAAGAAGAAAAAGTCATAATTGCATTTAGTTGACTTTGAGAACTGATTGTACAGCCCCTGAATATCATCACCAAAATTGCTGGAGATGTAGAGAAGGGTTGTGGAAACATAAAAAAAAATATTTATTATTTTTTTTATTATGTTCAAAGTCCAAGTTGAAATTTTGACTTTAGATATTTTGTATTGAATTTGAGCTTAATTATTGCAAAACCTAAATGTGCTAGAACAACAATTTCAATAATAACAAATGTGGCCAGAACCCTTCTCTACATCTCCAGCAGTTTTGGTGATGATAGCATGTTCAAGGGTTTGTAATCAACTCAGAAAATCAGCTAGATGAAGAAATTTCAAATCAAATCTTGATCAAATGTTTTTACAAATTACATTTTCTCTAAATCTATCATCTCTAGTTCCCACTGGAGAGCTTCACTGACTTTATTGAATGCCATGACAGAAAGTCTTACAAAGTCTTACACTATGCACAAAGAAAGATCCGGCAAATGCCCTACTCTATACACAATTCAATAGTGTTAAGGTGAAGGAAAGACAGAGCTAGGTGCATTCATAGTTTAATGATGAGATCAGCATGGCTCCTGTTTTACATCCCCATCATGTGACTTGATATGATGGTCCCAGGCCCTTGGGAGACACAGGTAAGTGAGTCAGGGATAAAAGGAGAGGTGATGTCAGGGTTGGAATGGTAATCTGGGTTGTCTAGATGACTTCTTATATGTGACCTTTCATAAAGAAAACAGTACAGAAACTCCTTGCTGCTATTTACTGTATTCAAATGAATTAACCCTGCCCTTTTTTACACTTTAATTGGAACCACATGTGAATCAATCTACCGATATGAACAAAAAAAGTGTCTACATGTTCATCCATATGTTTGTTGTACTATATATTTATAAAATATTATAATGTATGTATAAACCTTTTTTTTAAAAAACATGTAGACCTTTTTCTGTTCATATCAGTAGATTCAGGGCTGTGGAGTCGGAGTCAGAGTGGGAGTCGAGGAGTCGGAGTCATTTTTGGGTCCCTGGAGTTGGAGTCGGCAAAAAATGGACCGACTCCTACTCAATTTAAATGGGAATAAATTTTTTTTTTTTTTTTATAAAAAAAAATTACTTCAAATGTCGCAATTAACAAACAGTCATAATGAACATAATGACTTCTCTGCAATAAGAATAAATGTATGCAGCGCATAACATTACAGCACCCACTGTGAGCCTAGCCTAAAGGCCCCCACACACGCACCGAGTGGGGGCTGACAGACCAGCTCAGATGAGCTCTAGAGTGCAGAGTGATGAGGTCATCACGCTGCTCTCTAGAGCTGACAGCAAGACGCCGGTCTCCACTGACACTAACAGCATCGGCCAGAGATTATCGGACATGTCCGTTCTCTGGCCGGCCGAGCTGTGGGGTGACAGCGATCTGTCACCCCATGTGGGCTCCCCCGATCGGCATACACACATGCCCATCTGTTGGCAGCAAAATCGGCCGCCGCTCGGTGCGTGTATGGCGGCCTTAACTCTCGCTGATAATGAAGTACATGTTTATTGCCGGACTAGAGACACTTGTATAAGTGACGTGAATGGATCGCCAATAGTTCGAAACTGAACCATAAAGCATTTGGAAAACCGCTGTCATTCAGCTGAGGCAACAAATACTTAGATTGTTAGCTTCAACTTTACACATGACTATGGGATTCCAGGGAAATCATGAATCATGTTTGAAGTGCCCCTTCTCCCTGCCTCTTCTTGGAGCCTTCCACTGCCCTATCTTCAGCAGAAGATCAGAACACTAAAGCTTGGCACACATGGGTAGATCTGTAACAAGATTTGAGTACAATCAATTAACTTGTGCGCTCACGGTGATTGATTGTACTCTAATCTGTTTACAAACCTACCCGTGTGTGCCTTCCTTCGGGCGGAATCAATAGAGCCGGCTCAAAGGAACTTGATTGAATGGGGTTCCAACATGTTGAAAAGACCCGTTCAATATCCAATACTTTGCATGAAGACATGAGTCTTCATGGAAAGTATTAAAACAGCTGCGGCTCTTGCCTCCTCCACAGCCATCGGCTGTCAGTGTGAAGGGGACCGGAGCCAGCACTTCTCACTCGGAAGCTGTGTGAGACAGGCTGCTTCTCCCCAGCTTGTGGCGTGTTGTAAATGACACACTGCAAGCTGGGGAGAACGGGTCCCCATTGAACAGGAATCGATGTGCCCATGTGGTGCAAATTGATTTCCGTTCAATTGATCCCCGATCAATCACAGCGTGGTGCCTAGCTTAAGGAAAAAGCAGCAGCATCTTCTGCCTTACTCCCTTTCTCTGCTTTAATTGGCCATTACAGTACAGTGTTGGTTTCCTAGCCAGTAGTTCTGTGGTTAATGTATGATGCCTTCCTTTCCTTTAATGGATGGATACAATACATTAGCATATTACATACAGAGGAGTCGGAAGAATCTGAAACTGAGGAGTCGGAGTCGGGGAATTTATCGACCGACTCCACAGCCCTGAGTAGATTCATTCACATGTGGTTCCAATTAAAGTCCCAACAGGTTAGGGTTCTTTTATTAGGAAATGAGGGATGGGCACCACATGACGATAAGCAACATGTACCAGCTGTCAGTTCCATATAACTTTAGAATATGCTATATATAGTGTGTGACAGAAAGTCCATTAAATCCTCTGGATGTATACAGTATGGGAGGTTTGTGTGTCCCAGATACAGGCAGTATGCTAAGTATTTTTCTGTTTAACCAGCAGGTGAATCTGGAATTGCTGGGTCTGGTTTAGTGTGATCACAGCTGTGATCTATGTGTTCAATAGGAGCCCTATATAACCTCCCAGCCTGCTTAGTGAGATTCTCCTGTGATCTGACTGGGGAGCAGCAAACCTGTGTGGTTAACTTTAATTTCAGTTTGAGATAAATAGCCTCTGTTTTGACATGGACTGTTTCTTTGCTCAATAAATGGCACATGTGTTTCACCTCCAACTGTGACCTGCCGTGCCTCTTTACCTTGCTGTGGACTTATCCAGGGGGTCCCACTCCCTGCGGCTCTACTCAAAATATATATAAATATTTAATACTACTTTTTGTAAAATTATACAGTATCTAAAAAATCACAAAGGGATTTCAGTTTTAAAGTAAGGCTTAAAAAACACCTGTTTTTTCTTTACATTAGCGCTTAACTGTCTATAAAATCTCTGCACGCAATTTCCTTTGCGACTTGTTTCCTGGAATGATTTTCTTTGGGTTGCTGTCAAATCTGACAGAAGACTTCACTTCAGTTCCATCATATGCAATTCATCCAATGAATCTGCTTCACTTCCTTCATAAAATAATGTCCCAAGCCAACATTAATCAGATTTCATAACCTTCCTTTTATGCTTCTATAAATTCAAGAAAAAAGAAGCGTTATTCACTTGATGAGACCAGGGCTGTTATCTTATCAAACCTTATCTTATCAGGACTTATCTTTATCAAACCAGTCAGTTAGCAAAGACAAGAATCTTTTTAATCATTGGACTGGATCCAAAACGTTGAAAGGCTACATGGATACCCTTAATAAAGGACACCATGAACTTTGAGTAAGAGTACATTTTCCTAGATCTACTATAGTGTTTTTGGCCTTAACTGGATAACATTGTCCTGCACAATTTTTCTGGAGCTATACCATGGCTTCTTTAGCCTGTATTTGCTGTTAAGTTATACAGCTATAGAAAACTTGGCATCTGAGAACTGCATTGTTTGTTCTTTGGTCCAGCGTCAAGCTCTTAAAGTACAAATATTTGCATAACTATTTATTTTAAAAACTCAATAGCTAATTTTGTGAAATAAGAGGGCATCATATCACAGTAAGGTAAATTCTCTTCTTACCCATGTAAACATCTCCCTTTATTGGATGATTTCTTATTTATTTATTTATTTATTACCTCACTTCACACTCCTATCCAACAAAGATTGGGACATTCAGCATTTATATATATATATTTAACGTGCCAACATCTCTTGAATATACAACTACATTAGAGGTTAGAGGCTGATCAGTACCTAACTGGTTGGCATATTGGGATGGCTAGCCCCTGGGACTTTGAGGCGCCACTCCAACTCTACTAAAGTTATGCACTTTATTACATTTAAGTAAACATTTCATACAGAGAAAGAAAGAGAAAATCTTAGAAAATCTAAGTAGATATCCACAATGAACATGGTCATATAAATACAGAAAATTTCACTTTACTGATAGTCCAGATAATCCAAAGTTGCCTCAACGAGTTTCACCCATTTCTGGGCTTCCTCAGGAGGTTAGTATATCCACGTCATTAGTCAACAAAAGGCAGAAAAATTAACATGCTCTTGTGTTCATATGCAAAAAACTAGGAGTTCAGAGCTTGCCCACTTGAAATATAAGGATTAGCAGATCAAATGGTGAATAGCCAATCACTGGTGTGGGAATGTATACCATCACCTCAATATCTCACATATTGTCTTGGTGACGAAATGGTGACCTAAAAAGTCCAAAATAGCAAAATAATCAACAAATAGCCTAACTTTTATTTTATACCCAAAGTACAGTGTGTGCTTTACTTCATTTCTTTACTGTATATATATTTCACATATGCGCTGTTTTGGGATAGTAAAGAATCTATATGTAAATACCTCCTAGTCCGAAGTATTGTGTGTTTGTGTAAGATATTTATATATCCTCGGCTATCTAACCATCCAATTTATAAAATAGTAAAGAATGTCAAAATATATCTAATGTAAGTGTGTTTCATTTTTTTTGAAGTATAGAAAGGATTTGTGAACAGAATTAATACTCAACACAATATTTCAAACCCAAAATCCAAGTCTACTTCCAGCAGAGCCTAAGAATCTCTACAGATAAGTTTGACTGGCCAAAGTGCACATCGCTCCATGTTGCTCTCTACCAAGCGGCAGCAAGGTATAAAGGAGCTAAGACATAATACTGAATGATGTATTTCAAAGCCAATCACAGTCAGCGAGAGAACTGCTTTCATCAAAGTACATTTCACACTGGGATGAGACTGTGCTCTATAGTTATTAGTGGTCTACAACTGAGCTGGAAGTGCAAAGGTATAACACGTGAACACTCTCTGGATATATATTAGTATACTGTGTGAAAAGGGATATGTTTTTTATTTTGGTTGCATTGCTTAACAATACAAAGCAGAAGTTGATGTGTAAGGGGATGAAAGATGTATGTATGACCTATTTGACTCTTATCTGAATTAAATTTTCTTATCACAATCTGTCTCTTCACTCGTCACTGTATAATAGACACAAATGTGTACTGCATTTTGCAAACTAAGCTCTGAGGAAAAAACTATACAAGCATAATTATTTATTTATGTATTTTTTAGTATTTTGTAGGAGAAATGGGCCCGTAAAGGTAAGTCCAGCAAAGTCCTTGGATTGGTCCTGAGCCCTTTCAGTGTTAACCATTATAATCCTGATGGAGTGTTAATAATTGTGAACTTTAATCTTGATACAGGGAAAGACTATGCAGTAAGTATGTCAGCCTCAAATTACATTGAAAACAACAGTAAGAAAACAACAATGAACAGTACCCCCCAGTTGACTGCCAATCCCCTCTTAAATCATTCTATACTTAGTAGGAACAATAACCTGTATTGTACATTGATGCAGAGGGGTCAGGTAAAGAAAGTGAGGACTAAAAAGTTAATGTTTAACACATTCCCAAATTATACTGAACAACAACAACATTCAAGGGTAATCCATCAAATCTTTATAGACCTTGTCCTAAAACTGTAGCGTCACAACATACTCTGATGTTTTTTTTCCATGTGTTTATAATGCATTGTAAAGTTTATTTAAAGCAAAGAAAAACATGTTTTGGTCAAACAAGGAAGAAGAGAGAAATGTATTTATTTATTTTTGCCTTTTTTCCTTTTAGTTCCTTTCCAAAAGACTCGGTAGAGGAAGGAAATAAAAGGATATTATTATTAAGTAAGTATATCCTATCTAAGTAATACCACCTTAGAATTTTGTCTCTATCCTAACTTTCTTTAACATGACATTGATAAACACTAAAGCTAGACATACAGGCATCAACTTTTTTGTTTGACTGTAAGGACAATTTCACACTAAATGCGTTTTTTAAATGCATGCGGAAACGCAGCGTTTTTAAAAATGAATGCAGAGTGAATGGTAACAAACGTACAGGTTTTTAAAACATAGTGCAAGGCATATAGCCTTACCAAAGGCCTGTGCATGTGCTCCATAATATGATCAGAATCAAATCAATCAAATCAAATGAAAATATCTAGATTAATTTAACTACAACCAATCATGTCTCTTTTTTTGTAATCAATTTCCAACAATCTATTCAGTTTGGAAAGGATCAAATTCCAACTGACTTTAAAGATGGCTTTTTGTATGCCCCTTAGGTCCTTTAAGCCAGGGCTCCACTACAATTTGCTATAATGCATCAAAATCCTAGTGGTTGTGTCTTCTGTTTGTGCCCTATTCACTCTAAATGGGTGTGGTAAACAGCGTTCTAAAAATCATGTCACAATGGGGCACACTTACATCACATATACGTACCCATTCAAAACTAATAGGATGAATACCAAGACCATGATCACTGCTATTTTGGTCATAGTCATTTTGGTTTGGTTTCGGCAAATCGTAGGGGAGCAGAGTCCTTACAGTGACTATACCTAAAGATGACACTAAGAGTATTACATGTCTGGCAAGGGATAAACCCCTCAGCATTCTTTTTAAATCAAGTATATGTATGAGTTATGCCTCATATCCTTTTCAAATCTTAATGTATGATCATTTACAGTTTAATACAGGGAGTGCAGAATAAATTATTATTTAATTCTTAGGCAAATAAGTATTTTGACCACATAATCCTCTTTATGCATGTTGTCTTACTCGAAGCTGTATAGGTTCGAAAGCCTACTACCAATTAAGCATATTAGGTGATGTGCATCTCTGTAATGAGAAGGGGTGTGGTCTAATGACATCAACACCCTATATTAGGTGTGCATAATTATTAGGCAACCTCCTTTCCTTTGGCAAAATGGGTCAAAAGAAGGACTTGACAGGCTTAGAAAAGTCAAAAATAGTGAACACAATAGGGATGCAGCACTCTTAAAATTGCAAAGCTTCTGAAGCGTGATCATCGAACAATCA
>CM070034.1:68870082-68886394 GCA_036250615.1 Ptychadena robeensis | reverse complement strand
CTATACCTTTAGCCTTGAGTAGAGCCCATCGATCTATTTATTGTTACTGGTCCTGCTGCCAAGAGTTTACTATTTTTCACCTTATGGAGGTATTCACTCCTTGATACTTTGTCTACTTGATTACTAATATTGATACTTTGCGGCAGCTATCCCCTAGATTAATACCTTAATTTGGAGGCTTTGGATACATTTTATGGTGATTCACTTTATCAATCTTAAATCATGCAACGCGAGTATATAGTGACTTTTAAAAGGGATTTTACATCTATATTTATTATAGTTTCTCTGTTTCTTTTCTTTTACCATGGCTAGTTTCACTTAACCATGGGAACACAGACTGACATCAGGCGGGCTAAACACGTCTCTCCCCCGCTCCTCTGGTTGTCTCCAACCCAAACCTTAATTGCTGCTATATCCCCTAAACCCTCAAAACGGGATACTATGAATTAGATACAATGTACAGTGTAAGTAGACTTTTGATTTAACTATTACTCTGTCAATATATTATTAAACAGTCCTTTTGGTTTGACTTTTCCTTTTTTACTCTAACTCTATATAGTGACTCCATCTTGCACAAATTAACCCCTGAGGAAGCGGTCATCCGCGAAACGCGTCGGGCGTGCAATAGTGTCTATGTTTGTACTATATGTATCTGGATATTTATATGTATTTGGATGCTTGTTTTGTATCAATTTTCCTTGTTATCATGTACCTGTTTGACCATTCTGTTATTAATCATGACACTGTTTATTATGTAATGGCTGTTTCGAGCATAACAAAATAAATTTTGATGTACCTTTTATATTGTTGCCGTTAAAGTCCCCCCCTGCCCATTGGGAAACCTCATCATTTTTTGGGGTCTTTCTTTCTTTTTTCTATAATATTAGGGATGTTGGCAAATTTACTATCTAAGTGGGTGGATTACGCTTTTTGTACCAACTTTAAACAACTGTCATCATAAAAAAGGATATACCGGCATCCAACAATTGTACCGGTATATCTGTATTCAATAAGACCTCAAATTGTAATCGGTGTGTATATATATTGATGACTTGTGACGTGTTTCGCCTATGCAGCTTTCTCAGGTCAATCAACGGATCTGAGACTGTTGACCAGAGATAAAAACCACACAATGAGCTCCCCTATGGCTAGACCAAGACCATCGATGTATGGGATAATGCCTAAAAGGGACCATACAATACTCATTGCATTCTTTTAGTATTATTTCGGAGTATACAATCTGGGATGTCCTTACACAGTAAATCATCTAGATAGGTACCGATCAATCTAGCTCCTATGAAGAGGATCACAAATGGATGATAGAAAGGTAATCTGTCTTTCTCTATGATGAAAGACTTTGTAGATGGTGGTTAAGAGCAGGGATCCGTCTATCCTCCCGTCATCGGTTCAGTCCAAACCATTCATCTGTGGTCTCGGTCTAGCCATAGGGGAGCCATTCATGTGGTTTTTATCTTTGGTCAATAGTCTCAGACCCGTAAATTGACCTTCAGTTTGCGATATAACACGGTGTGTATAGCCTGAGGAAGCCGCATAGGCGAAACATGTTGCAAGTCATCAATATACACACCGATTACAATTGGAGGTCATATTGAATATGGATATACCAGTACGATTGTTGGATGCCCGTATATCCTCTTTGTATGATGATTGTTGTTCAACGGTTTGTGAGATTGGATGGTCTATGTGACCCTCAACAAGCTAAAAATACAAATTGTTTGTTTTTTATGATTTCTTTAATAAAATTGTTATTAAGCACAGTCAAAATTTGTGATGTCAAACATTCCAATCAAAGTCCCATCCAAGGGGAATTTTCTTTGTTTTATTTTTTTCTATATGAAGTGAAGTGCTATTACAAAAATACAGAAGGTGTGATTTTGATTTCCCTAGTGACACATTTTTATGGTTAGATGCTTAAACTAATGGAATAAACACATGCAGATTTCATTTCTCTAAATAAGTACATTTCACTTATGTAATTAATGCTTCATTCTGACAGGTCTACAATTGAGACCCAGAGTGAGATTTGACAGTCTTTATACTTTACTGACATTTTGGAGGATGTAATATGAGTAATTAAATTCCTTCTTAAGATCTACACTTCCACACAGCAATACATTAAGGAACAAGACATAAAGTCCGGATTTGGGTAATATCACAGGCAATACTGGTGACTGGTCCTTTGCTCTCTGTTTGCCTTGTTGCCTTCCACACTTGAACCCCTCTTTAATTGTAATATCCTTACAAGTTATCCTCCAAACTTTCTGATTTATGTAAGTCATGGAAAGCAATGTACAGCAATATACTGTGACAGTGCATAAGATACATGTCTGCACATTAGTGTAGCTATTTTCTTATATAAAAAAGGGCAATCTGAATTTTATATTTTTGTCTATATTACACTGAGAAATGTAGGTAATTTCTGTCATATTACATTGCCTGTCTATAGCAACTGGTAAAACTAGAATACAAATCAGACAATACATTTTGCAAATGGTGCGTGGAAGCAGTTTAGTCTTTTACAATGATCTACTGTCTCATAAAAGTCCAGAAGGAGAATAGGCTCAGGTGACAGAGGCTGTATTTATGAAATTATTGCGTTTATAAAGATAGAAGCTTTGAAGCTATGCAATATTAAAAGCCAAATTGCATCTAGCATTAAAGTCTGCATAAGACTTAAAGCGGAGGCCTAGGAAACAAGCCAAACACACAGCTGTAACAAAACATATATGTATATGGAATGGAGTCAGAAGATGTGTCATTCCGAATAAACCAGCATTGAGAACCAGGCAAACCTGCCAGAAAGCACAGCAAGGTCCTAAACATCCTTACATATCTTTCAAGTGAGTAGTAACTTGCACTTTAATGCTTTGTTTTTCGATATATTTTTGAATGTTATATGTATATGATAGATTGTGATAGAAATACATTATAGAAAATGACTTTTCAGTAAAGGTGACACCATGTCACTTTGTCAGGATAATAACAGTGTGCAAGGTGTGTGTTTTAGTGTCGTTGAGCAAGAAACTCTGGCATGACCAAAAAAAGTTGCGCCTGACGGAGTAATGTGGTGTCTCAAATCGCCTTGTACAATTAGTGTTGATGAACTTTATTTACCGTAAAAAAGCACACAATTCCTGAAATATGGCGCCTCTAACCTGTGGTTACTACCCCAGAAAACTGAATCTACCCCCGGAAGCACAGATCCAGCTGCCTATTCTTACCGGATTCCCACAGGCCCAACGGAGTTCGACCAGGATCTTAACCCAGCCACCACCACACCTCACCAATACACCTCACCGATATTAATGTGATTGGCATTTTACTTTTGGCATACATCACACATAAAGCTATTCTACTCCTTGTTTTTTTTCCCCTTTGGGTTACTCCATAATTTTTGTCCCCTATACAGCTCTCAAATAGAGCTGTAAGATGTAATAGTAAGATGTAAGATGTAATAGTAATAGTGATAGTAATGGAACCAAAAAAACAGCTATTTGCAGGTTATAAAGGCCAATAAGTCAGTAGTTGAAGGCAGCAGTTGAAGTATACTGTCCTAGAACTCTTAGATCGGATGTACAATGTTGGGGCTTCCAAGTGTGACTTTGGTTTCATAGTGTGCTTTTATTAATGGGCTTGGAATGGGTTAGATGATGAAAGCAGACACTCCACCAATCAGATTGTCCATGAAAACCAACGGATTTTGTAATAACCTCTACTAATGCTGCAATCAGTGCAGAACAGTTATTTAGTTCTAGCTAATGACAAGCATGCTGTCATGTGAATGACAGCCCTACCAACCATGTTCTTACTGCATTGTCAGCTGTGCCACTTTCATTGTAGCCTTTCCCACAAGCCTTCTGTATTATGTCCGAAAATGTCTGGTCACCTCGTCACACCCGTCTATGCCCAATTTGTATTTGTTTATAACAGTGGTTATCCTTCCTCCTGAATCTTAAACTCGACCTGCAAGCTATAAGTTGGAGTATGCTGTTAATTCATTGAATTTTTTACCTGACTTTTTTTGTAAATGTTTCTTTTACTATTTTGAAAAAAACTTTAAAAAGAATTTACCAAAAAATATATTTCTGGTCAAGCTAGGTTTAATATTAAGACCATATAGTAAATGTTGAGCATGCGTCTGCAACCAAAACTCCAAGTAATTAAGAACATGTGACATATTGTACATGGATCAGTGACAACATATATATTCAAGGCTGTCATAATGCATAATATGGAAAAGGTGAGTTAATAGTAAGTAGTAGACTGATCACCTGTTTAATATACATGAAGAGATACATGCCAAGTTACCTCTAGGTAAGATACTACATCAAGTGTATCTGGTTTTCGATGCATCATCTTGAAACCTTACTCAGAGCTTGCCTATTCTGACATCTGATTGGGTTCTTGTTCATTTAAATGCATGACCACATTGAAAGAAAAGCTTTAAGGTACAATTCAGTGTTGCTGAACTGGACAAACATGAACCTATAGCACACGGTTGCCCACATATTTTTGTTTTACTTGCATAGCAACATTAAAATGTAAGGAAATATGATTCTGAAAATGTTGGGCCATTTTGCTTATATTAGCCTTATATTAATAAAGAATCTACTCACATTGCTTTTGCCATCTACCAGTAGATTGTGATCCACCTGTTGGGCACTCCTGCTATAGCAGATACATTACTCACTTTGTTTATTCTGATTCCTATAATTTACTCATGCTTTGTTTCACAAATAAACAGAAACATCTAATGTTATACTACAGCAACCAAAAATACTTGCCATGTGAAAGCTTAATACTTCCCTGAAAATTACAGCTCTACTGAAAGTATCTAAGCACTTGGAGGAAAATTCATACAAAACATAAACCTAAGGAGAATATTTTGTATTTTCTTTCTTCTAACCTTGGAAAATATTCAGCAACTCATATAATGCTAATAATCCTTTTGTTATACAATAGTAAGTACTAGTTCATCACATTGAATTGCACTGATAACATCATTAAACATTGTGAGACAGTAATAGGGAAAACTGGTAAACAATGCAATATGGGATGCGGTGTAATCGGAGACAAGGCAGGTATGGTCTAACATTTGAGTAAATGTATTAGCATTAATTTAGATGCAGAGACTCTCACAAACACCATTCATCATTTCTCTCTGGTATTACAAGTTTAAACAAGAGTACTCTCAAATGGTTCGCTTCAGCTTTACAGCCAGGAAAATGTTCTCTCTGAAGTCTAAGCATCCTCAGCTGAATCAATACGGTAAATAAAAAGTTGTGTGCATCATGAATGTTTGATAAATTCCTCCCTCTGGGTTTTTTCCCCATAAAGATCCTTTTTTATTACATGTATCAATATTGCATAGGTAATGTTCCCTTTTTCATGGTTTAACTACTGCAGAAGCAGTTAAGAAACCTGTAAAGAGGAGCCTCTTGCTTACAGCAAATATGCCTCTATTATCACATGCAATGGTAGCAAACAATTAATCCAGTTTGCTGGTCGTAAAGTACAGATGCTCAAAGTCATTTATATTTCATAAAGAAAAGAATGACAAAAGTGATATTGATACCTCTACTTTTACTTACAGCTCATCTAAACTCACCAAATGCGAGCCCCTCGCTAGCAAACTCCCCGTTATACAGATTATCTGAAAAAAAAATATCCTGTGATAAAACAATCCCCAATATACCCCATAGCTCCTCCACTATCTTTAGAAAACTTTGTGGTAGTAAGTGCGTCTCTTATGGTAGCCAAGACGCCTCGATTTCTCTGCGATCGATTCTCGATTCCATCATTCCAGGCGATAGAGAAATCTGCAATTGATCGTTTTGCAACCAATGACCACACCGCCTTGGGAAACTAATTTGGGGTCGATTTTGGCATGAGCCGATCACCTTTAAAGTCGATTTCTCAAAAGCGATCAATCAGAATGGCTGCAGCATAGGGAGCTATAGGTCAATTGCACAGGAAGTAATCGAGGGTCTTCACCAAGTACTTTGCTTGACAAACGATCAATTTAAATTTTTTCGGGTCAGGGTGGGCAGCACTAGATTTGTGGCGCATTGATCAACGCGAACACGGGCGAAATCGGGCAAAAATTTACTGAAGAATCGATTTATGTATAGCTACCTATACATATCACCAGAAAGTACAAGCCAGATGCCTCATGAAGCCCCCTTTACAGGCCTACATTTTCAACATTGAAAGCCATAATCTAGTTGCCATATGCGTTGCTGAAGTTCATGAACCCCTGGAAGGCTGCAATTTACAGAAGATCAAACATAGCAATTGCAGGCCAATCTCTCTACAGACCAATCTCCCTACTCACCACTGATATTAAAACGTAGCGACTGCAATCAGTTAGGGAGAGCACAGCGGGTTAGTATATTTTTAAGAGTTTTGGTTTCCTTCTACACCAGAAGTGCTCAGAGGTAAGTAGAAATGAAATTTGTTTTAAAAAAAAAATAAAATATAAAAATGGTTAAAAGAAGAAAAATATATGAATAAAACATAGATTGACAATTCTTTCGCTAGTTGATGTCGACTTGATAATAAACAGGTGTTTTTTTAAATCAAGATATACATTGTGTCATCTCCCAGCATTTTTGAAAGACAGTATTCTTCAGAATACAGAGAGAGAGGGAGAGACAGAGAGAGAGAGGGAATGGAAATAAATATAATATAAATAATGGAATTAAAATACTGTATTTTTCTCACTATAAGATGCAACATACCATAAGACGCACTGCATGTTTGGAGAGAGAAAAAAGTAATTTACATATACATTGAATATACAGCATGTTCCAGCAAAGTAGGGAGGTCTGGATAATGCAGTATACTCTCTATATCCCTTTAACCAAGCCAAACACATTACTAGAAGGCAGAGCTTAGTTCTAGTATAATATACAAGGCTGAAACTATAGCATGTTCCTATACACTAGCAGTACCCATTCTCTGAACCCACTGACTAGCTCACGGAAATACAAATGTAACAATCTGGCACTAACAACCTACCATGAGCATCTATTTACATATGGGAGGAGGGGTGGGTCTGTCATATATTTTTTTTATTGCAATGCAGAATGTAAATACAAAACTCAATTAGCCTCAACTTACTCTGCTGGTTGATCAGTGTGTACAGATAATGGATACAGCTAGTGCTAATGCATATGGTAGTGGCCTTATGGCTTGGGTATGGTACACATGCCAGCCTCCTAGGATTGCTCCCAGGATGTATGGTACAAATGCCAGCCTACTGGGAATGCTCCCAGGATGTTTGGGACAAAAAGGTTTTTCTTTTTTTAATATTTTGACCATTAGATGCATTTTCATTGACTGTAAGTATATAATGCATTTTTATCTATTTAAATATTTCAAATATTTCTACAGAATACTCAAGGAATACAAGAAATTTAATTGAATCTTACCACATTGAATCTCACATCACAACATAAAACAAAAAATATGAGTTTTCAACTAACTAATTACTTAATAATTTTGTGTATCTTTAATAAATAAAATCTCTTTTTGAGGCAGCAACAGTCTGATCCCAATATTGTAATTATTTTGTGCTGTGCTAAATATTGATTCCTTGTATGACGAAGTGCGAGCATGACATTTTATTTTTCCATTTCCACCTACTAAAGAAGTGGCAATCAATGTCTTTACTTTTTCTATTAGATTCCAGATTGTATATAAGGCTGTGTATATAAGGCTATTTTCTTTGGTCATTTGCAGTTATATACAATGTAGCTGACTACTATGCTTACCTATTCAGCTAGAGATTGATGGCGTGCCACCATGGCCTTCAGCAATTGCCTTGCATATCATAACTGGCTACTGAGCTAGATATTTTGTAACTAGCTCTTAACACTAGAAAATCCCTCAGAAACCAAACTTCAAGTCCTGGAGTTGGTACTGATGATTAATTCTTACTGATAAAATGCTAATGAGAGAGATTTTATATCTGCTACCAATCTTTGCTATGCAACTCATCATGTAACGTGCCCCCTAGGAAGTTATTTTTTAGATGGGAATGCCAACAGTATTAGCACAAACACAATTTTAAAAAACCACTTACCTTTAACTTATCATTGACATAAGGCTTAACCCTGATCCTTAATGCAGTGGTTCCCAACCTTTTTTTCCTTAAGGCCCACCTTGCCTGTGTCCAAGCCAGGCCCCCAAATCCTACCCGCATACACAAAATTAAAATAAATTTTCCTGAAAGTAATGTCACAACCCTCAAGCCCTGGGGTAATGTCCTCTCCCTCC
Organism: Ptychadena robeensis; assembly: GCA_036250615.1. NCBI lineage: Eukaryota > Metazoa > Chordata > Amphibia > Anura > Ptychadenidae > Ptychadena > Ptychadena robeensis. Next base: position 68,878,093 of record CM070034.1, on the reverse strand, counting down.
TAGCTTGTATGCACACAACCCTTTTTTTACATATCCAACAATTGTGGGGATGTAACCATGCTTAGGGGACTCTCACAAAGTCAAATAATGAACTTTCCAAAATGAAATTCCACCAACAAACTTCTGCTTGTTTACCATTTACCAAGCCCGAGTCCAGCTCCGCTTTCAGCAAGTTTTATCATCCTGAGCTGGACTTGGCTTACTGAGAGAAAGACGGAGCTGAGCACAGAGTGTCACCTCTCCTTTGACACAACTAATGGTGTGCCCCCCCTGTGCGATCTCTGTCACCCCAGGCTTGGATCCACTGCCCTAAAGTATACCTAAAGTCAAACTTTTACTATAAAAGTAAACTGCTCACTAAATGTCCTGATCAATAACATAAGTAGAAATAAAAGTTAGGCAAATGAAATGTTTACAAGGAACAGAGGTGAAATCGACAATGAGCAGACATTCTTTATCTTACTGGTAAATATTCAGGACAGAATATGGATAGAAATCCTCTAAATGAGACAGATTTCTCTGAACAACCAGGCTTATCTGTATAACATGTAGATCTGTGCAGATCTCTACTTGAGTTAAGAAATTCACACAACACAGTGGGATTAATCGCATGCACTGTGGATACAAATATACTACCCAGCAATACAAGGAATGAACATTCTTTTTAAAAGTCCCTGCTTAGATTGAATGCTGTTTATACAGCAAATTACCTAAATAACATGTTCCAGAACTGGACAATATTCACACCAAAGATAGATGATCTGCATTTGGTTTCAGTGACCACATTATATTTTATAAAATATTGTATTCAACAAACCTGCTCAACTGCAACAAATATGGTATGTCAATGAATTCCATAAATAAAAATTGTATATTGTTAAACTGATGGAATACCACTGGTGAAAACAGTGAAACTTCATCTGTTCTGTTAATCCTGCAGCGTGAAAGGCTTAGCGGGAGATACTGTACTCTATATGGGGATTGAATGGACAGCTATCAGGTTGCAGTCTCAATCAAATCTGGCAGGAGACTGGTGTATATTACAATGTGGATATGTTTTTCTGAATGAACCATGTAAGTGAGAGAGCATTTACTGGTGTTAAATTTACATTTGTGCCAGAAAATAATCATGTTAATACAATGAGCTGTACTGATATTGAAAGAGTAAATTTGATTGCTAGGCTGATAGGAGTAGAATCTTCTAAGTGTTTATCGACAAATTGGTAAAGCTAACCACAGACGCTTAGAGTTCCCTGAGATCAATTTATTAAATGATCGGGACATGCGATTGAGTCTTCGATCATAAGTCGTACATCGATTAAGAAGTGCACCATTTTCGAGATACTATTAGGAGGAGCTGATTCATGTTGTGTGATGTTTTTTCTGGAGATGATTGCAAAATAAAGTTTGTTTGATTTTAAGAGGACCAAAAAGTGCGGATTCCATACCCCCCCCAAAAAACAGAGATTTTATAAATGCAGACTGAATGTGTAGCTGCTTGATTTTATATACCTGCAAATTCACTGAGCTGTGTGCCAATACCTTTGTCTATATATTGTCTATTCTGTGAATTAGTACAATTTTAATCAGTCACAATATGATAAATTGGTTGGATTCAAGGAAGTAGTTTTACATGTATTTCAAGACAAGTAAAATGTATTCCATGAATCTGGAATACATTTGAACTGTAAAGCACTGAAGTAACAGTTGTTGAATGAGCATTTCCGAAGGGGCTCAGCTTGGTGCACATTAAGGATGAGAATTCTCTTTCATGTACTGTATTTGCCTAATTCTGCTTTGAGAATGCCAATTTAAAAAAATAAAAATAAAACAAAATATCATTTTGAAACCTCTTTAAAAAATGCTCTAATTATTTATTCTTACCACTGAGAAGGCCGCTCTTGAAGAAAGCTATTGACAACTCACTAGTGCTTAGCTGAAAGATTAAGGTAAAGCTCATAAAACTGCAATTTAATTAAAGTTTCCATTAAAGAGCTTCAGTGCTTTAAAGACTAAGCAAAAAGTCTTTTTATATGAAGTTTAAATTATTGTTAGTCCAAAAGCTTCAATGTGTCAATGCGGCAGATGTCCACGAACACTTGTCTTTTTACTGTCACAAAAACCAATGAAACATTAATTAATGATACTGCATTTCAAAGGCCATATTCAATTTAGAAGAGTGCTCTTTTCAGGTATCAGGTGAGGAAGACTAAGTGACACCTGGAAGCAGGTGATGCCGTGCAAATCCAAAACAAACACACTTTTAAAGCATACTTGTATGAGGAATTCAACAGACACCTGAAATTGTTCCAGCAGATGGAGGGATATGTAATCTGCTGCTACAAGATGAACCTCTGCCGACTGACTGGCCATGATGGCGTCATCACACACGGCCGCTAGTGCCGAGAATTGGCCGTGCACCCTTTGTGAACTAATGGGATTGGCTGGGAATTTTCCAGCATGCCAGATCACTGTGTGATCTGACATGCAGCACATTCCTGGTCAAACTGTCCAGGGGGCGCACCCGATTTTCTGCCGACCCGACCGCCAAACGATTGCGGGAACACACACGGCGGTTGATCGGCTGAAGAATCGGGCAGGAATCAATCAATACACACACAAGTATACAGTATATATCCAAGACAAATACATAAAACAGATTAACAAAATAAAGAACATTCTACAGAACTAAATACAGAAATAAAATATAATGCATTTGAGTAAATTATTTTGTTATTTAAAAACAATCAAAGGTTCATCTATGGCAGTGAATTAAATCTCCTCTGCTTTGCTTGCCAAGCCAAATTCTCCTTCATTGGTGTCCCATAAGCTTTCTTTTACAAACACTGAAGCTCACAGCAAGAGCTTTGGGCTGCTACCTGGTATTCATATGGAGCAAAGATTATATGTGAAGTGGTCTGGTGACCATCTGGTGTTCCATAGACTGCAGTTGGCCAAGTGAGTCCACTCTCTTGGCTTGCAAGTGACTTTCAGTGATACCAGCTTTGACATAAAAGATTAAGGCTAAATTTACACTGTCGTTTCCCGTGCTGCTACAGTTGCTCAGGCAGCAGACGGGGAAAAGACCGGTCACAAGCGCCTGCAAACTTGTGCAGGCGCTCTTGGGTCGTTTAGCTAAGGACCCCATGACAGGTCTATCGGGGTGAATGCCCCAAAACAGACAGCGGACTCCTAATGTTGCTCCTGCAGGTCGGTTGCGGTAATTCGGTGTTAACGAGTCGTTCATTGAAGAACCGTGTAAATTTAGCCTTAAGGAATGTTATCAGCTGAGATGTTACATCAGATGGCATAGATGAGGACTAATAACAATAAATTCTGAAAAAGAACAGGAAGGGTCAGTTCCATATATCATTGCTAGAGGAGCAGTGGAATATGCAGCAGTCTGAATTCAAACTGTGCTGCACTTTTGCCTGGATATTGAGAACACATTCTGTTAAGGCTTCCATACACAGGTTGATGCCTATAGCTGGGAATAGACCGTACAATTTACCGTCTATTCCTTATCCGATTCTCTGCACGAGGAGTGGCATGATGATGTCATCACGCCCGCCTGCTAGTGCCGAGAATCAGACGGCACTCTTAATATGCAGCTCATTACTTCGCCTGGGGGCAGCCGTGGGATCGGGCTAAAATTTACCGTCCTGTCGGATAACTGTGCGATCCGACAGGATGGCTGATTTTAGCCCAACCCTCGTCAGTTGCAGCCTCTAATTCCTGCACGACCCGATGCCTAAGGGATGCGGGAGCACGCACAGCATTGGATCGGCGGTCGGATTGTGCAGGAATTGGAATGTGTATGCCCAGCATATGAGATAGATATTGAAGGAACACAGGTGCAGCACTGCTGCGTCATCCAATTCAGCCGATGCTTTGCATGAGGACCCGCAGTACCCATCTTAAGCAATTCAAATCGACTATCATTTATGGTCATGTCTGATATCTCTGTCTTTGAGTGGGATTGATTGATCCCACTCAAAGACAGGGGTGGCCGCATCAGAAAGCTGCTAGATCGATGTCCATGAGAGTGTGCAGCATAAAGTCAGCGCTCGAAGCAGCTGTCTATTGAGCAGCTATCGTCTAGTGAATGAGCGCCTTTATTGTCTAAAAGTCTAGAGTTAAACTTTAAAGTACTTCCTAGAGCGGCCTAAAACAGAGATGTCCAATGCCAATCCTAAAGGGCAAGATTCAAAACCCTTTGTATTAATTCTTAGAAGCTAGTTATTAAGGTAAGGAGTGGTTTGCAAAGAGACAGAAAATAAAACTGACCTGATTGTGGCCCTTCAGGACAGGAGTTAGGGCTGGTTTCCACTGTGTCTTTTCCCCAGCGTTAGACATATGCAGACAAGACACCTCCCATTCAAGTGAATTTACAATGGGCACTTTTACATAAGTAAAGCGATGCTCCTCAAAATCATTGGACATGTCAGCATGACGCGGTAAAGCCAAGCCCAAAGCATCAGGCGTGGTTTCCCTATTCAATTTAACAGTTAGGGTGGTAATGCGCCCTAAACCACAAGGAATTGTAAGCAAACAGTGACGATGTATAATGTCTGTATCTTTTGCCAGTAGAAACAAGCCCTCACATTTTAAAACCATTTGCTAGGTGAAAAAAGCAGTGCCATTTGTAATACAATTTTTCAACACGGACCCGTGTAAATTTTTGCTACACAGGCCTAAAAATCTGACTGGTGCCATGTTTAAAAGTGTTTTTTTTCCACTGTAAACTGTAATGGCATCTATGCATAACATTTTACAAATCAGCCACACATATGTCTGTGGAAAGCATATGTGCTTACTTTATTTAAAAAATCTAAACATTTAACATAATGTTTTCATCTAAAATAAGTAATACACTGGATGGATTTTGAATGAAACAACCACAATGTGCTTTAACTGTAGACTGTCAGCTTTAATTTGAGGGTATTTACATCCAAATCAGGTGAACAGTGTAGGAATTACAACAGTTTGCATATGTTCCTCCCACTTGTTAAGGGACCAAAAGTAATGGGACAATTGGCTTCTCAGCTGTTCCATGGCCAGTTGTGTGATATTCTCTCATTATCCCAATAACAATGTGCAGATAAAAGGTCCAGAGTTCATTTCAAATGTGCTATTTGCATTTGGAATCTGTTGCTGTCAATTCTCAAGATGAGAGCCAAAGAGCTGTCACTATCAGTAAAGCAAGCCATCATTAGACTAAGAAAACAAAATAAATCCATCAGAATGTTGCAAACATTCTTAAAAAGAAGTAATGCACAACATCCTATGGACAGATGAGACCAAGATCAACTTGTACCAGAGTGATGGGAAGAGAAGTGTATGGAGAAGGGAAGAACTGCTCACGATCCTAAGCATACCACCTCATCAGTGAAGCATGGTGGTGGTAGTGTCATGGCATGGGTGTATGCCAGTGAAACACTCTCTTGTGTTTATTGATGATGTGACTGCAGACAGCAGGATGAACTCTGAAGTGTTTCAGGCAATATTATCTGATATATACTGCAAAAGCAACCAAAGAGTTTTGAAGGGAAAGAAGTGGAATGTTATGCAATGGCCAAGTCAATCACCAGACCTGAATCCGATGTGTGCATGCATTTCACTTGCTGAGGACAAAACTGAAGGGAAAATGTCCTAAGAACAATCAGGAACTGAAGAGGCCATAGCGTTGCAGTAGAGGCCTGGCAGAGCATCACCAGGGATGAAACCCAGCGCCTGGTGATGTCTATGCGTTCCAGACTTCAGGCTATAATTGACTGCTAAGGATTTGCAACCAAGTATTAAAAAGGAAAGTTTGATGTATGATTATTATTCTGTCCCATTACTTGCAAACTATTGTAATTCCTACACCGTTCACCTGATTTGTATGTAAATACCCTCAAATTAAAGATGACAGTCTGTAGTTAAAGCAAATCCATTGTGGTGGTGGATAAAGCCAAAAATGCTAGAATTGTGTTGACGTGCCAATATTTATGGACCTGACTGTGCTTTTTTCATATTCAGATCCTTAGAATAAGGAGTTAAAACACTCCTGCTCTACGGTAACAACAAATCTCACAGAGATGGATAAATTCTACAATGAGTATCTAAAATCTAAAGCTATGCATAGGAACACCTGATTACTGTGTAATACATTGGTACAACTTTTTATATTCTTGTTCTTTTATTTTTAATAAAACTATTTGTCTTATTTTGTCCAACAAAAAAAATAGATATCACCTTTGTAAATTCCTGTTCTTTTAATTACCGGTTAAATGCAGAGTAAAAGCATATGTAGTACAGACAGTTCTGCTACAACTCAGGTCAGCTGTACAAACAGGTGATACCAGTATCAAAATGTCAGCACCTTGTTACCGTTCCATGGAAAAAATGATGTAAGTTGTTTGCAGGAAGCAGATCGCAGTATTGTTTGTCCAGATAAAGACACTTAGACGTGTACCTCTTTCTATTCGATTATTTATTGATGGCACTTTTATATAACAGTGAAAATGATATGACACGATTTCATAGATTTTATTTCAGTTATATTCTGACTTGCAAAGACATTTGATGTAGACAAGAGCACAATGTATAAAAGTGATAATCTAAAGCTTCCCATGCTGCGATCCGTGGTGATTATGTAGGTGATCAACCGGCATGCATGTTTGCGCCAATCAATCGGTTACAAAGACGCCAATGGATCTTGAGTGCCAACATGGAGCGATGATCAATGTGGGCAAAAATCTCGATTGACCAGGGAACGGACATGTCCGTTTTTCCTGGCCGATCATATTACTTGGGAGGGGGACCAAGAATTGAGGAAGGATCACAGCATATATAATATAAAGGCCAGAGGTATAAAGTAACAGTGATTTTTGTGCCACACCCCGAAAATTCTATAGAACAACGATTTCTTATACCAGAAAGTAAGTAAGTAAGAAAGTTTCTTGTACCAACATGTTTCGCCCGATTTATGGGCTTCTTTAGGATACACAAGTATGTAGGTAATTTTTCTAAAATAAATGAGATATACAATTATAATCTAGTCATTTCAGAACAAATATACAGTATATGCAGTCTATTACTGCTGTGTCCTCTTGTATTAATATTTAAAAAAAAAGAGAAAGCATTTATGAAAATGGGGGGCAGGTGCCTATAGCACCTGTATCCCCACCTTCCAGCGTTTGAAGACTAGGGGCTCCGGGACTTTTAAGACACTAGTGATATCATAATATTCATCAATCAAGTAAACATAATTTGTTGTCACAGTATTGAACATGATTTATTGTCACAGTATAAACATATAGAGAATGTGCATTATAGTACATACAATTCATTAGATAGTCAGTAACAATTTCATGGTTGTAATCCCAAATGATCACATAGCGGACAGAGAAATGTACAATAAGACAATAGGTCTAGCACTTAGGCATATGATGTATGTATCCAAAATTTTGTGCAAGGTAAGGAATAAAAACATCTCGACGCGTTTCGCCATCTGGCTTCTTCAGGAGATTACTATCTTTATTCCGTTATAAGCTAAATTAACAAATGGTCATCATTAGTATTCTGGAGATCAGTCAAAGTATATCAATAGGTACGTACATAGATACGTACACATTTTAAGTGTGGTTTTACACCTATTGGAATGGGTCAAGAACTTGGGGGAGGGGGGCCACAAGACCACCAAGGGCCACTCCCACAGCCAATGCCCCGCATGGGGAACACGGGGTCGCGGGGTAACAGGGGATATTCAAGGGTGCTTGGCCCCAGACACTCGCCACCTGAAAATGGAGAAGGTGTGTGGGTTAATAGTGGTCCACCCCCAGATGTATCTGGGACATCCCCCCTCCCATTAGGGGTTAACTACACCCATTGTGTAAAATGTGTATAAAACCAAAAGTGGAGGAGTGGAGGGCTCGTAAAAATTAAAATAAGAATGTGAATGCGGTGATGTCAGGGTCCGACTAGCCCTGGGGGGAGCGCGGCGCCGTCGGGGTCCCCAGTATGGTTA
>CM070034.1:68832371-68848893 GCA_036250615.1 Ptychadena robeensis | reverse complement strand
TATATACCTTAAAGAACTAACACACACTGACGTCTGTCTATGCCTTAAACCTCTTTTTTTTTTTTAGATATAAAAAGTGTAACGGACGATTAGAACTGAATTTCTGCTATAAGGGGAAACATTGGACATTGGTGTATTGGTTATCTTTCACCAGACAGAAAGTGGAGAGTGATCTGCAACAGGAAAAGAGACGATAACAAGCAACAAGAGGTTCTAGCATTTACTTGTGTAACCTAAATATATATTTCTGTCTGTGTTACTGAGACTTTCTATCACTTCCTGTCATAGGGACAAACTTATTACCAGCCAGAAAGCGAGGAAATCTATCCAATAGACCTGCTGACCACAGTAATAGTTCTAATACTTCACCACTATCCAAAACTAGAAAACAAAACATTTTCATGTTTAGAGGACACAAATGAAGCACAGGACAATAAATAGATAAGTGGGTAAAAAAAGCAATCATTATTGGGCTTGTGACCAATGAGAGGTGCAGTACCTGAAAGAACCAACAGGAAACCATCTTTTTGAGATCACATTCCAGTGAAGTGATTTCCGATTGGCTACTATAGTTAAGTGTTTTTTTTTTACCTCATAACTTTGCTTTTTGTGTTACTAAATCGTGCTAAAGAAATACAATACTTAGCTTTGCATTAGAAGCAGCCCATTTACAGTTTTTTTTCACCACAAATACATGTTTGGGAGAAAAGATCAAATTACTCAATGGTAACATAACTTTTTTTGGACTTACCCCAATGTTGTCATGGTGACGATAGTGTACCAGAAGGAAGCAGGTATACTAGTGAATTTGCTCTGTGTAGAGCCCTTTTCAGCATAAAACATGACTGTGGCAAAGATGATGATAGCCATAGTGAGGGAGAATAGCAGAAAGCCCAGCTCTGAGGCACAGCTCTTAAGTGTATAGCCCAAGATCCGCAGGCCCTGTGAGTGGCGGGAAAATTTAAAGATCCGAAAAACACGGAACACTCTCAGAGTAACAAACGCACCGCTTACGTCCTCATTGTTTGTCATCACAAGGCCTATGTAGTATGGCATGATGGCTACTACATCAATAATACTCATCACACTACGTACAAACCGATAGCGATTGGGGGCCGCCATCAAGCGTAACAAGTACTCCACGGTAAATATCATGACGCAAGCTGTATCCAAACAGAAGAAAGCCATTGCGTATCGCTCACCACATGGCAACTCCCGCATGGATCCTGGCATTGTACCACACGGAACCGTCTCCACTACATTGGCAAATACAGAGATGGCGATGAAGAAGCCAGTTACATAGTAAAACACCAAGGCCAGAGTACTGGTATGTGGATTTTCAAAAGCCCGCCACATCTTCTGGCGAAATGACATTGGAGGCAAAGGTCCCTCTGCTGTATCTGTTTCGGCATCATCTAGCAGTCTCTCTGCATTCTCCCTTCGGCGGTCTTTGTATTCCTCATAACAACAGTCACCAATAATTTCTGGCATAATACCAAAGAAAGACATTTCTTCGTCATACGCTGCGATGCACTCATGGCGCGGGTAGTGAAGCCGACCAGTGCGGTAAAAGTTGAGGATGTTTCGGAAAATGTCTGGGTCTCTGTCGAAGAAATATTCTCCAGTCTCCTGGTTGAAGAAGAAATCTCGTTCTGTGCTGCCAAGCAGTGTATCGGGGTAACGCTCCAAGGTATTTCGCCATGTCTGAAAGCGGGTACCACTTACATTAAGAACAATCAAGGTGTCCTGAGACCTCTTTCTTTCACCTCTAGGTGGAAGGGGCATAGGCGTTGAAGCCACTGGCATCCATCCAATCGCAGCAGCCCGCGCAAAGGGCAGCCATGCTGCTACCCCTGCCGCCATATTTGTACCCTTTTAGTCTTTATTTAGAAATTAACAATCAGGCTGCTTGAAGTTTATTGCTCAGCAAATCAAAAGTTATGTTGGACCAGGTGCTGTTTGGTGAAAGCTGTGTATCCAGGGTACGATTCACCACTACTGTATCCACATGTATCATGCAGTAGTATGTCCAATGTTCATGATTGACCTGTAGGATGAAGCCTAGAATCCATTGCCTGTTCAGCTGCTCCTCTGATATCCTCCTTATATCAGCAGTAGTCAATGATCTGATCAGTGTCTGCTTGCAGGTTGCTTTCACCTATCTGTTGTCTCTTAAGTCTGACAGTGGCAAGCACTTCACACATGCCTAAGCCTTCTCCTTTAGTATACCATCTGTGTCTCCTTCTCCATCTAGAACAAGCCCAGTGTAAGTGAGTTCCTCGGAACAGTCCTTGATCCCATCCCTTTCCTGTAGTGTTCCCGTACGAGCCCTAGCATGACTTAACCAGTTGCACCGATTCACGTACCTCTGTGAGCCCGGAGAACGTGGTCACTTGCAGCAAGCCCTTGGCAGCTCATTGTGGACAGAGACACAGCAATGTAAATGGCACGGATCTCCGGCGATCCGGACACAGCAACAAGTATAGAGAATCCACAGCGGGAGCATCAAGTTATGACAGCGGCAGCAGCAGCAGCAGCATCAGCACCACCAGCAGCATCTCTTTCCAGGAACTCTACCGTGCGCGGTGCAGTGTGTCCCCTGCATAGAACATGTGGAGTGACAACACATACAGGAGGAGGGTGGCAGCCAGCACAGTCCACACGGCGTCATACCTATCCTCAGTCAACGCTCTAGCCCCGCCCCCTGAGCCCGATATCCCACTCCACTTGTCCTCACACTTTACTTCCAGCTCACTATTACACCCCTTTCTGCTGCCTCCTGGGCGTGGGTGCTGCGGCTCTTATGTATCTCCATAGCAACCCTTATTATGGGATCAACCTGTCCCGTTACTCGTGTAAAAGTCCGGGTGATGGATGCTGAGGACTATGCGGAGGAAACTTACAGGAGACAGCTAAGCATGTTCCGGGCAGCCTCGTGCTGTACGTGTGTCTGTATACAGCGGGGACCTATGGCGAGTGCAGCTGCAGTGCGCTCCCTGCGCCGCTAGATGGCGCCACGAGGACACTGCACATGTATGGGGAGAAGTGATATTCTGCGCCCCGGGCATGTGCTGCTTATTGTTCACCCAACTGTACTAAGGATAATCTCCTGTCTTATTTATAAGCGGTGTGTGTTAGGTGAGAAACACTGCAACAACTCAATAAATATTTCACGGTCCACCATAGAAGAACATTCCCAGTTACTGTATTGGGTGAAGATGGGTAACGATGTATATGAATTCCTTCTATATTCGCATTTATATGCAGTCCAACCTATCCTGCATGGAACAGTGGGTAGGTGCTCACTACAATCAACTTTTATTCAAAATTAAACCGTGTTGCAGTACTGGCTTGAAATGTGTATAAACCCTAACGATTTGTATTCAATCTGTTTTTAGGAATTTTGGTTATTTTTTTCATAAGGAAAAAAATGGCAATGACTTGCTATGGTGTGTTAACATTTCAGAGTTTTTAGCCTTGTCCTAGCAGTCACTATGAGAGAGGGATGTGCTCTGTAGTCCCAATACACTTCCTAGCTAGACAGACAGGCCATGGGGAATGTGTCATTTAAGGCTGCCATACACGGGTCGGATTTGCACCGGATTCCGGCCCGATCGATTCCGGGCGCGTGCACGCGAAACGATCGGGCCGGAATCCCGTGCAGCCCACCTTGTCCGTCCGATCGGGTCCGACCGATCGGGGGCTCAGAATCGGATCCGCCAGAGAACCAACATGTTGGTCTTTCGGGTCCGATTCTGCCCAGATCAGCGGGAGTTGCATTCCGGGAGGTGATCAATCGGACACGGATCCGGCAGGACAAGGTGGTATGCAGCGATCGGATTCCTTAATTGGCCGATCGATCACACCTGAGGATCCCGGCGGAATCGCCGGAATCGATCGGATGGTGAATCGATCAGCCAGGGAATCCGTGCCGTGTATGGCTAGCTTTAGACTGTTCAAGAACCAGATTGCATTCACCGGTTGGTTACTCAAGGAGATAACATGGGGTGGTTGTTAGTGATGGGCAACCGCTTCCAAATCAGACGCTGATTTGGCTTCAGGACAGTTGCCACTTCTCCTAACCATATGAATTGAGCCTTAGGGCTTGTCTTCACTGTGTTAGGACACCTCCCATTCTAGTGAATCAAAGTGACGCGCCAGCATGGGGGATACAACCTTGTCCTTGCGGCGACACGTCCACTGAATATCAATGGATGTGCCAGCAGGAACGTGGTTTCCCAGATGTTAACCTATTTAATAGGTAAATGGTAATGAATAGTGCACTATTCATAGGGATACAGTGGGAAAACCACAGGCAAGATGCCCCTTAAGAGAGGGCGATCCCCTGTGTGGGCTGCATGGACATGGTGTGGAAACAAACCCTTAGGGCAACAACACAACATTGATACAGTGCAGTGAGTGGGTACTGGCACCCTAGGATAAAAAGTGCCTTACAGGGTTACCAGGTAAAACACATTTTTACATCTGAGCGTTGGATTGGCAGCCATGTTTATGTTGTAATTATCATGTTACAAAAATCTATGTTTTTGCCTAATTTTTAAGAAATGCATTCATGCTAATTTTTATTTTGATCTCTACAGATATATGTGTAAATGGGTTCCGCATGTAGTGCTATTTAAAGTCGCACAACTAGTGTAGGGTTTCTTTTTTGCATACAAAGCAAGGTTAGTCTTAAGGAAAAAGGGCTGAAACTATAACCAGTCTAAGAGCTGGTGTCTTGCAATATATTACATGTTAGTTTTAGGCCTTGTTACATTTGATAAAATGTTTCAGTCCATGGCTACATACAGCATATTATAATAATTTTATTGTCTAGATGTCTATATGGCACGGTGATCGCGGTTTGAATGGGGTCACCTCCACAGGTGCAGTCTGGTGCTGCCCACAATTTGAAACACAGCTTACTGTGTTTTTTATTATGGACCGCACGGCCGATCTCCCCTGAGAGCGGCCATGGAGATGAATGGACGCGGTTAAAAATTACATCTCCATCCATGGATTCTTAACCATGCCCATTCACTCTCTACGGGCGCGATCAGGCAGGAAGTGGGGGGGGGGGGGGACAGGACATTTTGCCACATCCCCCCACTTCCTGCCTGTTGGTCTTTTCGGGTCCGATTCTGCTCTGATCAGGGGGCGTTGCGGTCAGGGAGGCGATCCATCGGACACGGATCCGGCCGTACAAGATGGGCTGCCACGATCGGATTCCCTAATTGGCTGATCGTTCTCACCTGTGGATGCCGGCGGAATCGCCGGAATCCATCGGGTGCTGAATCGATCAGCCAGGGAATCCGTGCCGTGTATGGCTAGCTTTACTGAGATGAAGTGATACTTCCTTGTTTCAAATACTGGTTGGTTCCAAATACCGGATGTCACGGACATCACTTCTGGTATCGGAATATTCACCTCCCCTCTCCAAGTAGCTAACTTGGGAGGGAAGGGGGCATTACTCTCCCTAAATTTCCACCCTACTTGTGCAGATGATGTGCAGGGTGGGCACTTTTATTGAATTGAACTATTATTTCTATATTATTTCCATTGAAATCGGGATCTGGCCTAGAAAATCATATAAAAAAACTTGACTATCACAGCCAAACCAAGATACTGGACAGGTATGATATTAGGAAGATGTATGTCTTGTTTAGTGGGCTTATAAGGAAGGTGCCAAGAACAGTAATAGGTATAAACTCTCAAAGGTTCTATTTTTTGTAGCTTGTATTGTGTGCTTGTCCTACCAATGTTACTACCATAAATTACCAATGAACTATAGGTTTGGTGCTTTCGTGGATAATTTCAATCACTCGTGAACATTTGTTGCGCATTCAAAAAATTTGCTTGCTGAACCATTGGTGTGACCTCCAACACAAAAAAAACAAAATAGATGTGAATGGCGCCATAAAATACCATCCAAGTTGTCTGAACTCCATGTATTCTTTGTTGTTCCTCATTGATTCACCACAAACAGTGATGGAGCCTACAGTTTGTGACACTTGTTGTTGTTTTTCAAAACTCAATTTATGTTCTCCATTTGTATTACAGCCTTACTGCCCAACCCAATTGCATGTTCTTTTGATATTTCTTCTACAACAGAAATACGGAGTCAAGAGTGTCTCAGCAAGAGTTGGGTCCATTTTTAATAAGTTCCATTACAATTCAGAAACTGGCAAAAGAATAAATAGTCAAACAGCATACAAGCATAAGGGAAACATTATAAATTGCTGTATACTTATAGATCTGTATTTTGTTGACCTGGCAGTGTTTTATTAGCTTTTTTAAAAAAAATTTTTAGCTTATTTTCATTTATAAAAAAATAAAATAATTCTTAACAATTGGTTTACTGTATCTGTGGTGCATTGGTCAGGAATGAATGGTATATATGAAAATCAAGAGATGAGATGGTGCTGTCCAGTGAAGATCGGAGCTCCGGCAGTGCATACTTACCGTTTCCCGCTGTCCCGGTGTCCCAGATGTGACAAGCAGGCTTCTGGAGAGCGGCTCACCCCCCCTTGTATGGACATGGGGGGGGGGTGCAAGAAATTCATATGTAAATTAGGTTAACTTCAAAGAGCACATCTGAAAAATCACCCCCAGTGTCATTTCCAGATGTTCTCTTTGAAGTTAACCCTTTCAGAGAATGCCAAAGGGTATCCAATACAATTTAAAGTAAAACAAAACACATTTCCAATTGTATTAAAATTTTTATTATAAACAAAACATAAATATAAATACATACTGTTTTGAAATCATTCATACCAAATAAGTATTTAAGATATTTTATCATTCAAATGATACCTTTTATTCTTTTTTTTTATGTAGTTTTTTTACATAATTGTGTGTTTCAAACATTATTATATTCAGGATGTCTACTAGACCCTTGTACGGACATATTTCGGGAAGTTACAGGCCTACAACATTAAAATATTCCATTTAAGTCTATGGTGCGCTTTTGGTACAGAAATCTGGACCTTGCAAGAGCGCTAGGGAGGTGAAGGAAGGCTATGTCATTAGTAATTGAAGAACCAGCTATGGAAACTTGCAAATATTTGAAATGCTTTATGAAACCACCTATTATTATTATTATTTTTATTATTACTACACCAGAAAACAATGTTGAGCAAATATGTTTTTTATATTTTAGTATTATTTGCTAAAACTGTGCATAACTCCTTTTATGATTGCATTGCATTATATTTTTATTGGGATATAGACTGGCAATTGAACTCAGTTCTAATTTCAGAGCAGGGCAGTCAGGGCACTTTTGTTAATCACTGATCTTTCACTTTAATCTCTAAAGTCCCACATACAACTTTAGATCACGCCATACAATTTCCATTAGATCTACCAACAACTATGTAGTGCCGGGTCCTCCCTGATAGAATACATAGTGTTGTGAAGGCTTAGCAAGGTCCTCATATTACATGTTTTTTGTAAAACAAAAGTTGACTGTACAGAAATTAAGATTGTAAAGTGTATGGGGGGGCTTAAGGGAGTTCATACTCAGCATGATACTTGGAGCTGAACATTTCTGGCCATTATACTTTTACAATGTTACCTAACAAGTAATGATAAGCACCATCAAGTAACAGAAGAGGAAATTTGTCATAAAGGTAACTTCTATTGCACAGCTAGACTCCTTTATTTCCTAAAATGCTTTTAAACTCCACTGTAGCTCATGTCTATTATTCTGGATGACATTAACCTATATCTCTGGAAAAAGGGTAACATCTTTTTCTATAAAAGGAACACTGTTCTCTTTTAGTAGTATCTAAAGGTAGTAAAGTAAATCTTTGTGTGAAGTACCCAGGGTTGAGTACATTTTCTTGTATTATATTGGTCCACCCTTTGGTGACCCGAGTTTGTATGATAAGATCACTGATTCTCTCTGCTTCTTAGGTGTTCTGCTTGTCCTGCTTGCAGTCAGATAAAATTGCATCCTTGTAACCCCTTCACTAGATTCCAGTTACTTAGCCAGTCTTCAGATTATTATACAGTAAATCCTTTCACAAGAACACAGTGAGCTCATGACCTACTAACTGATCAATCACAAAGGCAAAGGGCACCTTATTAAAGTAAAAAGCAACCTAAAAAATATAACAACTACTATAAAGTAGATCATGTATAAATCATATAAAAGTTATTGTAACAATTGTCTTTGCACACTGTACGGTGTGTGTATCCTACTATGTAACCTATGGCTTCTACCCAGCCAGATAATAATGGGAGGGTTTGTTTCAATCCCTGGGAAACATGTCACATGTACAATCTCAGTAGTTATCTTGTTAGAGACCACCTGATGGGTAAAGAGGACAGCGGTGTACAGAAGATAGGGGAGATAAAGCAGCAACCTGCAGCCTGGTATGGTCAGTGCTGAAAATAGGCATACCTGAAATGTAAGTGCTGCATAATGTTAACATATGCAATAAATACATGGCACTTATGCCAATCCATTTTATTTCTGCTAAGAAGAAAAAAATTATAATTTGTTCACTTGTTCCTCCCATTGCCCAGTGCATTATAACTGGTGCAGTTCTCCGTGTCAGCTAAGGCTAAAATGCATGTCACTCCCTCAACACTCCTCCTCCTCCATGCACACAAATCATAGCATGTTTATCTTTGGTGGCAAAGGTGTTGGGCCGCTATGGCTGGAGGTTTAATGTGACCACACCATGCAACACATTACTGCTGGATGGCAGGCTATCATTCACAAGTCTCTTCCATAGATCTAGTAAATTACATTTTATACAACAAACCCTTAGACTGACAGACAATTCAAGCACCAGTCTCATGCCACTTGTGTGTGTTTCCATTCCATAAGGGTGTGTATAGCGCTACTGAGTGCAGCAAGCATTTGCAATGCTTCAAACTGCTTTACCATCTTTTTCTCATGAAGATTGGAGCAGTCTGGTATTACTTACAACAGAATCTGTCAAGATCCGAACCGACAGATGCTTTGGTGTTTGGCTGCAGCTTTGTCTGCTGGGCAACCTGAAAGTCTGACTGTGTACCTTCATGAACATCTTGGACTAAGATACCATGATATCTAGTTCTTGTGGAACCCGGAACACTTGGCCCCTTCCATGTACTTCCTATTTAAACCACATCTCTGCGCTTCCTCCATGCCAGAATAGTGTGCTCTGTTGATATTTTGCTCTTCCTACATTGTGCTCTCGCTTACTGTGTTCTAACCATTGGCTACTGACGTTGGCTTGCACCTGAATGCGTTTATACTTGCTCCCTCTCGCCTTCCACTGTTTATGCACTAATTCTGGAATGCCAGCACGGGCATTCTGCTTTCTGTTTTAGCTTCTAGACTTTGAGCCTGACCTAAGATTGATACAGAATTAGACCACCGACTTATATGTGAAACAAGTTAGCAACTTTAGAAAAGAAACTTTTAGTAAAGACTGAACTAAAACAAGTTTGAAGCTCAATTCCATACACAGCTAATGACATGGTGATTGCTGCTGTGTTTTAAAAAAAAAAGGGGATTTGAGCACATTGAAGGCCAACACAGGAACTGGTGTTGGCCATAGACGTATCTTCAAGCCAGTGAGTATCTATAATTGTGGCTCTTACTGTACATACAGTCAGGTCCATAAATATTGGGACATCAACACAACATTCTAACATTTTTGGCTTAGTACACCACCACAATGGATTTGAAATTAAACAAACACAATGTGATTTAACTGCAGACTGTCAGCTTTAATTTGAGATTATTTACATCTAAATAAGGCATATGTGCCTCCTACTTGTCAAGGGACCAAAAGTAATGGATCAGAATAGTAGTCATAAATCAAACTTACCCTTTTTCTTCATTCCAAATACATTGTGGTTATGTACAGGGAGTGCAGAATTATTAGGCAAGTGGTATTTTTGAGGAATAATTTTATTACAACAACCATGTTCTCAATGAACCAAAAACACTCATTATATCAATCTGAATATTTTTGGAAGTAGTTTTTAGTTTAGCTATTTTAGGGGATATCTGTGTGTGCAGGTGACTATTACTGTGCATAATTATTAGGCACTTTAACAAAAAACTAATTTATACCCATTTCATTCAATTATTTATTTTTTACCGTGAAACAAATTAATATCTCAAAACATTCACAAATATTAGCATTTCTTATTTCGACATTCAAACAAAACCAAACAAATAGTGACCAATATAGCCACCTTCTTGCAAGGACACTCAAAAGCATGGCCATACATGGATTCTGTCAGTGTTTTGATCTATGCACCATCAACATTGCGTGCAGCCGCAAACCACAAGCCTCCAACACTGTACATAGAGGTGTACATTTTTCCTCCCTCCGGTAAATCACAACATTTGAGTATGGACCACAGGTTCTCAATGGGGTTCAGATCAGGTGAACAAGGATGCCAGTCAGTTAGTTTTTCTTCTTCTTTATATACCCTTTCTGCACCACGCTGTGGAGTACTTGGACGCGTGTGATGGAATCATTGTCCTGCATGAAAATCTTTTCTCTTGAAGGAATTGCAGACTTCTTCCTGTACCACTGCTTGAAGAAGGTTCCTTCCAGAAACTGGCAGTAGGAACTGGGAGTTGAGCTTACTCCATCCCAACCTGAAAAGGCCCCACAAGCTCATCTTTGATGATACCAGCCCAAACCAGTACTCCCCCTCCACCTTTGCTGGCGTCGGACTGGAGCTCTCTGCCCTTTAACAATCCGCCACGGCCCATTCATCTGGCCCTCAAGACTCACTCCTCCATTTCATCAGTCATACAACCTTAGAAAAATCCATTCTGAGATATTTCTTGGCCCAGTCTTGCACGTTTTCATCTTTGTGTCCCTTGTTGCATGGTGGTCCGTCTTTCAAGCCTTTCTTACCTGGCCATTTCCTCTGAGTATTGCACACCTTGTGCTTTGGGCACTCCAGTGATGTCGCAGCTCTGAAATAGCAAACTGGTGGCAAGTGGCATCTTGGCAGCGCAACGCTTGACTTTTCTCAGTTCATGGGTAGTTATTTTGCAGCCTTTGTTGTTCCCACCTTCTTTGCGACCCTGTTGACTATTTTGAATGACACCGCTTGAGTGTTCGTTATCACGCTTCAGAAGCTTTGCAATTTTAAAGAGTTCTGCATCCCCTGCAAGATATCTCACTATTTTTTTACTTTTCTAAGCCTGTCAAGTCCTTCTTTTGACCCATTTGCCAAAGGAAGGAATTTGGCCCTAATAATATGCCAGAACCTCATATAGGTTGTTTGATGTCATTATACCACACCCCTTCTCATTACAGAGATGCCCATCACTTAATATGCTTAATTGGTATAAGGCTTGCGAGCCTATACAGCTTGGAGTAAGAACAACATGCAATTAAGAGGATGATGTGGTCAAAATACTCATTTGCCTAATAATTCTGTACTCCCTGTATAGAGCCAAACATATTTGAATTGTGTCAATGTCCTAATATTTTTGGTTCTGACTGTATCAGCAGGAGAATTCCTAAAATAATAAATTAAAGTTAAAAACAGAAAAAAATGTATGTGCCTTGGTTTTTTTTTTTTTACCTTAAAGTGTTGGTAATAATGATGGGGTGCTAATTCAATGTTCCTGGCAAATGAAAGGCCACCCCAAAAAAATAAATAACTACTATTTACATTAATAGAATATAAATGACGTCTGATGAAATGTTGAGAAGAGGACGTAACAAATGTGGTATAAAGATTATCGATTCAGGAACGTGATAGTTTGTTGATGATTTATATGAGTTCCTTGTACAGCATGTCGCCACAATATGATACAACATATATCTGCTATATGATAAGCCATTGCTGAATATATAACATGTTGATGATGGTGATGCTATACATTCCTACCATATATTAAGATATGCTGTTATATGTCACAATATTCCATAACTGGGTGATTTGATATCCCTACTAGTATTGAGCATGAATGTTCACAAATGTTTTATTGCAAATATCAGTACTTCAAGAATTCGCAAAGATCTCGAACATAGTGCTATGTCTTCATAATCTCGAATATACACAATTTTGTGGAAGAACCATGCATTGCGTGCGCACACAATTGACAAATAATTACTTTAAAGTTGTCTTATGTGATCCACTGCAGCTGAAATTTCCAATTCTGCCACTAGATGTCATCGTAACAACACATACTGCAATTACAATCGCTTCAAAATTGCATTTGCTCCCAAACCATAATGAAAAGAGATCTCGATTTGGAGAATAATATGAGAAATGGCGCAAATTTCAATATTGCCTGTGCTGCTCATCACTAATCCCTACATATAGCATGTTGCATTATTTCTTCCATTTGTAAAGTTTCAGTGGATGGGAATCCTGCTGGCCTGGTGTCAGCTCTGGTGTCAACTCTGGTGTCAGCTCTGGTGTCAGCTCTGGTGTCAGCTCTGTTTCTAGTGCCTTCTAGGCTTTGTAGTGATTTTCCACATACACAAGAAAGTCAGAATACTTGGCTCTGTTCCTTTTGATTAGTAAAATTTTCCCTTTCACATGGAAAATCTTTTTTACATGATAGTGGTGACCAGTATGCATTTTTAGAACCTTACCAGACACATTCATTATAGAAAACCATGATTCCTGAATCTAGTAATTTTATGCAGTATAGTAAGTAAAGTAAGTCAACCCGCCTGTTTTGGCCCGGAAAGTCACGTTTTTATGTGGCTTTCCCGGGCAAATCACGATTTCCAGAAATCCTGGATTCTTGAAATCGCGCTAATTTAGCAGGGAGAGGGCGGTGCTTCCCCTGCTTATGTCCCACCACGCACATTATCAGCACAAGCAGGATGGGACAAGTGAAACAGACGAGAGACAAGTTACGTCACTTCCGGTACTTGAAACGCGGAAAACCCCCGATCTGCATACAGGAAATGATGTCAGTGACGTCTCTTCCTGTATGTCCCCCATTTGTTTTTGTTTTTTTAAAGTTGACATCTATGGTAAATCAGTACATTTGTCTGATGTTCAGATCCATCTACTTTTCTTATCACTGTTCATTCGTTCCCCTTAAGCATTAACAAAACAGACTTTTACTATGTGCATAATATCAGGAGATATCTATACTGTGGATACATTATACAGGATCCATGTAGCATGGCTCACATATCTGCAGTCTGTCTACCTTATTACAGTCTGTCATACAACACCTGATGGTCCATTTACATAGTGTCATTTAATGGTCTGTCACAACATGTATTCCTTTATCACATCTCTGGTCCATCCTTTGCTGTGCTGTAAGAAATTTGCGGCTCTTTTTTTTTTTATGTCCTACCTTCCTCACATATATTAATGTTATCAGCCAGGTCCATTTCCGAACAGGCGGATCTGACATTTAGAAAAGTCCCACATCCGTCTGTTTGCTGGGAATTTGAATCAGAAAAACTGGAAGTGACGTCACTTCTGGTAAATGGAATGCATAGTTCCTTGTTCAGATTACCGGACATGAAGTCACTGACGTCACTTCTGTTTTTTCCTGCATTTAGCTGGCCTAGCTGAAAGAAAAATTATAATTCCAATGCATAAAAAGCCATCTGTGTTTGTGGGGAACATTTACCTTTATTTCCCCCTTACTTGTACATAAAGACACAACATGTTCATTTAACAATGATCACCAAAAGAAAATATCATGGCCTCTTTTTATATTTATGACTCTATATATTATTATCATATGCCATTAGTTGTGGGTTGCCCATTTGAATGACACTTTTGATATCAATAAAAAGAGTATTACTTGAATTGTGTTGAGCGAGAATATTCGAAATTCGAATATATTCAACGAATATCCGCTATTTGAGAATTCACAATAAAATAACAAGCTTTAAAGCAGCATCGCGATGGAAGGCAATAGAATACAGTCAAATCGAATTTGAAAAATTTTGAATGTTCCTTTGTATATTCGCGAAATTACGCAAATTCGAATATACCATATGCTGCTCAATACTATACCTGAAGAGCTCATAAACATACTTTGAGATATCCAAACAAAACGCATCAGTATTTCAGTGGTATTGTTTGTCGCATTAGCTATTCCACTGAGGTACATGATATGTTGAGTGTGTTGAGATGCTATCACTTTTATATTGCAGAATAATTATGGAAAAGGCCCACTCATCTTGCTTCCTATGGATGTGTGCTCCCTTTTTACGGCTGCCAGCCCAGACAACCTTCAATCAGTCTTGAAACATTGTTCAATCTTGAAGTGTATTACCAACATGTATGATGACCTTTCCACCAAAATGGCTTTGTATGTGTCATTTGTACATTTTTATGAGCTATTTAACCTTTAATGTAGCCAAGCATACCTTTCTGATATATAGTTTGATCGAGGCTATTTACCTTGAAAAATTATATATCTTCATTTGAGAGCTAAACAAAAAGTGAGAAAACTGATTATTTCAAGGTAAAATGCAACACTGATCAACATAGTTCACCTCTTGCTGATATTCTTAGCTCTCTAATAGTATCTTGTATGACCTCTGATCCTACCTTCTGCCTTGTTGGCCTTTACCATGTCCAATTAGAAGACGTATTATCATTAAATGAGCCCATGGTTGCCACCTTTTCTAGGGAAGAATACTTTTAGCCGTATGATCTCTTTCCCAGTAATAACATTGGTAATGAGCACTGCTTTTCCATTATGGTTTGCAGGACCTTAGCCATTACCTTTGTGTACTGAAACTGTACAAGTGAATCTGTACAAGCAAAAAGCGTTGCTTAGTACAGACATTTTTTTGACAATTTCTATCCTCTTATATCATCATTGACATCAATATTACCCTGTTTCCCCGATGATAAGGCACATAGTTGCCTGCCGTTAAATAATGGTTAGTGTTCTGGAACAAAGCTAGACAGAGAAGAATCCACACAGAGAAAGTGTAAACCCTAACAGAAAAAAGGTAATATATTGCAGCTTAAACAGTCCTTAGATACGGTGGTGTTTGAGCTGGCATGATGATGAAGAAGCTCTCCACAATACTATAAATAATATACTTACCTTCCTTTTCCTCATGCTTTTGCCACTGCCATAAAAAGTACCTAGCATTCCATGGGCAGAAATCCAGACTAATAAACACTAGCAGAGGTATGTCCCCATATGCTTATCCCACTATACCATCCCTCTCTTATTTCTCTACTAAGCCTTAAACCCCCCATACACGTTTAGAATTACCATTGATCTCCTGGCAGATTGACTGCGCATCAAGTGCATCTGGTTGTGCGGAGAATGGGGCATGCAACATTTGTGCCGGCATTTACTGTAGATAGGGATGCTGGTCCCCATCCAAAGTAAGGCAATCAATTTAAACATTATGGACACATGTACATAATGTATTAGATCGATTTGGGGGGGGCGATTTAGGGCCGAATTTAAAGTCTGCGCATTCGATTTGCGATTTTGCGGTAGATCGATTGTCGTCAAGATGATATTTTGTTTTCCTTGCTTTCATTGATAGGGTTCTGCCATATCGGAAAGCTATGGAAAAGTAGAAATACAATTCGAAATGGCTTAACTAAGTGAAAAGTCATGCTTTTTAAAAAGATAGTCAGTCTAATAATCTGGACCACGGCGGTATAACTTGCCATGTTTCTTATGTCAAAATTAGTAAAAACTTTGATATTAAAGAAAGGAAATAAGTTATTAGCTATTGGTATGACTCATACCAAAGGCTGTGCTAAGAAAGTGAGGAAGACATAGATAGATGGAAGAGAATGGTGTCCTTATTGCTGCCTATTGAGGATGAGGATGGGCATTTTCTTAGAGGTGGTTGTTGATTGCTGAACTTGGAAAAGCAACATGTTGGCATTTTTTTTATAAAAGTAGAGTATAATTCCAATGAACTAAAAGAGGGAACTTAGGATTTTTGGATGAAAGTTTACTGGCACATTAGACACCCTAAGACATTTTCCAATGAACAAATCTAAGTGCAAAGATTAAAGCTTACACTGAATATCTTGTTGCTTCCTATATTTGTCATTTTTCAAGAATCGGCTCCAGAGGAGGCATTGTTGCTTTTGAGCTGAGCATTGGCAATCTTCATAAATTATTTTTTATTTATAGGTTTATTGTATATGCCTTTATTTGTTTATTGTTTTTATAACTTTCCGTATACTTTGTTACTGTTGCGACTATGAAACAGCAAGTAAATTTTTTTTCAAAATTGGTAAAAGCTTGCATGAAAAAGATTAAAGGGTTTTAATTCCCTAATTAATCCTAAATTTAAAAAAATAACATATGTTTGCATTAGGTTACTTATGTTTCACTACCAGTGCCACCGTCAGGCAGGGGCAGGGGACACTCCTGTCCCAACAATCTAGAGGGGGCCCGGTGGTGCCATATGTTACCTGTACTGTCTGACAGCAGCATTGAGGCTGCTGACAGTCCCCACGGCTGAGACCAGAGCAGACCAGAGCAGGTAAGCATCACTAAAGGGGGGGTGGATAGTAGTAAGCATCCTCAGGAGCCCTCATGGCGGTGGTGTTTAGTAGAGTGGGGGGG
>CM070034.1:68820820-68831299 GCA_036250615.1 Ptychadena robeensis | reverse complement strand
ACAGAAACATCTACACCACTTGAGGGGTTCACATACTTTCAAGCAGCACTGTATGTACCATGACTACAGATATGTCATGGGGGACTCTGATAAAAGAAAAGGTACCAACAGACTAGAGATGGTCGAATTTTTCGACTTGCTAACTTTGTGAACTGATTACAAAGCCTTTGAAAATGGTATCATCAACAAACTTGCTGGAGATATAGAGAAGGGTTGTGGGAACAATAAATAAAATGCTCTAGCTCTAGTTTTTGCATAAATTAAGTTCAACGTCAAAATTCCGATTTTCAAAATTTTGACTTGACTTTGAACTTAATTTGTGCAAAAACTATTTATGTTAGAGACATACTTTTTGTAGTATACTAACCCTTTTACAGCAAGTTTGATGATGATACCATGTTCAGGGGCTTTGCAATTAACTGGAAAATCTTCGAAATGGTCGACCATCTCTACAACAGACTCTATCATATGCCATTTTTTATTTTTCCTATACTAAATTAAATTCAGTTAAATAAATGTATAGGAAAATCAAAGGAATAAAATATACTTGGAAGGGAGACAGATTTGACACATCCCTATGCCTAAGGTGTCAAGGACTTTTTGTTTAGCATTATCTTCTAAGTACATCTAAAGAAAATGTAAAAGCTCATGTTACGTACAATATACACAAGATAATAAGATATATGTATCTTAACATGTCAAGGTGACTTCCAAAGACGCAAGCGTGACAACTGTAGAATCTGTAAAGAAGTTAAAATAAAGAATTTTTTGCATATACCTCATCTATTAAACATCAACCATTACCCTTGATAGAAAATAAAATAGCATTGTTTCTTTATCTTAATAAGTAAATCTAAGGATAACCTTTATGGATGATTTTTATGACAACAAAGTCTTATTGTACACAGCCTGTTTCACAAGGCTGTAACCAAAAGTGCCCCCTTGTCACCGAGGACTTGGATATTAGCCAGACGGAATATTACTTGGTGATGACAGAAGGTGGCAATATGCAGAGAAACTCATCAACATTTTACAACCCTAACAAAAGCTATTATATAATTGCAGTCTTCACTGTATTATTATACAGTTTTAGGCCACTTCTCCAGTTCAACAATGATATAAACATGACAAGTCTTTTTGCTATTTAAGCACATTTCTGCACATTTTGGATGAAATATAATAGAATGCACACATTCTCTGTGAAAATATAATTATTTAGCCATCCTCAGTATCATCAGATATTGTAGTTACAGAAAATGATGCTTCCTGTCCTGTCATCTGTTCGGAGACCAACAAACTATTTTATTTTTGTTAGGGATGTACACAAGTCATAATCCTGAGTATTTCACATCTATCTTGTACTGTATGTTAACATATTTTATACATGTTTTAAAAGAGTAAAAAGTATAAAGTATGCTTCTTACATAAACAAATTCACATAGAGAGAAATACCACTTTACCCCAATAGGTGTGTAGCCCACATCCTAAACATATATTCAAAGACAAAATAATGGGAGGAGAGGCCAAGGAAATGCCACCATTAGGTTTTTCCTTTGATTGAACAAAGGCAAGGGGACTTCGACTGGGGGGGATTTTTTTTGTAAATCCAACAATATAAGGTCAAAACAGAAAAAAGAAAATATACAACACTTGTATATATCAATGGAGACAATCAAGAAAATGAATCCTAGTACAATTTGAACACTCAAAAGTCCATGAGGCAAACAAAGTTTTTGGATACAAGCATAGGACGTTTTCCTTGTTTATTCTTCAAACGATTAAAAGTGAGGTGGAGAAAGAGCCCAAATGTCAAGATTTCTCTATGTACCAGATGGCTACGGAACCAAATCCAATTTATTCATCTGTGAAATCAGTGTATATACGTCAAAATCCCCTTGCCTTTGTTCAATTGAAGGAAAACCCTTATGGTGGGATAGGCCATTTCCTTGGCCTCCTCCCATCCGGCCCCAACAAGCAATAGCCAAGCCAAAGATGGATCTTTTATCTGTACTGCAAGTTGGAACCCGCTGACACAAAACAGCAGTAGCAGAGCCAGATTGAAGAGCCACCTGCTGCCTCACGCTGTCAGCTCTCACATACACAGAGCACTGTTTAAGGGTAGCCATACACAGGTTGATATTACAGTTTGACCATCCACCTGGTTCGATTAACCACAATTGATCAAAATCAAACACCAATAAGTGATCAGACATGTTGGTAACTTTCATTCGATATTTCACATGTTTATGCCGTTTTTGGTTTCCAGGCGCCCTCTTGTGCCAGAAAGCGGTGATGATGCTTAAAAAAAACAAAAAAAAAAACAATCGTCTGTAAATCTATCACACTGGGGAATTGATTTTGTTGGTTTTTATTACACAACATGATCGAATTGATGACCGAATTGCAAAATAATCATCCTATAGGTGTGGTTGTGGGTTTCCCAAAAAACAAAAAATGGCGGTGCCCGTTATTTGTACATAATTCCTTGGTTTATTATTTTAAGGTAGACTAAAACAACACTAAAATATGATACAGATTGTGATAAAAATTGTGATACTTCTTCCTTCCACATTGTCATACGAAATGCAACATAAGTATAGAGAGTAAGAGACAATATTGAAAATATAATATGCTATCTGCTGGAAGAGGGCTTTAATAGGCAAACATGAAAAAAAAACCTTACATGACTTTGTCAAATCTTTTCATTCATCCTCTGGCTTCTTCCATCGTGCCAAGGGGGGAAGAGTACTATGGTTCCAGTGAAGGACAATAATTTTTTTGGCATAGAATAGCTGTATTTGAACCAGCAGACTCTTAGAATATAAATTCCTCAACAATACCAAAAAGGCATACTTTTGGGGTTCATTGTATGGTAATCAAACTAGAGATGAAGGAGTCTACAGAGCACCGTTGATCCTGAACCATAGGACACTCCCTAATCATATGAAAGTAGGAACCAGTCACCGAATAGCATCTAAAACAATTAGAATCAGTCTTTCAGGTTCATCCTGAATAATCATACCAGAGTATAATGTATATAGTGTAAACATTTGCACCAATTTATCCCGGGTTGAAATCACTTGCAGGAGATAATGGGATTTTATAGAGGACCAATCAGTCTCCATATCGGGTATATCTGACTCCCATCGTTGTATGGTTTTAGATTAGCGGTTGTGTTTTTTAGGTACCGTATGTTGTCTTTTTCACAGATAAACACATGTTGGATTTTTCACAGATAAACAAAGCTTACGTAAGTTGTTTAGGTAAGTTGCTTGCTTTACAATTGTATTTGTTTTTTAACTACAGACCCACTACTTGCCTCTTTATTAAGAAATACAAAAAATAATTTTTGTGTCTGTCATATTTAAAGTTCATCCTGCTTACCTTTAAACCTTTGTTGTTACTGCAAGCACAACTGCCTCCATATTAATTAATGATTCTACTGGCAGCATCAAGTTGAGTTGAGAGGAATTATGGTAATTAAAAAACATTAATACTGGATTATTTTTGCATCTTGTTAATTGACTAAAGCAGATAATTGAAAAGCAGTCAAACATTTGTGTAAAGAATATTTTTTGTCTATTTCTGCCAGCAAACTTCAATGTTCCTGTTCTCTTCCATGGTAAGCAGTAATGTTAGAAAGGTACATCTGTTTGATGTAAACAGAAAGCAAAAAGTGAAATATTTATTGCATAGCACAATGTTCTTTCTCTGTAATGATTGCACTGAGTTAGCTCAGTTTCACTGCTGCCATATCCTCTGCCCTACAGATATTGTTTTAAATGCTACTTAACATCTGTACAATCCCCAGTGATGTGGAGTCAAATGATTCATTCAGACACTAGTGTAGAGGATGACAGGAAGCAGACTTTGTCCTCTAGCTTACAAAAAAAGGTTGCTGGTGACAGTGAGCTCAATGGAATATATTTTATTGATTTATGCAGCCTACTCTATATACTTCTTATTATGGCTTTATTTTGACATCTATAGGATACATTCCTCCTTTTATATGGCCCAAATGAAATCATCCAGAGTTATAAATCACACAGAATGCTCCCTGAATGACTTTTGCTCCAGCAAAACCTAGTTATGATCATCACTTCAAACTAGACATATGGAAAAATCACCATGGTTACGAAAATTAACCAATTTTTATAGATTTGTGACTCCTTTTCTTGTGCATTTTCTGGGTGTCTTAAGAATAAATTCTTTTATCATATTTAAAGTCGCAAATTGGGAAGTGAAGATCTACCATGTATCTCTATAGCAACATACTATATTCACATAAATGAAGTCTTCAGGGGTATAGAGGAGAACAGTCCATCATTATCCCTTCTTAAGCTCAAAACTAACTCACATTTTAAACTTTTGCTACCTTTTCCCTATCTTCAGCTTAATTATACCAGGAAACGTACAGAATAAAAAGCTAACCACCTTCAAGTTCACATATTTAAAATGTGAAACTAGCTAATCCAATTTTTTAGGTAAAAGACATTCTACATTGTTATCTAAGCAGAATAAATGTACTTTTTAGATGATTTCAGTTCATCTATTATACCTTTCCATGCATTTAAAGCATGTGCTTTTGAATATTTGATATTGGAATAATTCCAAATAGATTCATTGTGAAGTCATTCATGTGAACATCTATATTTTGGATTTTTTTTAATATTCGCCGTTGAGTCTGATGCAAAGGTTCTCCTTTATTTAGGTGGTGATATAGCTGGTAGTAGTTTGTCAAAAGACATTTTCTAGGCCATCCCAGCATTTCTTTAAATGGGTTCAGGAAACATACCCAATATTTGTATGGATGAAAATACTGGGCTAGGTTAAAGCACATTCAAACTGCATAAAGTAAGTGCTTTAAGCCCTGTACACAATTGAGATTTTGGTTGATTGCTTTCAATAATTCCAAGTGACTAAATAACAAACAAGTGCCTGTTCTATCCTATGGGGAGATAAAGGGAGGAAGAGGAGCGGGTGACAACCCACTGTGTCCCTCCCCATAGATGACAATGGGCATTGGTCAGGATGGTCATCTGTAGTAGCCCTTCCTAGCGTGTATGTTCAAGCAAACATTTTTACTAAACATGTCCAAATGAATGTACCTACCTTCAAGATAAGAACTTATTGTTTCACATAAACTAAGAAAGGTATGTAACCTAAGGCATCAATAAATATAATTGACATTGTCACACCTTTGTGGGATGGATGTGGTAAGGAAATTCCTAACATGTAAAACAAGGGGTGTGCAGATACTGATAAATGTAATTTTTAACATTATAATCATGGATGATCATTTTATGAAGGTTTATGTTTTTCAATGTAATCACAGGCATCAAAGGGGCAAGTGGCCATGCTTATGCTCAGTCATGGTTTATATTGTCACAACCAGAAGCCCCATTCTTAGAAATGCCTTGCAGAAATGGCTGGGGCTTATGAATGAAGTCAAGGAGAGGTTGTCAAGAGGCTGTAGAAGGAAACACGTTTTTTACTAGAAGAAATTGTAGATGTTTAAAATGGTGGTTTAAATAAAAACATGCTTTTACATTTAATGTAAAATGGTTCATAGCAGTTGTCAAAGATATTTAAATTGATCTATGATGTTATTTGTTAAAATGTTTTAAGAAATTTTTTTAGAAGGAAAAGAGTTGTCTAATTAGCAACATAAATGTTTGGAAGAGGTAATGCGGTTTCGTTTTGCTTTTCTATTTATTTTGTTATATTGTATTTTTACTGTTTAGTAACAGAAAAAAACACTGTATATAATAAAAAGAAAATAAAAATATAGAAATAAACACTAATTGTATATCATAACACATGAGGTAATTGAAAAAAGTATCTAAAATGCCCAAAAATCTAAAACTTTAATCACAAGTAACTTTGAGTTCAAATTAAAAGGCAATTTCTACAAAGTCCTGGCAAATACAAAACAGTTAATCATATCCATTTAGTATTACACTTATCTCTAGCTAGGATATACAGTTTCCTGGCTAACTACGCTCTCTCTTATTGGCTCTTAAAAGGTCATAAGAATTTCAGCAGTTGCAAGAAGTGTTCAAAATGCAAAGCGCTAGGCAACCTTCGGCCCTGATTTATTTGAATGTGAAGTGAAGAGGATTATATTCAGGAAGCCTTTCTTTTCTCAAACAAAGATTCAATTCCTACAATGATAGATTAGACTGGTTTAACTCTGAATATGTTTTTACCTTTTGCATTTACATATGCATTATCTATATCATGCTATATCGCAAATATCTTTTACTCTCACAGAACCAAAAAAAAAAAAATCTAACCATTTTATCCTGAAGAAGTGACGCAACAGTCACGAAACGCTCTTTTCTTTTATGCGTTGATGTATATAGAAAATACCTCTTTTTAGCAAATAAAGGACATTTTTATCATCATTTGGGCGCCTCCAAGAAGCCTATTCTTTTTCTAGTGGTTTACCACTAATTTACCCATAAGGAATTCCTACAATGAGTAATCTAGAGAAATGCAAAATTATTGTGCTCTTGAAAAAAAACAAAGGGACTGGACAACAAGTTCAAATCATTAGGATATACAGGAATACTTTACACAAATAAAAAATGCAAATAAACACTTGAAAAATACAGCAATACAAGTAAAAGCTCATACTATTATACAGGGCAATCGTCAAAATATCACAAATCGGCTGCAGATGTAGATATCCAGGTACCTAGGAGAGCATTAAATAAGACACACAGACAAAGGCATTGTATGCTTCCAAATCTCGTTCTGATAAGTAGGTCTCAGAGGGTTTATTTTAAAGTCAGATTTTTATATAGACATAATGAGGTAATAGTCAAATATTGCCAACATGACATTTAATTGATAACTGGTTAGCAAACTTTCTTAGCCCCTAAGTTTCTATGTCAAGCTGACACTTACAGACTCTTTCATTATTAAATTTATGATTTTATATTGTTTAATCAGTTTATAATCCTGTACCACCTTGTACCATACGACTTCCAACACATTTTATCTATAGACTTTTTATATTCCACAGCATGTAAGCCAAACCTTATTCTTTCTGAGGCCTAAGTTATCATATTTTCATAAAGAACAACTTCACAATGGAACAAATAGTGTATCTGGACTATTTATCTTTTAGTCAATTAACTTTTCTTCAGTTTTGATAATTTACTACACAGCTGTATTAGTAGTATTTCATGTCTCTAGTCCAGTGGTGGGCAACTGAGTTGATATGGAGGGCCACAAGTTTGGCCCTCTGCATCACTAAAGGGCCGTAACTTTTTCGATCTATACTGACTAGTATAAGCAGATAGAAGACATTATCTTTCATTTTTTCATAACAATATGTATTTTAAATGATACTTCAAGCATTGGGTAACACTGTATTATGGTGATGCACATTTTGATTCAGAGGTTATGTGATGCTATATGAGTTCCTATGCCCTATGCATGAACAGTTAGGGACCGCAAGTAGAGGACCAAGGGGAGTTGCCAAAGAACTCCCAAAGGGCTGCATGCGGCCCCCGGGCCACAGGTTGGGCACCTAGGCCCTAGTCAATTGACATTTTAGTTGTTAAGGGGGGTAAATATTACTCCTGGACTTCTTTATCTCTATTACCTCCAATATCTCTTCCTAACTCTGATCACTATCACTTCAATCAATCAAGTGTGTCAAGAGAAAACTGTTTTTTTTGTTAAAATATTTATGTTCTTGTAACCGTGTAACTGTGTCTCAAATACCAGATTTGTATTATGCCTGAAGAAGGGATCTGAGACATCCTGAATCTGAGACATCCTAAATTACTTTAGCTAGCTAATAAATGGTACCACTTAAACTCTAAACTTGCTGTATTCATCAATGGCTAACAGGGTACAACAATCTACTATTGCTAAGTCATTATAAGAAATAGTCTTTAGCTTGAGTTTTTCACCTTTGCCTGGCATTTTCTTCTATATTTTGAAATATGAACTATTTTTGGGTTTACAATTGCTGTTTAAACCATTTCCCAAGTTGTCTCTAACTTGGTGCTTTAGGTGGGTAATTGTGGTGTAGTTTTGTGCTTAGTACCTGTTTCCACAATGGAGATGGGGGTGAAGTTCCTTATTTAGATGTGTTCAGAACAATGTTAGTTCCCTGAGCATCTTCAGGGGTGCTGGTGATGTAACCTCTGAAATAATGGACAAACAAATATGTTTTGTTTTTATAGAAAAACGCAGAATGTTCCTCTTTAGATACTAAGGCCTGGGATATTCTATTGTCTGATCAGAACATTAGTCATTGGATTTGCTATTCTGTCGCAATGAATTATCTGTATAATGCTCTGATGCACCAATAAGCCAAGGGGCAGCAGGCAGTCATCTTTGGCGGTGTTATTCCTTTTTATAATTTCAGAACATACTGTACTACCTCCCCATATAAAAGTGAAGACATGCCGTGTCAGTTATTTCATGGTTTGTGTATATAACACAAATCTTCTCACTGATGCGGCTGGTGAAACATTGTATGGTACCAACATACTGCACATTTCCTATTTGTAGTCAGGTCACTACTGTACAGATGTATACAACATAGAGAACAGATACAGTCCACTATATATTTTTTACCAGGTCACAATGACTGGCATGAATAGAACAGACACTGGGAAATTTTGACGAGGCAAGACACTGCATGTTTTGTTAGCATTAATCAAGTTGCCACTGTGGCTTTTATACAAAACAATGTGATGATTTAAGGTGGAGGAAGATACTGTAGATTTCCAAATAGTGTGATGTGGTACCCAAAAGTCTGTGTATCCTTAGTAACTCTGCCTCAAAATTCTTTATTTACATATATAGGTGTGTATACACAAAACATTGGTTTTCTTTAGGGAGACAAGATACAAACATTTATGGCACATTTGCTAATTGTGTAATAGGATGCAACAATGTATATGTGATTTTCAGTAAAGGTTCACTCAATGGTGGTACAAGTTGATCAACTAATATTAACCCCCCCTGCCGTTTCTGACGGCACCATCTCGTCCAGCACTGTGCAGTCAGTACTGCATTGTACAGGATGGGGCTGTCTGGCTAAGATAGGAGCTCCGGCAGCGCAGATTTAGCATTCTGATCTAAAGATCTTTTCTAGGGGGCAATAAACCCCCACATATAGCCTTAAAATACCTTACAGCTGTTAAAGAGAGAGGTGGAATAGGTCTCCCTGATCCAGAAATATACCATAAAGCGTGTCACTTATTTAGGGTCCTGGATTGGCATTTGCATGCACAATCTAAAAAGTGGGTTCAACTTGAGAATGACATCTCACCTATACCCTTGACATCAGCTACATGGCTACCCCCTCTCCCAAACATTCCTTCACTAAACACCCACCCTCTGATAAAACCCACAGACTATGCGTGCATTAAAAAAAACAGCTGATCTCACTACCCATCCCAACCCTTTCACCCCCATTGTGGACAACAGTGCATTTCCCCCAGGCCAGGATTTGCCCAGGCTAGGATTTTCAACACTGACTGACTGACTTAGCCTGTCCGCCTTTGATCACCTCCTTTTTTTACCAAAAAGGCGTCTTTAAGGACCTGAATACACTAAATCAGGAGTACTTTGGCGGTAAACTCAGGCTGTGGCTTTATCTTCAATCTAGGCATTTTCTCAATACTCCTCCTAACAGAGCCCTGATTTGTAGAGACTTGACTTACTTTGAAAAACTCTGTTCCTCCACAACCCCAGTCAGACATGCCATCTCCCTTCTTTAAAACCTTATCATTAAGACACAAGGACAGACGCACTTAACCCATCAACAAGCTTGGGAAAAAGATCTAGATTATAAGTTTAGTTCTGAAGAGTGGTTGAATATAAACCCCCTCCCCTTACAGTAAATGGTTCCATGAACGGGCTTATCCAAGAAAATAACTTTAAGCTTAGGGCAAGATGGTATATAGGTATATAGAGATTTTATCATTCAAATTATACCTTTTATTTATTTATTTTTTTAATGATATATTTTTTACATAATTGTGTGTTTCCAAACATTATTATAATCAGGATGTCTACTAGACCCTTGTACTGACATATTTTGGGAAGTTACAGGCCTACAACATAAAAAAAAATATATATTTTAATTCTATGGTGCGCTTTTGGTACAGATATCTGGACCTTAGCAGTGCGCTAGGGAGGTTAAGATTTTATTGACAATTCAGAAATGTTTCCTCTTACCTTCAGACTACTAATTGTTAGATTTTATATGAAAATCCTTTTACAATGTTTCAAAATATTTCTCATAAATGGCTGTTAGCATTTAACCACCTCCGATATTTACCCTGTATTTGTTACACGTTAACACACAGTTTCTTATGATATTTATTTGTACATTTGGCTATTGTTGTTAATCTTTTGAGACCCACAAAATCAAGTATTTCCACTGTATATAAGTACTATGTAACCCCTAAAATAGGCAAGAGATGCCCATTTGAATTCTAAATG
>CM070034.1:68783914-68808707 GCA_036250615.1 Ptychadena robeensis | reverse complement strand
AGATTTTATCAAGCAAAAAAAAGTATAGAGAAAATAGAAGTAGTCCCCATCCCATAACAGTTTAACTCAATCAGAAAAGTCAGATTTCAGGTGGGACTGAAAAGTCTTATATTTGGGTATGGTTAAGTAATTACAATCCTATTTGTGGTGCTGTGCTTAATGTAATATAATAAAAACAGTTTAACAAAAAATTAACTGTATTCAGTGGGCTTTCAAGGCAGCAAAGAGTTTTCTAGTTATTTATTTAGCTTTTTTTACACAATTTATTGTGGCCATGAAAGCCTATCCAATCAATTATTGCAACAGTTTAGGGAGAAAGACTATACTCCCACTTAGGTGAGTAATCGCCTGCGCTGGTGTTTTTCAATCGCCTGCAGAATCGTCTGCCAATTGCCTTCACTACTTTCAATGGGTTTGTCCCACGTCAGAGGATTAACTGCCAGCACAGGCGATTAATCGCCTAAGTGGGAACATACCCTAATGCGCAAGTCAGTAAGAGGCCAAATGCACCTGTACCTGATCTGTAAGTGACCTCAGAAGCATCTCAAACTAATTATATATGCAGGTCATTTTTGTCATTTGAGCTCTAGATAGCTGCTGTAGTGTTTTGTAACTCATTTTAGGGTGTTTATTACATAATATTTGCAGGTAGTTTAATACCATTGCCTTTTATGTTCTTTTTTTGGAACTAAGGTCTGGGACTGATAGGTGTTTCAGGTAGATTTTCCCATTTTTCGACCTACAGGAGGGGGGAAAAACATGGTAAACATGGTAATGTAACACTTCCTCAACAAGGACAAGGAGCAGCAGGTATCTTTGGACTGTATTGCTTTAACCATTTTTCCTCTTTTTGTTGCCATTATCCCCCATGAACAAAACTAAACCCAATAACCCTGGGTTATAACTATACGTTACGCTATCCTAGATGGACAGTCTGTATGAATATTTGTGTTGCTATAATCATGAAGAAACAATAGAATAACATGGTCCAAAGGGTGACAACACTCTGTCCCTGTTTCCTGGTTATTCCCCCCCCCCTTTGTCACCCGGCCACAAAGCATCTTTATAAAGACATCAAATGATAATTGCTGTATATTTTACACATTCATGGACCATTGTTTACACCTTGTGACATTACTTCCGGGTAAACTTGCCCTATTATCAAATGCAGAACATAAGATGTCTGCTCCCTCCCCAGCCCCACAGTGAGTGTTCATTTCAGTTTTAAGAACCTAGTGTGTTCTTTTTTTCTTAAAAGTGTAACAAAAATCATCAAAGAGCACAGATCATCCAAGGGCTTAAACTCCTAATTAAAAAAGGGGCCCCCAAAAAATCTCCCATAGGGCCCCCAAAAAGCTAGAAACGGCCCTGACCCAACCCAGCCCAGACTTGCTGTAAGCCACACAGTGCCACCAGCATGTAGTATCAGGGATAGCATAGGTTCCTTATACATCTTATACACTGTGTGCTTTTGCTCTTCTTTATTTTCTTGCAATATACACCTTCCCTTTATTGTGCTTAAGGATCCCATCTTATGTAAATCTTCAGTTTTGCACAATAAATATGTTCATACACATATTATCCTACATAGGGGCTCACAGCTTCCTGGAGATCCCCTATATGACTGCAATAAATACCTTCTACTGAATGTAATACACTCATCTCAGCAGCTAAGAAGCTGCCAGGCATTTTATTGAACACATGTCTGGGGATGTGGGTAGATGTCTTATTTTCTCCAGGCTAGATTGGTTTAATAGTATTCACTTTATTTACTTTCACAAAGTCATGGTGGTCTTTTGGGGTTTTTTCTCAACTGTGTGCATTTAATCATTTGTCCAGTAAGCACCAAATCTGGATCTGATGGATTGGCAACCTGTTGTAAACATCTGTACCTCTTCATTATGTGCTGATATACACTTTCTGTAAGGTCATATTCACCTTTTCTATTTGAAAAATATGAGAAGTGCTGGAGCAAAGACCTCTTCTAAGCATGACTTTTCAAGCATATATATGTGTGAATTTCCGCTATTACCAACCTCTGCCTATTTACTGATTTATCACTGCTATCTGCTTTGACCTATTCCCTTTCTGACTACAATATCACCTGTACTTCATTTGTGTCTGCCTGCTGTTGACCTGCTGTCAGCTGAGGCTACCACCTGGATTTCATCTGCAGTTCAGTCCATTTCCCCTGCCGGGTTACTTTAGTAAATACTATTAAGCAACTTTATCTCTTCTTTAACTGCATTAACCTGGCTTCACAGAGGGTCAACTTGCTCAATGACAAGCTGATCATATTGGTTCAAAAATCCTCCAATTAAAGCAGATGGCATTTACATGTAACAGTTTTTGAAACTAGCTCTGTTCTATCAGGTTACACCATTTTTAATGAAGTTTACACATATGGTAATTACACTGTTTGTTTTAACAGAATAATAATTTGTGTAAATTGCAAACATGGAGTTATGGTAAACAAAACCCACTGCACATTTTCTGGTAAAATCACAGCTAGAACACACGTACGTGTTCACCGAATATTTGCTAGGTTAAATATGTATATTTGCTCATCATAAATTTCATGCCTGCCAATATAAAAATGTGAAGCATTGATTGCAGACATTGCAACACAAGGTTTTGTGAGTCAGGGCATTTAAATGTTCTTGACAGAATAGCTTAAATGTATCAGTTGTGTTTTAAAATGAAAATTTTTTTTAATGTCTAGCCTGCGTTTTTTTAGAATACATTTGTGATAATAATGTCAGATTGTTGACACCATTAAAAGGTGAAAAATTTTTAAACAAAGTAAGGCATGTTAGTAAAAAAACTAGAGGAAATAAAAAAAAGTAAAAAAGTTTAAATATATATAGAAGTGTATTGGAAAGTGTAGTAAACTACTTATTTTGTGCATACACCATGACTGCCATTAGGTGCCATTTTTTAATCTAGGATGTGTTGTGCTTGTATGCCTTAAAAGGTTAAAAG
Source organism: Ptychadena robeensis (assembly GCA_036250615.1). Lineage (NCBI taxonomy): Eukaryota > Metazoa > Chordata > Amphibia > Anura > Ptychadenidae > Ptychadena > Ptychadena robeensis. The sequence continues at coordinate 68,805,725 of CM070034.1, read as the reverse complement.
ATTGTATGTATGTTATATTAAAGCACAGGCAAATTTACTTTAAAAACAACTAAATTAAGGGTCCATTGCAGCCCCGCAGTTTACTGGCAATGGACAAGTTTAGGATAACGTGAACACATTTGTTGCAGGTAAAAGACCCTGCATTATTGCCACTGCGCTAGTGTATGGGAGATGCTTTTGCTACAGTACAAAATTGTGTGCTACAGGGCACTTGTGTTAAAACAGTTGCTGCAGTACCGGTTACTTGCCCCGCTGGCATTCCCACATCGGTGACCCCAGGATTCACAGGCAGACTCAGGGTGGTCGAAGCATGTGTACCTGCTCTGGCAGAGGCACTTGTTCAGGCCAAACTACTATTTAGTCAAAACCGCATCCCCAGAGACCATATGGATGTGTTCAACACAGTACAGTTCAGTGGACAATGGACAGACAGGTAATGGTACATGTTTAGTTTTAATTACCTGTCGGCTGCAGGGGATTGTCTTCCAGTCAATTGTCTTCCAATCAATGTGATTGTCAATTTAATGAGGATCTGTCATGCACACCATTGTCATCATATAGTGTCCATTACCATTATAGCCTCTGTATATCAGTGTGTGCTACTGTGTTTGATTTACCTGTCTGTTCAAAAAAATGCATATATAAAAAAATGCCATCCTTAACATATACCAGCCATAACTCAGCAGCTCAGTTATTTTCAACATGCCATAGAACAGATAACTTAGGGTCTAAGCCCACCATTCCAGCAATAATTAATGACTGCCATAAGTACTGGCATGCCACACCAAAACATCCATCACTTCTAAAGGCACTGCAGAGGACCCACTTTGCTGTGACAAAATAAAAACATGCAGGTAAAACCTGACAAATATTGTACAATAGGCTACAACATCCTAACAAAACAGGGAAAGGAAGGTTGGTGCCTAGTTTCACAAAGTGGCATCCTTCTGTCTCTAAGGATACTATTTATGGACCACCTGGGGTCCCTCTCTCTGTGCAACATACAACTCTTAACCTGCACTAATCACTTCTGACCTTGTCTCTTGACTCCAGCCCATAGGCAGCCTCCTACATAGGTCTAAGCTCTGGGTTATTTTCTTGAAGGAAGGGTTGCGATAAGCACAAGTTTCAAGAGCTAGTTAGTTTGGGACACAAAGCACTGTATTGTATTGTCTTAAATAAAACATTAGCTTGCATGCATGCATCTGTAGAGGTGAATCCTATATGTACTTTCTGCCAGTCTTCTAGCAGGAAATCGTGATACATGGAATTATGGATTGAAGAACACTCCATTTAACATTATGACTTGTTAAAATGTCTATCAGCAATGGTTTATTCTGCATAAGATTCTAGTTTAATGTTTAGCCAACATGCTTTAAATACATATATATTACCATGATTCAGAAAAAAATCTATGGAGTAAAGAGAAACAGAATTTATCCTGTAGTTACATACCTTGTTAAAGTCATTGTTGCAATCTGCTCATTATGTTCAGAACTGTACAAAGCAAAATAGGTTCAAAGTGTGAACAGCAAAGAAAGGTTATTATATCCTAAGGGATGCATTGTTTGGAGTTGGTACATCTGAAAGGCTCATTTTGAAGGTCTTTTCTCATCAATTCTCTGCTGTGCAATTTAGTTTAGCTATTATTTATAACCATTGTTCTTGAGAAATTTCGAGCTGAAAACATATGTTCCATCTTAGATCAACCTCAGTGATGAAATTGTTTTATGTCTAAGAGGCCAGAGAAAAATATGTTTCAGCTTTTGTGTTGAATGATGTTGTTACACACTCAAATGAACCTTTTGCCGTAAAGGGTCGGTATTCTTTCACAAAGTTCTTTGTTTCGAAATAGCAATTGTATATAGATTCTGTAAACTCCCACATCCAATACAATACTATTGACTAAATCTAAAAAAGTTCTTATAAATTGTTGTTTACTGTGCTAAATGGAGCATAGCTTTTATGGAAATTATAAGTTTAAATTACATGGAAAAAAATGTGTTTAATGACAATTTTTAAATCGTATTCAGATGTAGACACCTGATCTTTATCCATGGAAAATGTATGCAGATCAAGATGCTCTTATCTATACCTATTCCAGATCAGTGACTCAAAGTATTAACAAATTGCAGGCAAGATTACTAGCAATATTAGAAGTCATCCGCAGCCTAGTTTTTTCTTCATAAAAGGTTTTTTTTTTTTTTAAATGTATAAATTACATGGACCTCCTCTGCACAACCCTATACTTATACTTTATCGGAGGGAGGGGTTGGTCTATAATTTTTTCACAATTGCCTCAAAGTAACAAGCCATAATTGAATTTATGGAGTTTTTCTATGCAGAACCCCAGTGTCTGCAAAATATTATGGTAGGCTTTGTTGTAAAATAAACTCGTCTTTTAATGCTAGATTGTCAGCATTAATTCAGTAGTAGCAAACGAATACAATCATTTGGGGAAAAAAAGTAAATCTTTCTTTTCCCGAAAAATCCCAAATGTTCTAACCACTTTAGACTGTACTACAACAAAGCTTCATAGAACGATTTTCTCTTGCTGTTCTGGGGACCAAACATAAACAAGGAGACCCTTAAACCAGACATACCACATCTGCATCTACTTCCAAAATCTGGCAACGCTCTACCCCTCCAGTGAAGGTGTGGTGGGCACTGGTGTGCAAGGGGACTTGGGTAGGTACCTTCCAAAATCATCTTTTGTCCAACAGCCAGCTGTTGTGAGGCTGAAGGGACAGAACATAATCTGATTTAATGGGCATCCAGATTTGTGTAGGGAGCAGGACCGGAAAAGTCCATTTTACCTGCTGGAGGACTGGACATTCCAGGCTTGCAGGATGGAGAAAGAGGGAAAGGTAATGGTAAAAACATAACTGGATTCAGTGGAGAATTTGTGGCAGGAGCCAGGCCGGTAGAGTCTTGCTTATCCATCTTACATGTGCGAGAACAGGACACTCCAGGCTTGCAGGAGCGAGGTAGGTATGAGGAAAAGGTAAGTATAGCATGAAGGCCTAAATAGTTGTTGCCTTGTTTGGGATCCTTCAACAACATGATGTTGTCTGTCTGTGTCAAATGATGAGATGACCAAGCTTTAAGTAAGCATTGAAATTTATCCTAAGTGAGATTAGTTTGAATTTAGGACTCTTTCTGAACATTTATTGTTGCACAGACACACATGATGCTGGAACAGAAAACGTAATTTTGTTCCATCAAGGTTGGATGCACACAATTTCCTAAAGGGCCTTTGTGTTCAATACTTTTATTAGTATGTCTCATTGAAAACATGTAAGCTCAGTATTTATAGAAGTGTTCAGATACTTTCAGTCATACAGTGTATAAAAACTATTCTACTGTGTTTTGCCATAACTACAACTTGTTGAATAGTAATAAAAGAGCAACAGGTTACAGCCTCCAGTATTGGATTAAGACAATACATTAAACACAGAACTTTTCTACTAAAATGAACAAAATAAAATGCTCAGCAGTTTTACATTTAAATGCAGTTATCTGAAATAGGTTTTAGCAGAAATTGTAATACTTGATATTACATTTGAAGTCAATGAATTTCCTGAGAAAATATGCAAATCTAATTATATTTAACACAGGGGATGCATTCAATAGATCCACTAAAGTAATCATTATGCATTACAATGATTTAATAACTAAGCTTCAAACCATCAAAATCTCATGATTCCTAAAATCGTTAGTTATGAAGTAGCTATCTTTCCAGTTTTGTTTATTATGTTATACACAGTTCTCTACATTTGGATAATAGCTATTCATTTTGATGCACAGTAATAGTAAAGGATTCTAAATTTCCAAATACCGTCAACAAATGCCAGGAAAGCTGGACTTGCATTTGGCCTTAATATTCCCAAGCAATGCATTCCTATTTCTTTAATTCAATCTCTAGTATACTTACAAATTGTTGATAAGAATTGACAGGACAGTAACTAACATGCTGTAGATTATAGTCAGACCAGGGGCTTGTAAAGCTCCCCATACACTTACAAGCTGACATTGCAGGCACAAAAGGTCAAACTCATTATTTGCATGTTAAAAGGTCTTTATTAATAGTGTTGGGCCAAAAATGTCTATGTAGTCTGTATGTAGTATAGTGGCCTCTCTGTTAGAATACATATTGTTTGGAAGGTTTAGAAAGGTGCTCATATTACATAGTTTGAGTAGAACAAAAGTTGTATGGTAAGATTGTAGGTGTATAGGGGTAGTTCTTTCAGACTAGACAAACCCTTTTGTCTTTTTTAACCTCTTTTGCGTTATGCCTGAAGCCAGTACGTGCTGGTATCGGGCACAACCACTGGCTCTCCATGTACCTGCAGCATTTCTACATAGATGCAGACACAAAGAGCCTCTCCGGCCCCGTGTCTTCAGCATTGGTGACGCCAAAGGGGGTGTGGGGGGGGGGCGGCACCATAGACCATAGATTTTTTTTTGTATAACCATTTTATTAAATTTTGCAATTTAAACAACTATTACATATGGTACAGAAAAGTCAAGTTGAAAGGCCTAATGGCCTGATAACAGTTCTGTAACATTTAAACTGCTGATCGAACTTATGCAGCAACAACTAACTCAAAACATAAACCATACAGTAGGTCAAACAGAAAAAAGAAATGAAATAAAAAGGGGGGTTTGTTTTACAGCTCGATATAAGTCCAGCAGAGCACATGGCATTCAGTACCTCAGAAAATTGAAAATTGCCCTTATGATGTGGTGGAAGGCGTCCTTAACCATTTTTAAACCATGTTAAACAATTTTGAGGGTACCCAGGAAATTCCGAAGGTCACTGAGAGCATACCAGGAAGGGTAGCGATGCTTGAGCATCAATTCCCTAATTTCCTGTGGTGACAATTGCGTAGCAATGTATTTACGCCACCCTCTTAAAAATGCTGTAACAGCCTTATCAGATTGGCTATCAGCTGTTACCCTCTCTATGTTAAAGAGATCCCCGACTGTGCGTCACAACAATGACATATGTGGAGGGTCCGTAGCGAGCCACTGGGCCATTATACACTTCGTGCAGACACTAGCAAAACTGAGCCCACTGCGACACAGAGGAGGAGATTGCCGTTTGGGCCTCCCTGTCCAAGTACGCAGACACCAATAGAAATGGTTCCAGCAAAACTGTTTCCTCTGTCACCTCGTTGATGTTCTTTAGGACAAGTTGCCAGAAGGCTTGTATAGCAGGACAAGCCCACAGGCAGTGATACAGAGGGGCTCTTAGGAGATGGCATTTGGGGCACTTGCCCGAGGAAATTATATGGGGGCTCTTTGAGAAGCCGATAGGATAGAAGCCTAAATAGGCTTTGTAAAGTATCTTGAATAGTGTCTCCCGCCACACCTCACATGTGACCAATTTAGTCACCGAAAGATACCCCTGCAGCAATTTTATAGGCAGATCTTCAGTAACAAGATCTTTGGACCACGCAGTAGACTGGGACGCCGCATAATGTTCGGTTGCCTCCAATAGCAAGGAGTGATACAAGCTAGAGATAGACGCCTGCCTATGGGAAATGAAAGTATCAAAGCTGCGTGTTGAGAAAGCTGCCTTCGCAGGGATTTTTAGGGAGCGCCAATAACTGATTGTTTGTATATAGTAAAAATGATGTGACTGTGGAAGGGAGAAGCCTTCCACTAGTGTCGTGAATGGCAAAAGCTCAAATGTCGATTTATGGAAAAACTGAGCCAAGTTAGAAAGGCCTTTGGATGCCCAGACATTATTAGCAGTCGAGATGGGGCAATATGGGGCAGTCGGGTTCCCCATCAAGGGGAGATGTGCGAAGACACGGCATCGGGCCTTTATAATTCTTCGTAGTTCCCTCCATGCTACCACCATATCTCGGAATAGCGCATTGGTCTTTACTGTGGGACGCAAGGTCGCCGGGGGAGCATGTAACAGTGCTGCTAGAGACCATGGCACGGCCATCTGAGCTTCCAGTGTATAATTAGAGTAATTGGAAGTCTGTTTGATCCAGTCTACTGCATGACAGATTGTAGAGACGAAGATCTGGTAATCCCATACCCCCCAAAACCTTAGGGAGGGTCAACTTTTATATGCAATCCTGGGCCTCCCCTGCTTCCAGATAAATTTAGTAAGCATCCTACGTATAGAGTCAGTATCCTTATGGCGTAAAAGCAACGGGAGCATCTGCATTGGATAGAGCAGTTTAGGGAAACAGGTCATCTTTAACAAGTGTATTCTGCCAAAGAGCTATAGGGGCAGCTTTGTGCACATTTCCAAAAGTTTGCCCAAGTCTTGAATGAGGGGTGGAGAGTTGAATGTATACAGGGAACCCGGTGTTTTCCCTACCTTAATGCCTAAATAGGTAATATGATCGTTTGCTTTCACAAAAGGCACCGTATTAAACCAAGCCCCCTTTCTCCTCGGTGTCAAAGGTAAAACTTCACTTTTGTCCACATTTTTACGTAGACCAGTAAATGACCCATATCGGGTCAAAGTTTCCAGGATGATAGGCACATCATGGGAGGGGTCAGCAGAAAACAAAATATTATCATCTGCGAATAGTGCTGAGCACAATCTCCCGTTCCCCACAGGTATACCGTTCAGGCCTGCCACTGATAAAAAATATCTGGACAGCGCCTCCATAGCTAGATCAAAGAGCAGGGGTGAGAGGGGGCACCTCTGCCTTGTCCCTTTCTGTAGGGGGAAGGAGGCGGACAGTATCCCTGCCATGCTAACCCTCGCTTTGGGGTTCAGATACATCTGGCTCAGCAGATGTACAAAAGGGCCAGAAAATTCCATATGCTGTAATACCATAAAGAGCAAGTGGAGGTTGACATTGTCAAATGCTTTTACAGCGTCTAAAGACAGCATAATGACATCTTCCCTTAGGGTGAATTTTGGCATGTTCTAGAGCAGTGAGCACTTTACGAATGTTAGAAACTGCAGATCTACCCTGCACAAAACCTGTCTGCGCTGGGTCTATCAGTTGGGGCAGTATTCTTGCTAGGCGGTCCGCCACTATTTTAGACAAAAATTTTGTGTCTATATTTTTCAGAGAAATGGGGCGATAAGAGCTGGGGAGTAAAGGATTCTTGTTAGGCTTAGGCAAAACCCGGATATGAGCCTCTTGTCCCTGGGGAAATACATCCCCCCTTCCCGCACAGACGTAAACAGTGCTTTAAGTGTTTCCCCTACCTGTGGCAATATAAGTTTGTAGATTTCTGCCTGGAGACCGTCTGGGCCCGGGGACTTAGAAGAGGACAATTTGTAAACCTTATGTGTGATATCCTCCACAGTTATGGGAGCATTAAGCTCCTCCAACTCTTGGGTGGTCACTCTAGGGGTGACAATAGATTTGAGAAAATCTAAGCCCCCTTGGGGAGTGGGGGTGTGCTCCATATATAGAGACTGATAATAGTTGAAAAACACCATGCTGATCTCTTTTTGGGAGCAGCACAACCCACCCTGTGGATGCCTAAGGCCCGGTATAAAGATGGTTTCCTACCCTCTTTAGTTAGGTTGGCTAACAACCGGCCCACCTTATTGCCCAGCTTGTGGAATTTTAATCTGACATGCGCTTTCCTTATGATTTCCACCCTCTGCGACCAAAGGTCAAAACTTTGTTTACAGGCGTAACACTCGTCTCGGTTGGCCTTGGATGGGCAGTGGGATAAAGCAGCATGTGCCGCGCGTAAGGCAGCACTGGCCGCCACGTAGGCTTTGTGAGCACGCTTCTTGACTGTCGCTGCATAGGCAATGATCTTACCTCCAAGGTATGCATTGCCCACCTCCCAGATTATCTCGGTGAGGTGCATTGAATTCCTCATAATCCCGCCACGTGGCTTGGAGGATAGGGGAGAATTTCTTGTTTGAGAATAAGTGAGAAGGACATCACCAAATTGGGGGAGAATCACGCTTGCGGCATTCCTTGAGATCCACCGAGACTGGGGCATGATCTGAGATTACCAAGTTGTGAATTTCAGACATTATAGCATTTGGTAGCAGGTTTGGGGAGAGGAAAATATAGTCTAAACGTGCAAGGGACTGGTGGACCATCGAGACGAATGAGTACTCCCTGTCAGCCGGATGTTGTACTTACACATCCATCAAATTCAGAGCCTCAACAAAGGTCGACAACTGGGGTTGTAGGGAGCGAATGAGCAGAAGTGGGTGTCAGACTTGCGATCTTCCCCCATTGCCATGACCATGTTGAAGTCAATGACAGCTTTAGACGGTGCAGTAGATATACCCCCCTAAATCCTGAAAAAAGTAGGATGGGGGGGAGTTGGGAGCATAAATATTGTAGATGGTAACCATTCCCTGTGAGGGGAAAAAGCCTGTAATGTCCAGGTGGTTAATTGGTACAATACATGCTGTAGTACATCAGTAATTTAAACTTAGGACAGAAAAGAGTCTAAAGTTCCAGATAAGTAAGAAATAAGCAAACCATATTGGGCCAGCTTGGCTTTTTATTAAATTGAACTTCTATTTACATTGACTACAAAACCCCTGTTGCTCATGTTTCAGACTAAACAGTTAATTATCATACCTCCTATTTTCAGCTTCTGACATTGCTTCGGCCTATTCTTGTTTTTTGGCACTTTAAACGTGTCACATAGTGACAACATTTATGTAGCTAGACTACAAATGCAAAATCTGTAGTATTTTCAATTTTAAATCCTGTAAAGCACTTTAGAGTTTGCAACTTATCCCTCAGACAATGCACTCAGCACTCAGATAAAAGCTATCTTCTATTTTACCCCTCCATCTTGTATATTGCAGCCCTATATTTTATTTGTAAGTGCATCTTTCTCATTTTTAGACTTATCATGGTAATTCAGGCTTATCATGGTCAAGGATTTTAATTTAGAAAAAACAGGTATGTATTCACTGCAACATGAATTGCATGAGTTTACCGTAGAGATAAATATGTATCATGCATATGCTCATAAAGCCTGATCAATAAATAGACCAAAGGGTATGAAACCTCAACAATCCTGTAATCTAAATTCTGAACTGTAATATATTCAATTACTTTTTGCCTTACCAGTAACGCTGTAAAACAGAATGGTTCATTTTTATTACAAAAATACAGTTAATTCTTTGGGGGTTTCTGAATGGATTTAATTGGATATTGTCTGCTCTTATTTCCTTATATTCAGTGATACGCTTTGATAGTTTTGAAATAGCTTACTATTTCTACTGTTGAAATCTAAATTGCTTAGAGACTACGCTTCAGCAGAACCTTTGGATTGAACATTATTTTAAAGGGGACTTTAAATAAAAAATGCTAACCTTATATACATTATATATAGTGAGGGAAATATAGAGGGGTGCCTCCCCCCCCCCCACATTGAAATGCTTTTTGAGTTTTAAAGTATAGTTTTTCTATTCCATTTTATAACAAACAGCGGCCATTATGACCTGTTTTGGCTCAGCAATCATGTTCTGCATACTTCAGAATCTGGAAACAACAGGTAGCGATAAGAACTATGCCTTGTCTCTTGCTTGGCCTGTGGGGGCAGAAACAGAGCAGACCAGTGGTTTCTAAGCTCCGGGAATCGTCCAGCGTCCAGGTCATCCTTACATTCAGACACCAGAGCCAGAGGGAAGAGACCGTCTCTTGGTTTCTGGTGAAGTGGGGAGGTGGGGAAGTTGCTGTTGGTTGAAAAGCAGCATCCCTGCTGCTACTGGTGATGCAAGAAAAGTTCAATCAACTATCGATCAACTATCAATTACATTGTTCACCTTGAGAAAAAATCGTTAACACCCCACTTTGAACAATTAATTATCCCAGATTTCTAGAATGTTCTGGATCAAGAATGATGTCATTGTCATGCTAAAAATGGCACAAGTCGATTGATGACCACTACCAACGTACTTTAAAGGCGAACGATCACTTTTACTGCAAGACCAGGTTCTCTGCTCAGTCTTCAGTGAAAAGATTTTTTCTCTGGTGGGATCTTACCGCTCCTGATCCTGCCGGAGAAAGAATGGCAAGGTCCTTTTCACCGGCGAACGGGGTGGGTCGAACATCCGTACTGCTCGCCGGCTAGAAGGAAGGTGAACATCCATGTTCACGGCCGAAATGTCCGCCCTGCGGACAGTTCGGCCATCACTAGTGAGCATCTTCTAGTCTGCAAAATATGGTAATTGAGTAAAAATTCAAAAAACATTGTTTTCATGAAAACGTTTGGTATAGCTTTAGGCCTCCTAACTTGTTTTAAGCTAAACTAGGTGTTACATTTTGGAAAAAGTAAAAAAAGAAGAGTGAGCCAATCTGGAATTTTGTATTCAAATATATGTTCAAAACTGCACACAGACAAAGATATTGCCCTTCCCTTCACATTTACTTTAAAAAAAAAAACCTGTGTGAATATCATGTTGCAAAAAGTCTGTAGAAAGTTTCATTTTAATAAAATAATGTTTTCTGAATTCTAAAGGAAGGATGAGGTTTGGAAGTGAGCTCTGGTATAACCCTCAGATTATAAAGTTGCTGCAGTATGTAGATTTATATTATTAATAAAAGGTCACACACATTGAAATTTATATTATGCACCCTATAGCGTATGAGCTAGTTCCATAAAGTGTATATAAAATACAGAAATGAAATTAAGGACTCTGGTTCTTCATATTAAACACCAAGGCTTAACAGAGCTTCTTGCTAGCTATCTGTTGAAAAAGGCCGTTTTGTACCTTAGAGATGTCAGCCAAAAGGGTGTGTACATTTCTCGCAGGGTTCTAAGATGAGCGGAATTAGGAGAGAACTGTTTCTCAGTATGCGGCAATTCATGTGTGAATAAAGTTGAAAGAACAGTGTTTGCACTGCACAGGAGGGCATACTGTTTCATCTTTCCTTTTCTTACATGTACTGAACCCTCTGCTTAATCGGAATATTATCAAAAATCTGTTGCTGTTGGCCGTGCTATCAACAAAGAAAGTCTGCAACCAACTATTTTATAATAATTAGTTGCTATTATAAAAACTCCATCCCCACTAATGAGAAACAGCAGAGAAAGAGGATCAGTCATAATGATTAGCAATGAAGGCAAACGATTTAGCAATACTAAGTACGGTTAATCAACATAATAACCCTTTTTTTAGCAATGCATCACACCACAATGTAAGATTTGCATGTTAGAACACTACATTAAAAAGTGCTAAGCATTGGGGGGCCATTCACAACATATGTACTATTGGTTTTGTGGTTAAACAGTTCTGTGAACAGTTGTCTTTGGGTGCCAATGCATAGCATTGCAACACAATGCCCATAGAGCAGTTGTGTTGCCATGTGTTGCACAAACACATTTTATGATGTATTTTTAAGCTCCTGTTGATTTATCTCATGGCTTACTTAAATCCTAAATATGTAGTATTACTAATAAGTAGGAATACCATTGACTGTATAGTAGTATGTTTTTGGTTATAGTTAATTGCTTTAGCAAAACGTACCACAATATATGTTCAGTAGTGTCCAATCTGGAGAAATGTTTTTCTAACCATAAGGTACTGTGCAACTACTACTGTGCAACTACGGTATGTTATTTTCAGGTTTACAACTCCGTAAAATAGAGCTAGGAATCCAGAGTGATACTAGTGACAAAATATAGTCAAGCCTCTGTGTGCTTTTCCTTCAACACATGGAATCCCTCATCTTCTGATGGTAAGGTGTCATGTTAACATCATTGTGACTGACATGGATTACATTACTTGCCATTGTGACCGACACTGGATATTTATCTCAATAAAAGAATTAAAATAGATTCTAAAAGCACTTTCTAAATATTAATACAGGAAGTATAGTCCTTTACTAAAAAAATGAACACATTTACCAATTAAAACTATACAATAATAAATAAACAAATGTCCCCAAAAGTAGCTCTAAAATTAAATCCACTTCAGTCACAACTAAAGTGACTAAAGTCACTAGAGCCAAAGCATGATGACAGCATCAGGTTTAGTCCATGACCTGTGCTTTGCATTTTCTGCAGATAAGTACAAAAAAGTAGATCTATTTTAAGTCTTCTTTACCTGTATTGACTCATAATTTATGCACAAAATGGTGCATTTCACTAATTCCAGCATAACAGAACTATGGGAAGTGATGTCCTTTGTGGTAAAGCCCATGTGATTTTGATACCCTTGGCTTCAGAAAAAGTAATTGGCAAACAGTGTACAACTGATATGTATACTGTAGGTAGCCTGATTATATGTCACTGAATCTTCCGATAAACCAAACAGATGTTCTCATTTATGCCAGGAGTATAAATTAACATCAATGTATTACTAATTAGATAGAATAAAGGCTTATTGTCTGGCTGTAACCATTTATACTTTCTCACAGTTCAGTGTCAAGGTTGCCTAGCTTTGGTTACAAAATGTCATTTGATCTGTAGCTTATCAGAGACTTATTTCAGATGTACCACTGATTCAGTTGCATGGGGACTAGTGTCAAATGTATTATAGCTGCACATGCTATTGATTAAGAAAAACAGAATTAAATCTTTAGGGCGTTATACTACTCCTACTGCTAAAAAAAAACAGTACTGTTACTATAATACAGTGTTTTATTTAAAATATTTTATTCTGAGACTTGTGATGTATTGCATCCATGCAACTTGTGATGTATTGCCCAATGGATGTGTTTCTGTGAAAAAAAGCATTTGCACAAAATAGTATGAGATGACCTAATTTAATGCAGCAGCTCTTCTTTGCCTTAAAACATGAACAAGATTTTCGAATCTAAAATACATAGTATCTTTATTCCTTCTCCAAAGCTACATCAACACCTATAAGCCATCAGCAGGAATGGTGAACTTCAAGTGATACAATTGCTAACCTAGATCCAAATATCTCCTTTTTCATTTGTTTTCTAGGTTTTCCTGTGTGTGTTTTTAAAGAGCAAAGAAAACATACACAGGATATCCTACTATTTTTAAATCAAAGGAGACATCTTTTTGAAAGAATATATAGAAAACAAACAAACTGCTTGCTTTTATGACCTGCCCTAGGGTTTTCTCAAAAAACATCTTAATATGTGCTATAGTTGACAGAATATCATACCTTGCACTGTACATATTTGAAAAAGGTCATAATCCTACGCAGGGACATTGTTGATAAAACACGTTTTGATACATGCATTTGATACCTGAATTTTATTTTAGGAAGTTTATTTCTTCTTACATTCATGCATGTATGTCTGTGTTAAAACATTATAAAAATAAATCCTTATGAACTAAAGAATCTAAAATGTGGAATTGGTACCCTTAAGTGCATTGCAAAGCATGATGGCATTCAAGCTCTCGAATGAGTGCAGTTCCCTGTCAAGGTACACAACTGATGCCTGGGCCTCTGTCATGACCAATTTTTCATGTGCTTCAATGTATGAATTTGAAACAAAAAATTGGTACAGATTTAGACCTTAATGTATTGAACAAAGACACATGCATATGTTTTCCTACTTAAAGTCACACTATGTCAGATCTGACAACAGCAGCAAGCTGCTGCAAAAACCACAGAGCTACAGCTCTCTAACACGCAAGTGTAAATAGGCATTAATTACCTCAGGTTGATGGCAGTGTGAGCTGGGCTCTTTAAACTAAATTATATATTTTCTACTATGATCATAGTTTCTTTCAATTAACCAACTTAGGCTTTTTCTCTGCTGTGTCTGCCCACAAACCCGGGATGAATGTGAGGCTCTCGTTAGCAGTGCCCTGCAATTTTTTTTCAATGTGCAGTGATTGCGCTGGGGTCTGCATTTGAAACACCGCAATGCAACACACTGATGCGCTCAATTAAAAGGAATTGTGTGGAACCACTTTCATGACCATCATGTTTATCCCATGTTCGTGGGCAGATATAAGATATAGCCTTAAGCCACCCATACACCACATACAACTACCATGCAACTTCTGTACAACCAACTTTTCTTCTACCAAAACCATGTAAAAGGAGGACCTTTCTACACCTTCCAATCACTATGTATTCTATCAGGGAGGTCACTATACTACATAGTTGTTGGTAGGTCTCATGAAAGTTGTATGGAGAAATCTGAAGGTGTATGGGGGGCTTTAGAGTTTGATTTGTGCCAGTGGTCGATAAATTTTTCATGTTTTGAACTAGACAGACTTGTGTAATTTTTCATTCTGATAAACTTTGTAAGCATTAAAAATAGAACCTACCACCTTGAAGCCAAGGACAACTTGAATTTTGCTTGCTTTAAATGAAGTAGCTCCACCGACACCTAGAAAAAAACCCTCAATACCATCACCAAAAATAGGTAAACCTTTATAGCACATTAGGCGATGTCTCCACATAGGCAGTCAGCTACAGGGCCGACACGATTTTAATCGCGTGTGGCGATCATGGCTGATCGTCTCCATTTAGTTGAATGGGCTTGTGCCCGCTTAAACTAATGGGCCGCGTTGGTCACCGTGTTTCTGATCGCGGGCCACGGGCGACTTATTGCCCTTGACCTGAATGGACACGATCAGGTGGTGGGGGGGGGGGGGGGGGGGGGGCAAGATGTTCCACCACCCACTTCCTGGCTGCAATCTCACAGCTGCGATTCTAACTACGGGAGCTAACAGGAGATCGCTTGGTGGTATCGATTTTCCGCAGCTTTGCGCCGTGAAGTTCAAAAAGTACGTGGGAACATAGCTTTACTCACATAACCAAAACCATAACCAAACCAAAAAACATTGGCAACAACACCTCTAGCTTGCCACCCTTCACCCCAATTTGTCACAACATTATGCTGGCCAGCCTACCTACAAGGCTCTCACTGCATATTCTAGGTCCTTGTTTCCACCCCCCTCATTCTACCCTAATTATGACAACAGTCATTCCATAATTTCCTCCTTACCCATAACACGTCCCAGGGCAGCCTAATCCACCACTGTTTTTATAGCACCCATACCACCCTTACCTGTTACAACAAGCTACCTTTATCAAACTAGAAAGTTCAGCTTCCCCTTACTCACAACTCCCTCATAACATTGCTTTGAGGACAGTCTAACCCACAACTTCACCCATTTCTAGCAGCCCCATGGTAGGAAGATAGGAGACATCAAAGCTGTAGGAAGCTTGAATGTTGTGCTGTATGTAAAAGGAGCCAGCTTGAAGTGGTGTCAGATTGGGTGGTGTTGAGGATAAGGGTCTTAGAAGATGTGGCTTGGATGATTTGTTGTACAATACAATTTTTAGTAGCATTCTCATGCTACTAGTAGTAGTCTCCCGAGAAAGCAAAGAATGTGAAACGCGTCGAGATGAATGGTTTAATGTTTTATTTTATGTATATGTACATGTTACTTTTTCTGAATGTGTATTACCACTATGGAATTGTGCTGTATTATATATGAAAAGGTTTTCTACTTATCAATGTAATATAAATAAACATTCATGTCTTTTTATCTATGACTATCTCTGCCTTAAAAGTCCCTGGAGTGCCAGCCTCCTAATAGGGGTGGAGGAAGAGGAGTAGTCGGTTTTCTCTTTCTATGCATGTAGTTTATGGGATGCGGCACAATAACCTATTCATATGGGGATTGTATGATAGGGGTAGAAGTTTTTTTACTAGTAGTAGTAGTCTCACATATCAAATGTCAACCCCCAGGCTGCGTAGTCATATTTGAATAGTAAAGTGATGAACAGGCAATATTTGAATTTGTGACATTTCACGAATTATTCTCCAAAGTAAATTAGAAAATTCAAGATCTCCTGTCATTATTATTTATTGTTAAAATCGGCTCTTGTATGTGCCAATATTGTGAATGCAATGTGAAATACAAGCTGCAGTGTAATCACCACATGAAACAACATAAAAGTAAATTATTGTGAAAATCGGCACTTGTACATGCCGTTGTGGTGGGCAATCACAAACGCCCCTTGTGTTTATCTCACTGCTTCCAAATTTACCATTAGATATAGGCCATGCATGGACAGAGAGGAGCAACACAGATGCTGTTCTGAGTCTATGAAAGTACTTCTGAACTCCGCATACACATATACATGAAATCAGTCACTATGAAAGAGAGGGAGGTGTTGCTAGCAGATAGCTTGCAAAGTAAATTTTTGAGTTAAAAAGTTGTTTTCTGCAGGCGGCAACCTTGGACTGTGGCCATAAATCTTGATGTTTTCATATTCTACTAGAAACTGTAGCTGTGGTATATCTGTGATTTTGAGAAAATATACAGGCAGATGAATATATGAGTATATAACATTTATATAGCAACAACAGAAGTTTATATAGTAACAACATAAGTAAAAGGCATTAGGAATAAAGAATGTTATGCAACTCTGGTTACCCTATTGCAATTGGTCCCCCCATCAATGCAAATATTGCAAACATTGCATGATACTTTCCCCAAAATCTTAAATATTTGAGATTACGAAGATATAGCACTATATTTGACAGTGCTGATATTTACAATAAAAATTTGTGATTAGAATATTCATGCTCAACACTATTACATTGTTGCTTTCATATGCCTTAGACACCCTAAGAAGTCCCATTTTTTGAGGGGGGCTAGTAATTTACCACTGAGAGTACCTACCTTCCTTTTTGAAACCTTTTTGATGACCCATTAAGGAAAATGTCTTCTACTAATATGTATGACTGCATGTGCAGGTGGTTAAACCCAGACATGTGCATTTTGACAATTAATTTTATTTAACCTCCTGGGCGTTAAGGGCCTTTCTTGCCATTTTTCATGGCGTACAAAGACTCTTTCCGGGCAATTGCGGCGGAGTATACTGTACCCTGCAGTGATTGCCCGTTGTCCTCCCGGCTCACTACACACTGCCAGTGTCAATTAGACACCAGCGGTGTGTGCAGGGGAAAGCGACGCCCCCTACATTAACACGGAGGTCACGGAGGTCTGCCCCACCCCCCTATCTGCCGTCACCGATGACGCTAAAGACACGGGACCAGAAAAGCTCTGTGAGCCTGCAGCTATGCAGAAATACTGCAGGCTCACCGAGAGCTGGCGATTGCGCTTGATCCCGGCACGAGCGCAGTTTAATCCAAGATCAAACTGCGCCCGTACTGGCTTTTGGTGAAACGCCCAGGAGGTTATTGTTGTGTTTGCTTTCACTATATTGTTTACTATTTCATTGATACTGTTTTTGGTCCTGAGTGAACAGTTGTAGCAATAGAAAACTATGTCTTACAGCCTATGCCTACTACACAGGCCCACAGGGAGCAAATGGACGACTATTGTCCTCTTCAGCTTGATGAATATATTATACATACATATGTTAGTGTATGCCTTAATTGAGCAAATATTAAACTTTACCGAGTGTTGTCTTACTTTGTTACCCATCGTGCATTGTCTATCTATATTTCATTCTGGTTTAACTTTTTGTTGTTTAAATGGTAAATTTTAAAAATGTTAATAAATATAATTAAAAAAACAAAACTATACTGTGTAATAGATAAGTAGAATGCAGAAGACACAAAACTATGCAGCTAAAAGGTTTCTCATTTGAAGTACTAACCAAAACAATTAATATATGGCAAATTAATATTTAAGGTTTAATGGTTTTAATAAGGTTAAATATCTTTTATATATTGTTTTGAGTAATTCACCAACGAGTATGATTAGGGTTTTCACCCAAGATTCACAACATTTCATGCAAACATTTTTCTTACTTAATTTAATGGAACATATATATTGTTGGGTGAATTTTGCATATGGAATCAAAACCCCAAAAATGTCCCTAAGTGAACTGTTCTAAAATAATGATAAAGATATTTTAGTTACAAAGAGAATGTTTTTATTCTATCCTAGTGCTAAAATATGTAAAACACATTTTGTCTTAGCTCAACACTACATAGTTTAGTTATTGTAAAACAAATTCATTGTAGCGTATATTTTTCCTTGTAAGCCTAGGTAATTTATTGCTGTGTGCTGTCTACAGCTTATAATTATGCTTTGTGGTTACAGTGATTTGTAATATTGCTTTCTAAACTACAAACTGTTTCAATGCAGTAAACCACTTTAGCAAAGGTGTCATCAACTCCTGTTTATGTTGTACTTCAACCCGTTAGATCAAAGCACTGATGCCTTTACAGGTGAAATGGTATATTGATTTCTCTGCAGTACATTTTCTGATAGGCTGCACATGCTGTTTTAATGTATAAGTCATATAGGCAATGATCCAAAGATAATACATTATTAACATCAGCATTGTTGTAACATAGTATACTTGCCCTGTCTAGACTCCGAAACGTGAGACTAAACAAAGGTAATCCCTCTGTCACCCAAATGTATTGTGAAGGAAACTGCTAATTTTCAGTCTATGCATGACTGCCATCAGGCAATGAATCAAATTAAGACCAAGGACTGATGGCACTCTGTGGAAAATATATCTCTGAATGACAGTGCTGACAATATTAAGGCCATTGTTCCCAGTAAACCTCAGGTTACTGGATCTGCCTGCCTGTTGTGTGTCATTTTTCACCCTCAAACACATTAATTGTTATCTCTGCAGTCCAAATATATATATGTGTGTGTATGTATATACAAACACTCTAATTCTATACAAATATAACACGTACTCTTCTCTCAATTCCCATCTGCAGGTGGATCTTCCCTCTGTTACTGCTGCTGGGAGCTCTGGCATACACACTGCACAGGAAAGATCTGCCCGTGGATGGCTCTTTGCTCTGTCTCTGCTGTTTGTATGCAGAAAAGTGGTTGAGAGGGGGGGGGGGGGGGGGGGGGGGGGGGGGGGGGGGGTGATATTTGTGAGCACGATTATGCCCTGGGTCCTCTGGCTCTATGTACATACTTTGCATAGCAGGAAAATCAGCCCTGGCTACCAGCACACACAGATTTTATATGTGGATCTTTCCTTTGACTCTGTTACTGCTGTGTTCATGTCTGTCTGGCTGATGCTGCCCAGCTGTCATACACACACTTGGCTTGAAGGACCAGGAGGCAAGGAAACTGTTAGAGGCAGCCATTTAACAGCTTACCCACCTTGTTTTAACGCCCACTCTGCCGATCAGAGTTCCATGCCAAGTTAAAGGTATTTTTCAGGGCTTAGACGCTCCGATAATGTATAAGCTGCACCTTCTACAACAGAGAGTCTAATGGTCCTAAAAATACAGTACTTAATGATAAATTGACCATACGTAATGAGACAGAGCTTTTTAAATCAATTTATTGATAATATTTAATATTTGGTGCATTGCTTTCATTTTAAAATGTAATAAAAAAATGTAAACAGAAAGCTGCCATGAAAGTGTGAAAGTGGATAGTATTCCATGATAGTGTGACCAACCTCAGTATTATTACTTATGGTTAATTATGGTTATAGGATTTCTAACCAGCTCATATAGGTGCGATGGTCTAGTGTGCATAAATGTTCACCATATAGTATAAAGAATAGTTTTCGATTATTTATGGAAATTATCATTAGTTGATTTAAATGAACTGAGAAATAACATATAAAGACAAAGGGTCGTCAGAAGCCAGCAGTTGCTAGCCTGTCAGCAGCATAATCCAACATGCTGGGGTTGATTGACTAAAGGATTAAAAGGTTAAGCTAGATACATTTAAGAAAAATCTAACCTGCGTTGCTGTGGCTTTGTTATGTACAGTAGGTTGTTGCACATGTATGCATGTATATACACAAATGATGCTAGCTTGCTTGGACCTTTTCAAAAAATTTTATTGCCATTAGCTTCCTTTAATAATAATACAAGAGCAGCACTAACATTTTAAAAACCTGTAAATCATTTGTGCAAGTCTTGATAGTTATTGATATTTATAAGTGTTGCTGTGCCCTACACATAAATCTTTCTCACATTAGACAAGGGTCACTGCGGGTCAGCAGACAGAAGATTACCTGACCTTGCCTATGCTATGTAATCACAAGAGTACTCGGATAGTGCTCCAGGTAACAGCAGATAGAGTAAAAGCTGCTGACAATAATGGAACAATCACTGAATCCACAGAACAGCCCCTGGTTTCTACTGCTCTACACTACCAGTACAACAGACAGCTGTGATTTTTAAAACAATTAAGGTACATGCCATAATCACTGACTTTAAATGTCCTGTTTATAATTATTGTTATTCAGCACAAAAAGGGAAACAATACTTAAAATGTTGGCGAAATTGTATTCATTTTCTTTTAATTAATAATTTCAGTATTCAGTTTTCTCCTCATCCAACTTAGAACCAAAAGTCTGATGGTACCTACATTGACTTCACCACTCACTAGGATGAGTAGTACTCCTTGCTCGGTCCTTAAAGCTAATTTTTTTAACACTTATAGAGTGTCCTTTCCTGCCATCAAAGTTAAGAGTTCAATTTCCCTTCATATGTTATCTTTCCACAGTGTGAACTTTGAGTTCACCTCAATTACTGTCTGCTGAATTGCAAGCATTGTCAAAATGTCTCTAGCCCACCTGTACTGTCCATGGCCCTCATCTTTTTCACTGTCCTTTCTATTCAGACATCCAGCCATTTCTCATTCATGCCTTTCCTCAACCATTCATAACCCTTTTTTATTAACCCATCTGTGTCTTTCTTGACACAGTTGACTGGAATATACAATGTGGAGTGAGTTTCTCTCGGTTAATGGTTAGAGGTTTACCCAATGGTGGAGGCCGCAGTTTTCTATGGAGAAAACAGTTTTCTGTGTGATTACCCAGATGTGCCCCTTGGCAGTTAATCCTTTCTCCCCTGGTGTGATGAACAGAGGGTGGCAAAGGGAATTGTACTGGATACAGTGATAACTGTATCAAATACAATTCAAAGTAAAAAAAAACACAAAACACATTTCCAATTGAATGCAAATTTTGTTATGAACATAATATAAATACATACTGTTTTGAAATTTATCACATAAAAGAAGTATTTTAGAGATTTTATCATTTTTTGATACCTTTTATTTATTTTATTTTTTGAAATGTAATTTTTTTGTACATAATTTTGTGTTTCAAACATTTATATATTAAGAATGTCTACTAGACCCTTGTAAGGACATATTATGGTAGGTTCAATCCATTTAAGTTTATGGTTTGCTTTTGGTACAGAAATCTGGACCCCAGCAGTGCACTAAGGAGGTTAATTATTACTTACATAACCATTCTCTTAAATGGGAGCCAGTAGTTCCAGGACAGGAGAGATGTTAAATAAATAATGATAATAATAACAAAAAAATGGCAAATGCTACACAAACAAGTTAAGAACTTTTAAACACAGCTCACATGTTATCAAGTAAAAACAGCATATGAAAAACAGTGATTATCTCATTACACGGGAGAAAATAATTAAATATATTGTTATTGGTAGAAGTTTACCTTACTGTGTTCAGTTCTTCACTGAAATCTTGTCTGTCACAAGAGTAAAAGTAGGTTAGCAGCTATGGCATGGTGATAGCATGGAAGAGTAGAAATATAATCTCCTTCATAATGGTCTTTCCCCATGCCCAGAACACTTCCTTAGATTTCTGCTGACTGCTTTATGCAAACAGTCTGAGGAGGGGGAGATGCATTCTAAAATTGACTTTCATTGAAGAGTTTTAGCTTTCTAATGATAACACAAAAAGCTTGTCTAATCTGCTAATGTATGGCACATAATTTCAAGGATTGGGTTGATTGGCAATATTAGAAATGTCATATCTCATTTTTGCTAATGGTGTGCTAATATTGTACATTGGTGCTACCACCACCATGCCTCACTGTAGGGATGGTATTGGCTTGGTGATGAGCGGTGCCTGGTTTCCTCCAAAAGTGATGTCTACAGGGAGTGCAGAATTATTAGGCAAGTGGTATTTTTGAGGAATAATTTTATTA
>CM070034.1:68771880-68783814 GCA_036250615.1 Ptychadena robeensis | reverse complement strand
ATGGCTAAACTGGTGGCAAGTGGCATCTTGGCAGCTGCACGCTTGACTTTTCTCAGTTCACGGGTAGTTTTTTTGCGCCTTTGTTGTTCCACGCGCTTCTTGCGACCCTGTTGACTATTTTGAATGAAACGCTTGATTGTTCGATGATCACGCTTCAGAAGCTTTGCAATTTTAAGAGTGCTGCATCCCTCTGCAAGATATCTCACTATTTTTGACTTTTCTAAGCCTGTCAAGTCCTTCTTTTGACCCATTTTGCCCAAGGAAAGGGAGTTGCCTAATAATTATGCACACCTAATATAGGGTGTTGATGTCATTAGACCACACCCCTTCTCATTACAGAGATGCACATCACCTAATATGCTTAATTGGTAGTAGGCTTTCGAGCCTATACAGCTTGGAGTAAGACAACATGCATAAAGAGGATGATGTGGTCAAAATACTCATTTGCCTAATAATTCTGCACTCCCTGTAGTATACACAATAGAGTTCAAACTTTGTCTCATCAGACCAGAGAGATTTTGTTTCTCATGGTCTGAGAGTCCTTCAGGTGCCTTTTGGCAAATTCCAGGTGGGCTGCCATGTGCCTTTTACTAAGGAGTGGCTTCCGTAAGGCCTGATTGGTGGATTGCTGTAGAGATGGTTGTCCTTCTGTAAGGTTCTCTTTATTCAAAAAGGGACCTCTGACTCTGATTGACAATTGGGTTCTTGGTCACCTCCCTGACTAAACTAAATACTTCTTCCCCAATTGCACAGTTTAGATGGTTGGCCAGCTCTAGGAGTCCTGGAGGTTTTGAACTTCTTCCACTTATGGGTGATGGAGGCCACTGTTGTTATTGGGACCTTCAAAGTAGCAGAAATATTTCTGTAACCTTCCCCAGATTTGTGCCTTGAGATAATCCTGTCTCGAGCTTTATGCTTGGTTTGAGTTCTGACATGAACGGTCAACTGTGGGGCCTTATATAGACAGGTGTGTGTCTTTCCAAATGTCCAGTCAACTGAATTTACCCCAGATGGACTTCAATTAAGCTGCAGAATCATCTCAATGATGATCAGGTGAAACAGGATGCACCTGAGCTCAATGTTAAGCTTCATGGCAAAGGCTGTGAATACTTATACTTTGCTTTATACTTGTGCTTTGCTATTTTTTTGCCAAAATCTCAAAACTTTTTTCACTTTGTCATTATGGGGTAGAATTCATTATATGTAGAATTCTAAGGTAAAACAATCATTTTATCTTTTTTGGAATAAGGCTTTAACAGACGATGCAGAGAAGAAAGGTGATAAGCTTTTTTGTGTGTTCCCAACTTAGACAATGCATTTCTAAAACTTCAATGGCCATCAGTGTTAAATAAACTGTATCTCTCCTTCAATTTATCTGTTGACACTAGAGCTGGCTGGATAATTTCGTAGAGATCACTTTCAGTTCGGGTTTTGTAGGATTTTGCATTTACATCAATTTCAAACACTTTGGCACGGCTGGTTTTAAGAATTGGAAAGTAAAATGAAGGAACAGTTGTTTGATATCAGTAGGATCTCAACCATTTTTAACCTGCGCCAGAAATGTAAATTTTAACTTTTCCCATTCATCTATTTCCGGCCAAGCAGAGCTGGCACTTCATAAAACCTGTGCTACACAACGTTGAACAGATGGACTATTCAGATTTTTGCCAACTTTAGTGTGATTTTCTTGTATTGGAAAATTACAGGGATTTTAAGTATTTCTGTAAATAAATAAAAAATAATCGACCAGTATGTGTGATAGATAAAATCAGGTACATGTCTCATGGATTACACTGAGACATGTACACTAAAATTAGATTAGAACATATATAAATAGATAGACTATTCTCTTTTTTCACCTGGAGAATGAAGTTACTGTTTAACTTTTTTTTATGTAAGGTGTTTTTGGTCTGATTTGTTTTTCATAAAACTTTGTTAAAGCCAGTGTGAGAATAACAACATTTTAAAAATTACCCATAGTTATTTTTCATGATAGTCTTGAGGTTAAAATTACATTCATTTAAATTAACATAGCACAATAGCCAAATGTCAGAGACAAATGTCAACACTATCAATCATTAAATGCATCATAACAGCATTAAACCGGCAACCAAGACAAATAAATGAATGTTCAAAATTTTGAAAACAGAACACCAGTAAAAATCTAGCAGTTAACAGGGCTGAAAAAGAATGGACAATAAAATAAAATTAGAATAATATAGTAATGTGTCCTAACAAACCATGATGTTTTACCATCTTCATCAAAATGTCATTTGTTCAGCTC
This sequence comes from Ptychadena robeensis, assembly GCA_036250615.1. Taxonomy (NCBI): domain Eukaryota; kingdom Metazoa; phylum Chordata; class Amphibia; order Anura; family Ptychadenidae; genus Ptychadena; species Ptychadena robeensis. Next base: position 68,781,530 of record CM070034.1, on the reverse strand, counting down.
CATGATCATTATCAACTCTGAAAACTTTATTCAGAGCGCAACCTAAATTGTGCCATATAAGAAAAAGGGATCCTGGAATCCGCAGCCTAATCACCACATTCAATAATAATAGTACATTGTGGGGGGAACTTAACCCAAAGGGGGGTGGCCAACCCCTACGGAAGCCATAAATGGCCATGTCTACTGCCCTCAGCCAATCTAAAAGTTCATATAATAATTATCACCATCTATTCATATTTTCCAGGGTACTGTAAAAAATTTGCATACCTGGATAAAAACAGGATGAGAAACTTTATCTCACGTCAGTAAAGAAATAGTGTTAACACAAATACATGAAGGGCCAAATTTAAAAAAAAACATGGACAAAGCCATGGGCCAACCTTGATATTTATTGAAAGATAAAATTACACTGCGGGCCATTTTTGGCTTATGGGCCAGAGTTTGAAAACCCTGGAATGCACACACACTGTGTTCACAAGGATGGGGCACACATGGACTACAGTGTGTGTGTAATTTATGTGTGCCCCCATTGCTGTGTGTACAGTTTGTGTACTTTGCTTTACCCCAGACCCATTCTGGTAGCCCTCTCCCCATGCCTTTCCTGCAGCATCCCTAACAGCTGCACTCACCACACCTTTGTCCTCCATTAAGAACTACGGATCCTAGCATACTCCGTGCACAGGCTCCTAGCAGTTATGTCACTGGATGGCACTGCTGAGCACCAAAACTTGAGCAAAGAGGGGCAATGGTTGGAGTGCTGCCGGAAAGGCAGATTTAGCAGATCTACCGTAGGCTAAGCATATCTGCCCCCGAAACAGAGTTTGACACCTATAGTGTAAATCTTTTTCCCTATTCTATAAGATATTAGATAAGTCTATTAGATATGAAAAATCCCTATATTTTATTTAACCTCCCTAGGGAACTGCTGATGTACAGATTTCTTTATCAAAAGCGCACCATAGACTTTAATGGAAAAAAGTTACATTGTAGTCCTGTCATTTTCCAAAGTATGTCCATACAGGAGTCTGGTAGACATCCTGAATATAATAACATGTTCAGATGCGTTATAAATAATGCTAGCCATACACAGCCTGATAAATAGCCCGATCAACCAAGCCCGATCGAAGTTTTTCGTTAATCGGGCATAAATCGGGTTTTGCCCACATGGTCTGACAGAGCTTTCCCGATCAAAATTTAGCAGAAAATCGGGCATCACATGATCGGACATGTTGGAAAATTTTAATCGGTCCGGTTACATCGTTCTACTTTTCTTGTAGCGCCCGACTAAATGAACACCGATCATCCCCGATATTACTATTACTTCCCATTGAATGAATTCAAAATTGGACGGCAAAAATGACGATAAACTCCGACTATGATGTACGATCAAAACTGTTACATCGTTCAAAAATAATTTTTTCTATGTGGGGATTTTTTGTTGGATCATCCGAGAAAACGCCGATTTTTTTATCGGCAAACTTCGATTGGGCTTGGTTGATCGGGCTATTTATCGGGCTGTGTATGGCTAGCATAACTCACAATAAAAGATAATGAAGATTTCAATAATTCACTTTATCAGGTAAATTAGCAATGCAACCACTACATGGCGCTGCAGATGTGCCAGGTTACATAGGACAGCATGAGGAGGGAGTGATCCGTTCTCCTGCAGTGAGTTTGTGCTCCTGTGGCTCCGATCTCTGCCTGACGAACCCAGCTTGTCCACTGCTGTTCTGACAGCAACAAATAACTTGGATAATTAATAACATCTAATTTATGCAAAAAAAATTACTCTAATACAAAAAGTTTTTGCATAAATTAAGTTCAAAGTCAAGTCTGAATTTCCAAAGTAAAAATTTCGACTTAGACTTTGAAGTTAATTTATGCAAAAACGACATGTGCTAAAGCAAAACTTTTTTTCCAATGTTTCCACAACCCTTTTCTACATCTCCAGCTATTCTGGTGATGATATAATTTAAGGCTTTGCAATCAGCTCACAAAATGAGCTAGTCTCTATTTGAGACACATTTGGAAGCAGTTGTGAAACCACAAGGGGGCATTAGGTTTCATAAAAAAATATGAGAAACAATGCAATAAATAGCAGAGTGAAGGAAAGACAATAAAAAAATACAACAAAGTAGTAGACAGTTGGTTGTAATGTCTGGGAGTAAACAAATAAAAAGAAGGGGTCACAAATAGAAAAAGAGGTAAAGAAACAGCATTGATGTTCAAAGTGTAGGGTCCAATTTGTCCAATCCTAGATGGAAAAGTAATATCAAATGTTCATATGTACCTATAAATTGTTCATAGGTATATGGCAGATGTTTTGGACGTTATTTTGGGCAATGGCATGTGGAACATCATGTTAGGATTGCCTGCACCAATGTCCCTTAGCACAGAAAGCACATGATGATGATTTTTGTAAGCATTCTTTATACTGATGACCAGTCCAAGTAGTTTCCATTTCCAACTTACCAAGTTGCCACCAATCAAAGAACCATTAATGTAATCCTTCTTCAATGACTAGAAAGTAAGCATTACACCACCTACACAAAGAGTACTCTTTCACTAGGGAAGGGAGACCGTTTTCTGGAGAATGTTAATAGGTATACCTACTACCTAACTATAAGTAGATGTTTTATCCCCAAGCAACTCTGTGCATGTCATATCTATCCATAATATTCCTTAAATTATTCAAGTGGACAAACATTTAAACATTCCAAACAAAAACAAAGAAAATCAATATTTTTTTCTAAGCATGTTTCTAACCCCCGCAAAAAAAATACATTGTCTACTATCACACAACAAAACTCCTTCTAATGCAGAACTTTTGTTATTTGCAAAGTGAGTATACACTCCTAAAAATAAATTGTGAGGTTATTTGAGGTCAAATGATAATTCTCATTTTTAGTTTTCTAAACGTATCCCTGTATGTAATCAAATATAGCTTTATTCAATCAAAACTATCTGAATAGCTTAATTTAGGATATACTCAAAAATTTTCATCACTCTGGGATATTGTTATTTATAGCTATTTTTCATCAGCCAAATTGTGTTTTAGGTTTATTGGTCTTTTAATACAGTCATAAATTATTTTGAGTAACATTATCCATATTATGTTTTCTATTGATGTATAAGTTCACGTGTAAGCTTGCATTTACATTACAATCACATTTCTCCTTAATGCTAAAAAACATTTACTTTACATGGATTTTTATAAAAAATTGCTATAGAAAAAACTGTTTTAAAAAAATATGATGTATGCTTGTGCTGACAAGCCAAAGTGTCTTTTATTTGGTATTCTCTCTTACAATTTAAACGAGGTCTGAGTTAGATGCATCCAAACACAATGACAACAAAATATTGCAGACAAGATTGAAGCAGCTATAAAAAATTATGGGCTGATTAAAAGGGCCATTAAAGATAATGATAGCCTCCATGAAAGTTTTCTTAATCAGCTGACCTTGATGTACTTTTGTACCTGCTTTCTTCCAGTGGTTAAATGTGAACTTTGCAATTCAGCTTTATCCTTCAAGTGTGTGATTGAGAGATTGGGATACAGACAAAATCTTTTCCTTTATCCTCTTGACTTGTTTGGCTAGTGATCCAAGTGTAGCGCTCATTTATCATCTGCCTGGGCAGTATATTTTGGATTGTGTCAACATTTACAGTTTTAATCTCTTGTTCCCAATGGAACCAATGACATAAATTAAATGCATGAGTTTGAGATTGTGCAGAGAAAAGTGCATATTAAATTACACTAAGATCTTAATCCATGTGGTTATGGCAGGGAATTTTGCATTGTGCATATGTTTAGGTCATGCTGTCTGTTACTAAATGTATTTATGACTATGTGTGTCAAATGGCCATGGATGTTGTAATTCACAAAAATGCCTGTAAGTATTGCCAAAATCTGTATACTACACATTAGGCAGTGTGCCAACTAGATACAGCACAAGCAAGAATATAAACTCTGCTTGTGAATTTATATATACTGATCTAATCTGGTATACATTTAAATAGTACCTAAATTCAAGGCTACATACTTAAATTTTAAAGGTAAAATCAATTTACTCATAAAAAACCAATATGGGACAATTCTTATTTACAGTTACTGTACACTTATTTAGCTATTAAAAGGGATTGATTGCTTCTAAAAGAGCAATCTAATAGCATAACTTTCTGTTTTGAAACAAATTTGAAAATCTGTGGGATGATCTAAAGAGGGCTGTGCACAGGAGATATCTGACAGTTTGGGAGTGTTTCAGCAAAAAAGGGTGGGAAAATCTTGCTTAGTAAAAATGAGCCATGCTAAAAGACTCATACCCAAAATGTGCCATGCTGATACTCATACCCAAAATGTGTTATGCTGATAGACTTAAAACCAAAAAGACTGAGTGCTGCAATACAATCAAAAGGTGCTTCAACAAAGTATTAGTTTAAGGGTGTGCACTCTTATGCAACCATATTATTTTATTTTTATATTTTTTCTTCCCTCCACCTAAAAGATTTTAGTTTGTTTTTCATTTGAGTGGTACAGTTTATAGGTCACATTAAAGGTGGAAAAAGTTCTGAAATTATTTATCTTTTCCTCATTTTTGTACAGCACAGGAACCTAACATTTTACCAAGGGTGTTTAGAATTTTTGTATCCACTGTTCATGCATGTACGTTGTGTAGTCTTGCTTACACCACCAAAAGATTTCCCCCTTGATCCTGGAATTATAATCAGAAGTCAAATATGATCTTATAATGAAATTGTCAATAATTATCTTGTATTTGTTAAATTTTGAAAAAAAAATCCAAATTAAGATTTTTCTCCATTTCCGCTCTCTTATTGATCCCAGAACTACTTTCCATTTCCTTGTGTACTATCTTGAATGACTTTATATATGGTAATATCTTTGCTGGCTTCAACAACCAACAGATCCCACATTCCAGAGACAAGATACGATTTTTATATAAAGTCACAGTTTTGCCTAGTGTTCTAAAGGGGTACCTGCATTCTCCGTGTCTGGACAATAAAGTAGGGTTGCAAAATTACTTTTTCTTACAAAGAAAAATATCAAGACCTGAATAAAAATTTGCAAAATAAAATTAAGTACATTAAGTTATTCGACGGCATCTGGGAAAATGTGTTTTGGTCTGATGAGGCAACAGTTTGCATCACCAAATGAACACCATCCCCAGAATGAAGCATGGTGAAACAGTTTTTGGTCAAAGTGAGGGAACTTATGAATAATTCTTCAGGAGTCTGATAAATCAAGCTGAAGAGGTATTTTACAACAACAATGATCTAAGCAGATATAAAAATCAATGGCTTCCCCAAAATATAATTTATGTTTTGATTGACCCAGGCAGAGCTCAGCCCTAAACCAAGTAGAAAGTCTGTATGGTGGCCTGAATAGTGATATGTCATTTCATTAGGGTAAATATTGCCAAATCAAGATGTGCCTTGCTGATAGCATTCCCAGAAGACATATTGATGTAATTTATTCAACAGGCGATATCACATGATAGTTTGAGGATGTATGCAACCAGCCCATTGTACATATATATATATATATATATATATATATATATATATATATATATATTATAAATGTTTCCCCTACAGATTTGTTTGTTTTCCAATTGTATTGCACATGTTATAGGTCACAATAATGCCTGATTGTAAAAGAACTTGTGGCTCAATTTTTCTATCACAAATCCCTACATTGTTAACATGAGAGTGTACACTTTTTAAGTCTGCAGTATGTGTAACCTTACTAGATTCAATAACAGAGATTTTGAGCAAATTCAAATTGTACATTCAGCTTTAGCTTTTATGCACAATATTTTAATATTATTCTATATGTAGATGTTTATTGAGGGAAAATATTCGAATATGCAATATGTTAGTTTCTAGATCCCATGTTATTTTTTAACAAATTTTATTTGGTAAATTGATTGTTTCAGTATACAAAAACTTTTTTTTTTAAATCTTCAACCCTCCAAATGCAAGTCTTACACCTTTTGGAAATGAGGGGGGGGGGGGGGGGGGGGGGTAGTACTATATATATTGCAATGTATGGTGGACAATTAATTGTAAATTGAAAATTGTAAAAATATTTTGCGATAATTCCCAAATATATAACTTGTTCTTTTATATAAATAAGAATAAATAAAATGTATTCCAAATGAGTTGGAACACATTTGGAATGCATTTTATTTATTCAACACACAAATATATCTACTTAACTGAAATATTTTGTACCAAGGTAATCCTGTCATCAGTAGCATGACAAAGATCAGGAGATAATTATGTGGATAAAAACATGTAAAAATTACGAGCCACTAAGTAAACACAGAATAATGAGCAAGGTTACTTTTACATTTCACTATGACAATGGAAAAAGAACAAAATGTTATTTTTGATGACTTGTAAACAAACAATAGTCTTGTTCTAAAAAAAAACTGTTATTGAGAATGTACAGTGGGTACAGGAAGTATTCAGAATCCCCATAAATGTTTCACTGTTTGTTATATTGCAGCCATTTGCTGCAAGTTCTTTATTTTTCCTTATTAATGTACACGCAGCACCCCATTGACAGAAAAAGACAGAATTGTAGACATTTTTGCAGATTTATTCAAAAAGAAAAACTGAAACATCACATGGTCGTAAGTATTCAGACCCTTTGCTGTGACACTCATATATTAAACTCAGGTGCGTCCATTTCTTCAGATCATCCTTGAGATGGTTCTACACCTTCATTTGAGTCAAGCTGTGATGGATTATACTGTTTGGACTTGATTAGGAAAGCTACACACCTGTCTATATAAGACCTTACATCTCACAGTGCATGTCAGAGCAAATGAGAATCATGAGGTCAAAGGAACTGCCTTAAGAGCTCAGAGACAGAATTGTGGCAAGGCACAGATCTGGCCAAGGTTAAAAAAATTTATTCGGCACTTAAGGTTCCTAAGACCACAGTGACTTCCATAATCCTTAAATGGAAGATGTTTGGGACAACCAGAGCCCTTACTAGAGTTTGCCGTCCACCCAAACTTAGCTATCAGGGGAGAAGAGCCTTGGTGAGAGAGGTAAGGAAGAACCCAAAGATCACTGTGGCTGAGCTCCAGAGATGCAGTCGGGAGATGGGAGAAAGTTGTAGAAAGTCAACCATTACTGTAGCCCTCCACCAGTCGGGGCTTTTTGGCAGAGTCAAATCAGCAATCAGCCGCTAAAGATATGGGTGGGGATTTTAGTGTGCATGGCTACCTTAACCTATACTGTGTCTCGCTCTATGCAAGTCACACTGTTGGTCCTGGTTAGACACAAGCTGCAGTCTACAGATCTCAGTTGTTTGTATTTATGTGTTTGGATGTATTTTCTATGTGTTTTATGCTTTAAACATTTCAGTGATCATATTGTATGCTGCTACTATGAATGACTAAGAGTATGATACTTTAAATATCTGCTTGTAATTTTCTGCATAAAGACTAAATGCCAACTTCATTTGCAGAATTTTCTCCAAAACTTACATCAAAGTTGTTTCCTGCATACTTTTGTTATTGTACAAAGTGACTTTTGCTACAGAGGAATATTTAAATTTTTCACTCATAGCCAAGAGCACTAGCTGACATTTAAATACACCTAAATTCCTTTGTTACCATATCATACCTGTCAACCCTCCTTTTTATGTGACTTTCCCGGCCAAATCCCGGTTGCACAAAATCCTGAATTTTTACAGAGATTTTGAAATTTGGGCGTTTTCAGGAGGGAGAAGGCATTACTCTCCTGCCTAAGTTTCAACACATTTGTGCAGATGATGTGCGGGGTGGGACATTACTAGGGATAGTAACACCCTTTCCCTCCTAAGTTAGGCAGGAACTGAATAGGAGGAAGGGGACTTTTATCTCCCGATACTGGAAGTGATGACAATGACGTAATTTCCAGCATCTAGAATGCAGAAGAGTCAGGCCAAAACCGGAAGTGATGTCCCCTCCCGTATTCCTGGCATGTGATTTTGACAGCTATGCCATGTATAGTTGAGTTGTATGTATTTTGTATACATGGGTGCAGGTGTATGGGTGTATGTATGGGTGCAGATCCTCTATAAAGACCAGACTCTCCTGAACAGTAGATAGGGGTGCCTGGGTCCCAGAGGTTACTGGCAGTGCTAAATTGATGGCTCTGGTTGATTTTTTCAAATTTTAGAGGGAAATTAGCATGATGTGTATGTATATTAAGCATGCAGTCAATAATTATGAACTGTAGTTTTTTATCTGTGTTTGGTCAACCTTATAATTTCTATTTTAGATCAATGGAAATTGTAGATCATATGTCATACCCTAGTGTATGAGTATGGACATTGCATTGTGGTGCAGATCCCATGCCCTGCAACCTACCTCTCATATCCTGAGTGAATACTCACATTGAACTTGCCATACAAACTGCGAGCTAGCCAGCAAATAAGGCAATCAATCACATCCCAACAACGAAGTGAGGAGGTGACAGAAATAGGAGCTTGATGCAGCAGGAGTACTGATAGATGCACATGCTTGAAAGCCTAAGACCCCAGGGGATGAGTGAGATTAATGAGTGCATTTTTATAAATCCTTCTCTTCCATCTTTCACTTTGGTTATTACAGTCTGCTGCTTTTAAAACCTTGGAGATTCTAGAACTGTAATTTATTCTGAGGTCTGCTAGGATACATAATTTTTCTTGATAGTGTTAAGATTAATGTTGATATCTAGGATATATTTTACTGTCACCACCTAGCATTTATTGTCATTGGTGATCATCTGATTTCTTTGCTTGGGAACTCAGCTATAAGTGAACTCTCACTAAAAACAGATTCGATTCTTGTGAAATCAAAACCAGTATACACAATATTGAGATGTTCACAATATTTGCATTAAGAAGCTTTTTTTACTAAAATGAAACCTTGCCTCATTCTACAGTAGTCCTTCTGTGTGTGGTTATCAGGGCTTTTTTTCTCAGAGAGTCTCCCCCCCCCCCGGATTTTGGTGAACATGGAACTACGGCTTTACTTATGGCTACTCCCTGACTTTCACCCCCAGATGCTCCAACACTAGTGATGTCGCGAACACGGAATTTGCTGTTCGCGAACGGCGAACGCGAACCAACGCAAATGTCCGCGAACCTGGCGAACCCCATAGACTTCAATGGGCAGCCGAACATTAAAAAACAAAGGCCCCCCCTGCCACAATAGTGTTGGGAAAGTTATTTCAAGGGGACTAACACCTAGACAATGACATGACAGAGGGGAATCCATGGCAAAACTCCCAAGAAATTATTTTTTCACGCAATAAATCCGCACGACGAATTTCTACAATGATAGTCAATGGTTAGTCACCCTGCTAACGGTTGAACTTAAGTTTGAGCTTGAGTCCCCAAATTTGATATGTAGCTACATGTGGATGAAATTTGGTGTGATTTGGTGCCTTGGTCCTGGCATAAGATGATTGCAAAGTGGGGCTATTTTCCCATAGGGAATGAATGGCGATCATAATTCAAGTTGTTCTCCCACTCCCGTGCGATCCTAAACTTTGAAGACGTGAAATAAATACTTTGTACGGGTCAATACGCCCCAATTTTCATTTTATTCTTTTAATTGTTAAAAGATTTGTGTTGTCAATGAAGTTAA
>CM070034.1:68748701-68764739 GCA_036250615.1 Ptychadena robeensis | reverse complement strand
GTGCCAGGAAGGGGTATACGGGTTATATAGTTTATCTCCAAGGTTTCCTCCGCGCCTGTGAATTTGTGCTTAATGCCAGTGAGGTTAATAGAATACAGCTTCAGGTGCCTACACAATTTCAGTTTCTTTTAGAGAAAGTAAGTTGAAGCTAGGTATATACTGTATCATTATATAGATACTTGCTATTTACTGCCATTTCCTGTTTGTTAACTTAATGAAGTTAAACTTGACGCAAACAGTTAAATCCATTTAAATTCTCATACAGTAAAATGTATATTTAGTATTGTAATTCTCTTGAGCTGATATCAAAATTCAAACATCGCAAATTCATATTCAGGTAAGAAACATAACCCTGTTTAATGGACCGGCTTAGCAGCCTCATGTGATGTGTTTGCTCATTATACAGTCTACAAATATGTTTTAGCTTTGTATTTAGCAGCTTTTACTGTAGTTTCATTTAAGCTCAAATAAAATGCACTTAATGTCTGCTCTTTGGCACTTTACTTCCTACACATTCATTCCTACAAACATGTTTGGATAGTTCGCTAAAAGCATTAGCTGCACAGGAAATATATATAAAAATTTTTTGTCATTTCAAGTAAAACTCTTAGTAAACTTTGCATAACTCTCACAGTATAGAGGTTAAAAAGACAATTAACACCTGTTTAAAAAGATTCTAAGATCAAATATACCCATAGCACTTGTTACAGTAAATTGAAATGGAAATTCTAAGTACTTTAATCCAGCAAAATGCAAAAATCCTAGTTAAGGGAATACAAGCATATCTACAAAAGCTTTATCAGAAGAAATACAGTTTTTTTTCTTATAAATACTGCATTTTACAATGGTTAGCAACACATTTTAATATGTCCAGTAAAAGGAGATAATTATGTTTTAATAAAGGTTATTAATAGTAATGCTTATCACATAACATCCAAGCTTCTCATTTTCTGTTGTCTTTATGAGAATATTTACAACAATTACTTTCTCATATGTCATTTTTTTGTCCCACTTTGTACTTGATTTGCTCATTTTCTCTGGCAGATGACTAGATAAAGACTCTCATTAATTTTATCCATCCTTGGCATTACATTTTTTAATTTCTTCAAGTAGCTGTTCTTTTTTCTCCCTTCTGTTTTTTTTGTGTCTGATACAGTTTCTTTAAAAGGGTTCCTATCTTCATTTAATAGGTCTAATTGCCTCTCTATTGATTTCACATCATTATTATCTGTTATGGTGTCCATCCATTTTCAGATAATGATATAGCAAGAGATTAATACATTAACCAAATTAAATGACCCAGTCCGTTAATTATGTTTATGCACACAGCAGGTCTTTAAGTTTTGTTTAAAAAGTAAAAAAATCTGACGAATGAACTTTATTAATATCCTTTTATTACATTTGCTATTAATACAATGTGTCTCAGATGTTACAATCATGGAATTTAAAGAGTTTAGTTATAATGCCATAAGAAAACGTCTAGTTCTAACATCAACCAGGTCATACATTCAAGCGAAGTGGTACTTGTCATACCACATCTTATTACTGTCTATCTCACATGGTGGTTGGAAGCACAAGCTGGTCCAATGAAGACAAAAGATTGTATATTTCATCTCCCTATATTTCAAGACCCTGAACTTTACAATAAATGTGTATTGCACTTCTTTCTACACCAAGGAATATAAGCAAATGCATAAGGTATAATAGGTACATGCTCACACATGCCAAACCTTCTGAACAGTTCTTCATCCATCTACTTTTTTTTTCTGTAAGTTCCTTAACTGTAGGGATTTTTATTAGTAAAATCGCCTTTTAAGTCATCATTACCATGTCAACTGAACATGTTTAACTCCTTTTAGTAAATCACACTTAGGTTGGTATATGATTTATCTTTTCTGACTGCTGCGGCCATCAAGTGTTCCCCATTTGCCTGTGTTCTCTTATAAACCTGCTCAATTAAAACAGGGGAAAAAACAAACATTTTACCTAATTGAGAAGTAATGGCAACACAACCCCCTCTATCACAATGAATAAAAAGTCATGACTTGCATAGACTTTGATATTGAGCTACATGTGACCATGTTCATAAGCATTTAGGGGTGGGCTTTTGGCAAAATGTTGTTATAAGAAATATATGCCTCCAATATTTTTTATTCTGTATAATAACTAAATTATATTATAACATCACTTTTAATAAAAGTGCCTTTTAACAATTCCTATGTTGCAAAATAAAGTTTTAAAGTTTTAAAAACAATCTTGTTTTCAAAATATTTTATACAGATTGTACTTGGAAGCTATATTAACAATTTACCTCTAGTGTTGTCATTTGCATTTAATTGTTACAAGGATTCTACAACTAGAAAAAAGATCAGACAAGCGATGCAATTTTAAATTGCAGGTAGAAATTCTAAGTAGGTTCATGCTGAAGGCAGTTGGTGTAATACCAGACGTGGCTATTCATTATTAACTTGGGAAGCACAGGTGAGGAAAATTCTATCTGGGGAGGACAAAATGGGCATAGGACATTGCTGGGTTACCATTGCATAAGAACCGTCTTAGCCTTTCTTACTCTGTAGGCTTGGTTAACAACCGGTATATTGTACCATTTAGCATGTAAATGTAAAATAAGTGTTACAGACCATATAAAGGAATTTTAGCATGGATTATTAAATATGACAATGCCTAAATGACACAATTTATAAAATTTTCACATTAAAGCAAAGGAATAAATCATTTTTACACTTTGTATAATGTTAGTCATAATGACTTTATTTGCAACATCCTAGTAAAATTAAATAAAGTTCAGGTGTTATTGTAAATGGATTTGCCCCTTAAATAGGGCAAGCAAGAGATCTTTCAACTCTGTATTTGTGGTTTAGTTCATAAAAATCCTGTTCTTTCTGCATAAATCAATATAAAACTAAATTTAAACATATTTTTTAATATTCTCTTCTTAAAATTGTTAGGCATCTTGGACATTACATGTGCTGCTATAACTATAGTTATATAGAAGTGTAATGTTGTATTTTTTTGGTAACAAGTAACATTAAATGATGTTATGGTCAGGAAAGCTGATGCCAAAAGAGTGGATGTAATGATCTTATGCAATGTATGTTTATATATAATTTTAACATATAGCACAATGCACCCAATTGTCTATCTCCTCGTATACCAAGAAACATAGACAATTACAAGTGGGACTATGTCTGGCTATAACAGTGTAATAAAAAAAAAATCACAATAATTAACCAAGTATTAGAAGAAATATACAGGGGGATACAGTTTCCCCTGCTTTTATTCAATGGGAAAACAATGCATTTGCACAACAAAATTAACCACGTGAAACACACATAGTAGAAATCCTATTATTGCGCTCGACGCGTTTCGTGGGATGAGCCACTTCTTCAGGAGTATCAAATAGGACTGATGCACTAGATTGAAATGATATGAGGGGACAGGATAAGTAATGAAAGTCATCAAATATTGATATATATGAATCAACAAAAAGTAGAGGCAGTGTTGTACCTCAGTTAATTGCTAGATTTCTAGGGTAAAGTCCGACCCAGAGCGGGGGCACATCACGCAGAGCGGCGGGGATGCGAGGAACACTCTCCCATGGGGAGCAGGGAGCCAATGCACGGTGAGCACATCGATCACACTTGGGTATAGGTTCCTAATGTAGAAACGTATAGGGTAGGGATTTTACGGTTAGCTGAGACCATAATGGGGGATGAGGACCAGAGAGATACATGGATGGAACAAAAAAGGAGGGGAAGGAGAGGGATAAAGAATAGAAATAAAAAATAAATATGAAAAAATTATAAATACAAATAAATATAAAAGTAATAAAGGATGAAAGGGAGAGAGAGAGAAAAAAGAGGGAAAGGACTGGAACTGGTAAAAAGTGCTATACTGCAAGTGTAAATGAGTGTGTGTGTATGGTGATGAACTTGGTAGGTGTGATCCTCTGGCTAGATTGATTAGATGGCTATTCTGAAACAAGTATGTAGAGAGCATGGATATAAACCGAATCTTCATGTGCTGATTTTAGGGAGTGACAGTCAGATTATCACCACTCTTGCCTCCAGGAGTGGTCCTAAGGAGATCGGTGCCCTGGGCGAGCGGATATGCAGGCTCGGTGTGGGGGAAAAATTTGGGCATGGGAAAAAAAATTCCGATGCCACCCTTGGCAGCCGCCCAGGTTGCTCATGCCTAAAACGAACACTGCTTGCTGCCACACAGCATTTTTAGAAGGCAATAAAAATGAGAAAGTATAAATTCTTAAATTCTTCTCAACCTACCTTGCTGTTAGAAGCATCAAAGTTCCACAAACAATGGGCACGTTTTACAGAAAGCATTATTGTTCATTACTTTGAAATTTCATGTGCTACTAATTGTTTGCTGTTCAGATGCAAATTGTGCTTCTCAGAGAGAAATAAGTTTTATTTTATTTAAGATTTTATTTTAGCCAAAAAAACTGCATTAGCAAAAGGAGGTGTGTGGGTGTGTGTGTGTGTGTGTGTGAGTCTTTCTAAAAATACATAATTACCTGAGCTGCCATATGTTTTGTAGATGAGCAGCCTGGTCCCAGGTTTCAGTGTATATTTATCCCTGGGCTTAGTGGGACCTTATGATAACTGATGAATGAGATTACTCCTTTCATACCTCGCTGAGCTTTGCTAATATTTCTTGAGACTGGCTGTACTTTGTGAACATTTGCCACTGTAGTTTATTTGATAATTAGCTTTGATATTTAGTTTCATGAAGAGTTATATCCTGATGACGGTATTGGCATATTTATTGTGAGCTCTTTAATGTGAAACCTCATCTGTAAGAACCATTTCATGGCTTAAAAGAAAACTACAACAGAGTTCATGATACATTCCAGGAAAAAAGAAATGTAAGCATCAGAATTAATTTTCAAGCTTTTCTAAATTCCTGCAGAAAGTGCCTATTCATTTTTCCGTATGGTAATTCTGTGGGAGCACCTTTGAGGGCAATACTAAAAATACATAAATCCTTTGAATGACATTTTTTAATTAATGTTTTTTTAATGTTAATGTTTTTTCAAGTTAAAACAGAAAGAATAGAGTTTTGTTAATTATAATCAACGTTTTGACATTAAATTTAACATCACTCCACTTCCCTTTTGTGCCATAAGGTTTGAGGCTTGTCTCTGTGCATTTTGGCTTACTTTGAAACATTTGCATAGTAATTACTTTTTTCTAGAAACTTGACCATGCAGCCCATCTTTCTTTAAGATCCTCCTCATTGTGCAGCTAGAAACAGCCACAAGTCCTATATTTCACCTGAAGTTATTTGTGGGTTTTGCATCCCAAACTAATTTGTAGGTCTACCTGACCGTGGTTTGGCTTCAACAGAACTCCTAATTTTTCACTTCTTCTGCTGATATCCCTTTACTGGTTCATAGAGTTCAACAACCTTTGCCCAATGAGCCTTTGATAATTCTTTTATTTTCACTAGGACTTCCCTGTGAAAGAAAATCAGTGCTGCACTGGATGTAAGATGCAAGGGTCTGTCAGGAGTCCAGAAACTCTTTGACCTTTTTTACACATTCACTAATTACAAGCAGATCAAAGGTGACGATGGTTACCTTTTAATAGCCATTTTGTGTGCATTTTATTAGGCCAAATCACCAGGGTATGTAAAGTTTTTTGATCAGGCTCTTGGGTAGCTTGTGTTGTGATTATGAATTGAGAAGAGCAAACACCGTTATTTGAAAAAAAATGGCTTCAGCCAACCACTAACTATTAGTCAAAGAAACGTTTTTGTTTTATCATTCATATTTCCCTTAAAATGAATAATAAATTCTTCCAGTGTATGTAAACTTTTAAGCATAACTTTTTGTAAGGGACTGAAATGGTCTAACATTTCTGCAGAGACAAATGTTTACTCTGAATTTAGAATTAACTGGTGACACTCTAGAACCTTCTATTGACTGTATTCTTATACAGTTAGCTGCTAAGTTAGCTGCATGCTACAAGTAAGTCCCTCATATTAGCTAGTTTTAGAACTATGGCAATGGATTTCAAAATGAACCTTTACCTACAATAACCCCCCCCCCCACCCAAAACGTCAATTCAAACATCATGAAACATCATATATACTTTCCACTGAAAGTAAGGGCTCTTTTACATGGACAGTTTTAAATGCCCAATAAATGAGAAATAAGCACAGCCCCCAGGTTGACACATCATTAGGCGTCTGCCGGCCATTTTTTAGGCATTCATCCCATAGACCTGTCATAGGGTCGTTATCAAAATGACCCGTGAGTGCCTGCAGAAGTTTGCAGGCACTCAAGAAAGGTAATTTCCCAGGCATCTGCAGAAGCGCCCAGTCTTAAATATGTGTATATGTACAATATCTCACAAAACTGAGTACATCCCTCATATTTTGGTTAATAGTTTGTAATATCTTTTCATGGGATAACATCAAAAATATAACATTTTGATACAATGTAAAATAGTGTACAACAGAATAAATTTGTTGTCCGCTCAAAGTAACCTACCACACAGCCATTAATGCGTACCCCCAAGTGAATAATTTAAAATGTTTATAAAAATGTTTTTTTCCTTGGTGTCATGTGAGGACAGGGAGCAGATGTGAATGGGGAACAGGTGTGTTAAGTTTAGTGTTATTGCTCTTACACATTTTCAAGTGACAAAACACCTCATGAGAACTTTCTAAGGATCTGAAAAAAATATGGCACAGACAATAAAAAGATTGCCAATATTCTGTGACCCTGGGCGCCATGTTAAATGACGATTATGGTTGTGCTGGGATCTGGTCACAGCATGCTGTGTCTGCAGTACTTCATAGGGGCCAGCGCGTGTTACTTCTGGGAACTGGGACTTTAAGGATAAGTCATGTGTCCTGGCTGTCCAATCGTGATTCAGCTCTTTCTACAGATGCCTCAGTGTCGACGTCTTTGTGTCTGTGTCCTTTAAGACGTTTGTTTGCTATCTGTGTTCCTGATTCACGCCTGTGTTCTGAGACTCTGCTACCTGTTAACCCTCGCCTGCCTGCCTTGACTCTTCTGTTGCCAACCCGAACTACCTGACCTGTATCTGTTCTGCTAGCCCTGATCCTTTGCCTGTCTGACAATGCTATAAAGCTATCCCTTGGTCCCACGCGGTTGCCCTTGTTTACAATCCACCCAAGAGGTAGTGACCTGGTGTTCTCCTTGGATCCCCTCATTCCCCTCGTATCCCCGCCCTCAGGGGTATTGTGAAGAATAAAGTGGGTTCATTTAGACAACGTCCTTAGAGGTAGAAGGACTTGTGGCATAAATGTGATTCCCTTCCAGTTATGAAGATAAAGGTGTCTGTACATGCTCCAAAATCTGATCAAATATAAATCAATGTATACTGCATTTTGGAGAAAATACTTTTTGATGCAGTTTGCTTTGGGATATACCTATTTGGACAGTAGTAAGTCTAAAACCTGTAACCTTGTTTGTTGGAGACAAATCACTTTGGATAATATAAGTATTCCCTCCCTTTCTCTCCATGGGAGTGCATAACTTAAATACTACCATATTAAGTCGCAGTTCAAAGGCTTCATTTCAAAATTTTGCTCATTTCAGTAGCTATGTATTTTGCCTGGTTACCACTAATAATGTATTACTTGCAGTTACTGGTGATGTCCAATTAACGTATGTTTTTATTGTAATTTGATTTGTCTGTTCTTCCACTGTAACTATAAAACAATGACATTAGTGCACAGCAATTAATAATTCCGCTCTGTTATGATGGGAATATTACCTAATTAACCTTCTAAATATCTTGGAAGTTACAGTTAATTAAATTACTTATTCTTGATTATTTCTCATATCATTAGTTTAGGTATGTAGCATTATCAGTATAACACTGCAATTAGAACTGGAAAATTTACAAAACTTAAATTGCCAATATATTGGATAATAGATACTCAGCCTAACTTACTTGGGTTGGGCAAGTGCATTAATTCTCTAAATGATGTTATAGACTATATGAGAATGCACTGGAAAATATCCATTCAGCTGAACAGGCATTGGCTTTATTGGATGATTTGGGAGGATGGGGGTTAAACTTACACCAGCGGCAGTAACTGGTACTCTCCCTTTTTACATGAACATGATCAGGTGACCTTAGTATGCATTTTATGTTACAATAATAGAGTAGAAAAGAAAAAAAGGAAGGATCTACAAATTGAGGTATGGGTCCATCAAAAAGAAAAAAGTAGGGGAAAGGAGGGGGGAAGGGACAAATTCTGAAGACAAAAGATAGTGGGAAAAGCCTTCTGAACAAAGGAGTTCAATCCATGGGGACCACACTTCTTCTCATTATTCATCATGCCTTTTGCAAAACTAAGGGTAGGTTATCTCCAAGATTTAGCTATCATCTGTCTAGTGGCCATAAAATAGATGAAGCCAGACGGGCCTTAGTCTTGGAAAAGGATGGTATATTCCTGTAAAGCAGAGCCTCCCATGGATCATGCCGCAGAGGGCAACTAAAAAGGGTATGGATAAAGTTTTAGACGCGGATCCACAACATCTGAACCTGTGGGAAGTTCCAAGGCACAAATCTGAACAATCAAACAGCCATGTGGGATAACAGCAAGGTCCATTCAGCCACGTCCATAAAAGAACCCAGGTCCTCCTGCCATTTTAGCATATACGAAAGCTTGGTCAATGTCTGGGGGGAAGTGAAAGTGCAGTAGAGGAGCGAAATGAGGCCAAAGGATAGAGGAGAGTAAAAGCAGCAATGTTCCAAATCAGAAAGCATGAGCAAAAAGGAAGAGGCATGAGGGATGAAAAAAATGTGAATTTGATGATAACAGAAAGATTCAGATGACGGCAGAGGGTCGATATGCTGCAGATGGGAAAATAGGGTGATATCATGAACAAGTAAAAGTATACTTCATAAGAGTCACAGGCCAGGCATTGCAAGCATGAGGCTCAGTTTAGGCGGTGAGGAATACAGGGGAGAACAGTACGCCTGAGAGGGGAAGGTGAGGTGAAAGGAAAGGTGAAAGGGAGTGAGCCAGGTTAGGTCTGGAATAGGCAGGCAATAAGAGAAAGGAATCCAAATCAAATAAAAAAAAAAGGATATGTCGACCTCAGTATGCATTTTAAGGAAAAAAACAAACCCCCTCCCAGCAATAAAATCTTTTCTTGTCTTTTATAGGGAGATTTTTCTTCAATTTAATGCAATTCTATTAAATGGTATATAATCAATGATAGGAAACGCTAAAATAATTATTGTCAAGGTTTTATTGATTTTTTTCAATAAAAGGAAATAAAACTTTACCAGTTTGTAGAGTATTGTAATTGGACCGGAATAACAAGACAAGCCACAACTAAGCGTATTCCTACTTAAGAAACAGGATACAGAATCCAACAAACATAGCATGCCAGAAAGGTAAAGCATCCAATAACACACTATACCTCAGTATATCACTTAAAGAATCAAAAGGTTACATCTGTTAACCTTAGCAGATCTGAAATTTAAAATATAGTTTTTAATTAGGGATAGTTAACTCATTTTGGTATATATAAAAACTACATTAAAATTTGAACTTACAAATAGTTGGAATCTGGTTGTGTATAAACAAAATAGTGCCACCTTCTCCAAGTATTATGAAAGTTTTGGGTTGTCATATTTAGCATTAATGAATCCTTCCATTTCACATATATATTTCATTTGGTTAAACCATTCTGTTAAAGTAAGGACATACAAAGAGCTCCAGTGTCTTGGCATGACAGTTCTAGCAGCATTGATGAGATGCCTCTCAGATTTACATTTTGTTGTTGAAAATGCAAAAGGTAGAATTGGGCTGTAAAATCTGTGTAATTTGTTCCAGAATGTGTTTTTATTTTTAGGCATGACCAGAAGATGTAAATTAGGGGGCTGCGTTACATTAGGTAGGTTGGATTTTTTACCAGTGGGTAAGTATTAACACTTTTTTATTGAGTTTGACAGCAAAGTTTTTGACTAGAAAAATTTTAAACTTCATTCACTACATGAGCTTTAACAATATTTTCTTTTTTTGTTCCTACAAACCATCTCTACATCTCCACCAATTTCGATATAGTATGATAATAGTATGGGTTTTGCTATGAACTCACAAATTCAGCTATTAGAAATAAAAAAAAATTGACTCTGTAATCTCTAATTACAATACATAATTTTTTACTCCAAGATCTTGATAAATTAAGTCTACTTGGAGGCCATTAAACGTTGTCTAATCCAGTGGTTCCCAACCTGGGGTCTGTACCCCCCCCCCCCCCGAAGGGTTGCTAGATTGGGGGGGGGGGGCACCATCAGTGGTGTCAGAGGGTGGGTGACACCATGGGCTGAGTTCTGTGCTCCCACCCTCTCTCTGTAGGCCAAGAACAGCTCAGACTGAAAAAAACTCTCCGAAAGTGGAGCTGGACTCACCAGCTCTTGGTAAACAAGCGGCAGTGCCATCTTGTGGAAGTTTTGACTATGACTATTACTAGTACTTTTGGTTAGTAGGAGGCCATATTGCTATTTTAAACGAAAGTTACCACAGAAAAAATTAAGGACAAATTATAGGCAGTACAATTGTATTATATTGCATTCTGTATTTTCTGGAAACATTTGATCTAATAATCTCATGGAGATCTAATATGTAATATCCCAGTCAGCAGTAAAAAAGGTAAAATCAGATGGCCTGTCTTGACACATTTAGCCCACATCACGGTTCTTTAGGAATGTACATGAACTATGACATTTAAGATTAAGTACATGTGATGAGGTACATCTGGTCCAAACACATCAAGAGAGGCCCCCTGATGTTTTGAGGGGTATCATTGTACACAGACTGTGTTATGCAATGTTAGTACCAATCATATTAATACCTGTGAAGATGTCTTTGTTTTTATATATTTGATTGTATTTATACAGCTGGAATCTCTTTAAATCTGTTTTTATATTTTTTGTTATTAGTGAACAATACAAATATTAATATTTTAACATATTTGGTCTGTGCCCTGTAGCCTGCTCATATTTGTGGATTTTCCTGTACTAAAGTTCTATCAGTTAAGCCAAGACTCAGGCCTTAATGCAGTGGAAGGCCATAAAGTGTTACTTTAGAACAGTTTTAATTAAATATGTGACCCTTAAGAAAAAAAAGATTAAATGAATTTATGAGCTATTTAATCAGATAAAAGATCAGACATCATAAGCAAAATCTATCTTCTGTGGTATTATTTCTATTTAATGAAGCCAGGGCCAAATAACATATCCTTATTTATGCATGATTTTCCTAAACATAAACTGTACTAAAGGATTGATCCTAATAAGCCGGTAAAGTTTAAATTGAGCAAAACAATTATTGATAAATACTCCTCAAAAGAGTGCAAAGGAATCCTATAAAAATGTACTTGTACACACCGTTTGTGCTCCATATCCATTGCTGTCAAACCTTCATGCATACACATCTGAAAAAAAAATCTTACCTGTAATCATGTAATCCTGATTGTACTACATCGCTCCTCCCCTCTGATTATGTGGCACTTCACTAGTGTCATCCCTTCTTTTGTTGGACACAGGGAGGCTTGAGAAGGGAGATGTCATTGCCTTCATGATGCTCTCTTCCAGAGTCTTGGGAGACCTGTTTTCAGTATTGTAGGAAAACAAATACAGGAAATTCCCTTGCCAGTACTAGAAATGGGAACTGCTAAAGATGGATGAAACAGCAGGTACTAGCATTGTCTTGGCTCAGAGATAAGTGAAATTAAATATGTTTTTTTTCTTTAGTACAGAGGCACCTTTCTTACGTCTGCTTTTACTCCAAAACGCCCAATGACGACAAGGCTTATACAACATTCTGATCAAAAGATAATTTGCTAAATATGTATTATAAACTAAAATTATTTAACAACTTACGTTGGATTGCGTAAGTATTTTTGACAGAATGATTCTGATTTAGGTGAAAAATACAGTTTTTCCAAGGAGAAAGTAAAAACAAAACTAGCTTTTAAATTAAAAAGTAAAATCAGAGTATTAGATATTCAGCAAATGTAGTAAAAAAGAATTGTTTTACTAACGCACAGCAGCAACATCCATTTTGTAGACATTTTCTTTGAAGTTAAACAATGTGTTCCATAATGAATATAACATGAGAACAAGTAGCTGCTTGCTATAAAGAAAAAGGAGAATGAATTATCAGGAATGAATATATTAGGGGCTACATTATGTGCATTTTAAGCCACACCTACATCGAAAAACCAAACTTAAAGTTAACACTAACAACAATAACTTACAAATGTTCTACAGCATTTTGTATACTTAATCTACACTGGTATACAATACTTATATTTCATTTGATGCTTAATTCATTTTGTTTGGCCTGGCCAGATACATTCACCTTCTTTTTGTTCTAACAAAAAAAAAAAGGATGGAATTATTAAAGATTTTAAGTTGTCACCAATACTTTGTTGTAGAGCCAACCTTCTATTTCTTTCACTGAAAATGTTTTAGGAGGTCCTTATGTTAGAAATTAGAGATGAGAAATTTAGACATACCTGGTTTTACAGTGGCTTGCAAAAGTATTCGAACTTTTCCACATTTTGTCACATTACAGCCACAAACATTAATCAATTTTTTGGGAATTCCACGTGAAAGACCAATACAAAGTGGTGTACACGTGAGAAGTGGAAGGAAAATCGTACATGATTCCCAAAAATTTTTACAAAAAAATAACTGCGAAGTGGGGTGTGCGTAATTATTCAGCCCCCTGAGTCAATACTTTGTAGAACCACTTTTTGCTGCAATCACAGCTGCCAGTCTTTTAGGGTATGTCTCTACCAGCTTTGCACATCTAGAGATGTCATTGCCTTCATGATGCTCTCTTCCAGAGTCTTGGGAGACCTGTTTTCAGTATTGTAGGAAAACAAATACAGGAAATTCCCTTGCCAGTACTAGAAATGGGAACTGCTAAAGATGGATGAATCAGCAGGTACTAGCATTGTCTTGGCTCAGAGATAAGTGAAATTAAATATGGTTTTTTTCTTTAGTACAGAGCGTCTTTTAGGGTATGTCTCTACCAGCTTTGCACATCTAGAGACTGAAATCCTCGCCCATTCTTCTTTGCAAAACAGCTCCAGCTCAGTCAGATTAGATGGACAGCGTTTGTGAACAGCAGTTTTCAGATCTTGCCACAGATTCTTGATTGGATTTAGATCTGGACTTTGACTGTACTTTGATTCTAACACATGGATATGTTTTGTTTTGAACCATTCCATTGTTGCCCTGGCTTTATGTTTAGGGTCGTTGTCCTGCTGGAAGGCGAACCTCAGCCCCAGTCTCAAGTTTTTTGCAGACTCCAAGAGGTTTTCTTCCAAGATTGCCCTGTATTTGGCTCCATCCATCTTCCCATCAACTCTGGCCAGCTTCCTTGTCCCTGCTGAAGAGAAGCACCCCCAGAGGATGATGCTGCCACCACCATATTTGACAGTGGGGATGGTGTGTTCAGAGTGATGTGCAATGTTAGTTTTCCGCCACACATAGCGTTTTGCATTTTGGCCAAAAAGTTCCATTTGGTCTCATGTGACCAGAGCACCTTCTTTCACATGTTGCTGTGTCCCCCACATGGCTTTTGGCAAACTGCAAATGGGACTTATAATGCTTTTCTGTTAACAATGGCTTTCTTCTTGCCACTCTTCCATAAAGGCCAACTTTGTGCAGTGCGCGACTAATAGTTGCCCTATGGACAGATTCCCCCACCTGAGCTGTAGATCTCTGCAGCTCGTCCAGTCACCATGGGCCTCTTGACTGCATTTATGATCTGTTCTGTTCTGTTTATGACCTTGTTCGGCCTGTGAGTTTAGACAGACGGCCTTGTCTTGGTAGGATTACAGTTGTACCATACTCCTACCATTTCTGAATGATCGCTTGAACAGTGCTCAACATGTTCAAGACTTTGGAAATCTTTTTGTAGCCTAAGCATATCTCAATAACTTTATCCCTGACCTGTCTGGTGTGTTCTTTGGACTTCTTGGTGTTGTTGCTCCCAATATTCACTTAGACAACCTCTGAGGCCATCACAGAGCTGCTGTATTTGTACTGACATTAGATTACACACAGGTGCACTCTATTTAGTCATTAGTACTCATCAGGCAATGTCTATGGGCAACTAACTGCACTCAGACCAAAGGGGCTGAATAATTACGCACACCCGACTTTGCAGTTATTCATTTGTAAAAAATGTTTGGAATCATGTATGATTTTCGTTCCACTTCTCACATGTACACCACTTTGTATTGGTCTTTCACATGGAATTCCAATAAAATTAATTCATGTTTGTGGCTGTAATGTGACAAAATGTGGAAAAGTTCAAGGGGCCGAATACTTTTGCAGGCCACTGTATATATACCTAATGTATTTAATCTTGCTCTTCTTGGTATGGCGAAAGAGACTAGGTATTTGATTTGGAATATTATTCCCTTCTACTATATGATACCCTGTTCCGCTACCCCAATCCTCTACCTCCTTTTTTCTCTCTTTTCTTTATTCTACTGTTCCTGTTTATATGGGAAATGTTTAACCCTTGTTGACTGTCTTACACAACCTTTTTCAATTGGGTAGACAATTTAACATCTAACTCTGGTCACTCCAAAGAATATGCTTTATTCAACAAGTTTCTATTCTCTTATTTGTACGAGATTCCACACACCAAACTATTTTGTTCTTTATGATCTGCTATTGCATATTTTAATCTTTGGATGCTTTTAATCTTCTTAGTATTGTTCTACTAATCCACCTGTTTCACAAGGTTTAATAAATGAGGAGAACAAAGGGAGTGAAATTGTTTTCAAGATATACAACTCAATGTACTTAATTCTTAATGTTTTGCCTAAAAAAAGTACAAAGACACACAGCTTGGCTGGTGTGGACATCCTTTAATATTATTCATACAACATGAATTATGCCACATGACAAACAAAATATAATATATTTTTCATTAGACAGCATGGGTAGTTATAAGCGGCAAAGGCTATGTTTGAATTTGCAATATTTTGCAAATAATTCTACTAATAATCAATTTGATATTTGTAAATTAGAATATTCGCATATGAACATGCATTGCAAATACATCATTGCAATTGTGAAAATAGTATTCGCATTGTAAAAACGGTCATACCACATATATCTGCCGACATATTTTCAAATTGCCAATATTCACAAAAAATAATTGACATTTAAATATTCAAGCTCAACACTAAGTATGGGCACAGGACAAATTTATAGCTCCAACGTCATGGTTGGGCTCAACATAGTTCAATGTTTACAAATATAATTTGTCACAAATTACCAGCTATAGCCAATACATACCTTTGGTATAGGTGAATGATTCATTGCATCAACTTTCTATCAATAATCTTGGTTGGCTTAGCACCTGAACCCCTTGATAATGTTTTGCATAATACATACAGGTTTGAACTCAAGTCAACTTACAATCTGCCACAGAATTTCACATCTTTAAATGCTTAAGCAGCATTAAAGCTTACCACCACTATAGCACCTACACAATCATAGGTTTCCTGGAAAATAGTACCAAATAGGTAGCAGTGCACAGATTTGTGGCTCTATTCCATTTTATTAGCACTATGGTCATTGCCATTTATTAGACTAGTTGCACGAAAAAATATGTTAACCCTTTGGGATTACGTGGAGTTTTGCATGAATTGGTAATAAAATGTGCTCTGATCTTCATCTAAGTGCTTGTTTCCATGACATTTTTCAATCCGTCAAGGTCCCTCCGTCAACGGAAGGGTGCATCCGTCAGTGCATCCGTCAGGCATCCTTCAGTGCATCCGTCAGAACTTACAGGAAATGTTTTCCTTCAGTGCATCCGTCAGTGACAGATTACACCCCTCCGTTGCGCTAAAATAGACGCAGTGATCTACGTCAATTTTAATGCAACAGAGACAAACGGATTGCACTGACGGATAGTGATGGCCCGAACTGTTCGCCGGCGAACTATTTGCGGCGAACATCGCATGTTCGC
>CM070034.1:68717372-68740386 GCA_036250615.1 Ptychadena robeensis | reverse complement strand
CTACGGACACAGACTCCTCCCTCTGTCGTTGGTAGTAACTGTCATTACCCCTGTGGAGGCATAACAATATTACATGCAGGAGTTATCATCATAGGCATGGAAAGATTTTAAAAGATTTTTTGATTTTTAAAACTTTGTAAAACAAGGCCTTATGGCGAAACACATCGAAGACTATCCCAGCTTTGAACATGCAATTGTATTGCCTGCCAACAATCGGTACCAGTAATTGTAATAGAGGTCAAACGAGGACTACCGATATGTAGTGCACCCTTTCCCTCTCAATCAATTGTTTTATTTTTTTAATTGTATGACCAATTCAGAGCTCCAGCTCTGAGAGGAACGGGACCCTTACCTACCTACCAATTGGCTTGATTCAATATACCCAACTACGCTGAAGGCTACCCATATACTATTAACCCAATACGAGATTAAGTGGCTGGCTATTTGATGATCCTTGGGCCCCCCGTTCTTGGACAGGATCTGGTTCCAATCCGTCTGTTACGACACATGGCCACACTAGGCCTGTTTTGGTTCTATGTTTTCCCTGATTACCCCTGATGAAGTTCTAGAAACGTGCGTTGGGTTGGGAATAACATCATCTACCAACCAATAGAACCACTACCAATGTTATTATATACTGTTTGTATTTTTTGTGTATACATGTAACCAGACCTTAAGCTTTCTGTTGTTTTATGGGCTTGACGCCCAATGTTTTATAATAAACTCACTACGCTTTATTTATATACCTCTTTGACCTTATGATACATTCTCTGAGCCTTTAAAGTCCCCTCGCCCGTGATTCTCAGGGGGAATCTCCCCGCATCCGGGTTGACTGAGCGTGTTCTCGTCTCCCAATGCTAATCTCGTAGCCCTATATTGTTTGGGATGCTGGCTCAACTGCCTTAGAATAGTAGCTCTTTGGTCCTACAGAGAAAATGAATACCTTTGAAACCCCCAATTTTTTCCTTTTTTTGTGTTTTAGTGGTTCATAGCATATATCCTCACCTATTGGTAAGCTGGGGGGATGGTACATCTACAGGGTAGGCCATTTATATGGGTACACCTTAATAAAATGGGAATGGTTGGTTGTATTAACTTCCTGTTTGTGGCACATTAGTATATGTGAGGGGGGAAACTTTTCAAGATGGTTGGTGACCATGGCCATTTCGAAGTCGGCCATTTTGAATCCAACTTTAGTTTTTTCAATAGGAAGAGGGTCATGTAACACACTTATTCCCAAACTTATTGGGAATTTCCAAGTTTCTCTTTGTTTACAGCCATTGACATATCGCCAAGGTAACACATGAGGAGCGGATAGAAATTGTGTTGATGTCTGGTGAACGCAGTAACCAGGTCATTGCAGCAGATTTCAATGCAAGACACCTTACGAGACCACCCATCTCCCATGCTACAGACTGTTTGCTAAGTTGTGAAACTGGTTCAGTGTTGGATTTGCCAAAATGTGGACACAGGAAATCTGTCACTAATGAAGAAACATCAGTGGCTGTCCTAGCTTCATTCAGCAAGAGCCCACAGCGTAGCACTCGCTGCATGTCAATGGAGAGTGGCATTAGTCAAACATCCTTTCGGCGGATATTAGCTACTCACAAATGGCACCCTTACAAACTCCAGCTACTGCAGCATCTCAACAAGGATGACCCACATTGGTGCACTGAATTTGTAGAATGGTCAAAACAAAAATTGGAACAGGACCCTTAGTTTATGCAGAAGATTTTGTTCAGTGATGAGGCAAACTTTTATGTGAATGGTGAAGTTAACAAACAAAACCACCACTATTGGTCTGACACTAACACACATTAAATAGATCACTACAAGACTGTTGGAGCAAAAAAATTATGGTATGGTGTGGTATATGGGGTACAAAGATAGTGGGGCCATTCTTTATCAATGGAAACCTCAATGCCACTGGATATTCAAAATTGCTACATGATGATGTGTTTCCCTCTTTATGCACTGAAGCTGGCACGTTTTTCCGGCAAGATAGTGCACCACCACATTATGGGTGTCAGGTCCGAGCATCCCTAGATGAACAGTTTCCTGGAAAGTGGATTAGTCGTCGTTTGGCAAGTTGAATGGCCCCCAAGGTCTCCCGATCTGACCCCCTTAGGCTTTTATCTTTGGGGTCATCTGAAGGCAATTGTCTATGCTGTGAGGATACGAGATGTGCAGCACCTGAAACTACGGATACTGGAAGCCTGTGCTAGCATTTCTCCTGGGGTGTTGCTATCAGTGTGTGAAGAATGGGAGAAGAGGGTTGCATTGACAATCCAACACAATGGGCAGCATATTGAACACATTTTATAAGTGGACAGAAACTTGTAAATAACTCATGAAAGAATAAAGTTTTTTTTGTAACAGACTAAGGATCTTTCATCAAATGTAGTATTTGGGTTAAAAGGGCCCAGATTGCAAATGGGTTGAAAGGGAAAAGAATGAGAGGGCCTGCCATTCCAAATCCCGTACTCACCTGGCTTACTTTGGGCTGGAGCTAAACATTAATATCTGCCATCAGCTAAGCTAAATAGTGGAGAGACCACTTGGAGAGTAGTGATGGCCGAACATCGGCCTGGGCTGTCCGCGAACGGGCGGGTCGGACTTTTAAAAAAGTCCGCCTGATGTGACGTCACATCCGGTCCCTGGAACGCATCCTGGAACGCATAGTTCCTGGTTACGGGAGCCGGATGTAACGTCACTGACGTCACTTCCTGTTCCGAGCCGGTATTTTCACTACAAGACCGGCTTCATGCCCGGTCTTGTAGTGAAAAGATTCTTCCTCCGGCACGATCTCGCAGGTTCTGATCCTGCCGGAGGAAGAATATAGATCTTCTTCTCGCCGGCGAACGGGGCGGGTCGAACACCCGTACTGTCCGCCGGCGAGAGGATGGGCGAACATGCTTGTTCGCGGCCGAACTGTCCGCAAGGCGGACAGTTCGGCCATCACTATTGGAGAGAAAGAGATCTATACACGGCCCCTATTGATAAACATTTATTTTCCTGTTGGAGTCTGTTCTCAACTGGGCTGAAATAAGCTACATTATTTGTGTACTGTTTGGCAAACTTTATTCAGAATAGTGGGAAATAAAGTGACTGGTTTATGCTAAATCATCCACCCAGTTCCTGATAATATTATATAGTGTGTTTGTGTGTGTGTGTCATTCTTAATAACCTAGGCAAGCAAGTTGCTTTTTGTCTTGTCTTCAAATTTTCATATAGGCAAGCAAGTTGCTTTTTGTCTTGTCTTCAAATTTTCATCTATCTGTCTAAGAGAACAGAAAATGAAAGGCATATGTGCACACTACTGAGAAGCTTCTGGTCAACAGTTATCATGTTGATACAGTAACTTTTTAAAACAGCATGAACATCTGTTCATTTATTGGGGAATGTGCCTTTCCCAGGGGCAACATGCCAGAACTTGTCAACTTCCCAAATCAAAGTAACAGGTTTACTAGTGTGACATAAAACATGACATTAAATAATACATGTTATATAAATAATAATAGGGAATTGCTTCTAAATCTTGATAAACCAGAACAAAATACAATTATGTTCATTTAAATCAAGTATATTTTCAACTTCATAAGTGCAGTTATTTACCTTTACATTTATAGATAGGACTTACTTAAGATATTTTTAGTTTATTCATATGTTCATATTCATATGTATATTAAATCCAACAAACGCCTATAACAACCATGTTGATTTCAGCAATATACCTTTTAGGTTTAACTATTTTTTATGTCATATATGCTGTGATTGATATGTAATTTTTCTCTTTGTACACTTTTTTGCCTTTGTTTCTTTAAACATTCATATTCTCCGTTCATTTTTGGTTTTCAATAATATTTAGTCTTGCACTAAAAAAATATTTAATGAATGAACACTTTTAAGTGGCGCTTTTGGACAATATAAACTGACAGAAACTATTTTTCTCAGATATTATACATTTTGTTTTATTTCAGAAGAAAATATTGAAAAAGTGTGATAAAAAATATTTAAGTTTTAATATACAGTGCTTTGCACTATTGGTATTGCAGATCTCTGGCAACTGCATTTAAATGATATTAAAGAACACGCTATTCTGCTCTTCCCTGGTTTTTCTATGATTGAAATTTAATTTATATCAGCACTTAACAAATGATTTTCCAGCACTTAAATGTGCAATAAGTACAGTATATAAATTGCAAACTAAGTAAAATACATGCTGTTAAGCTAAAAAACGTCAAATGCCTTCATTGTTCTTCCAACCAGCGAATGCATTATGTTACAGACTAGAGATAATCTTTTTGAACTTAGAACACTAAATGACTTCTCATCTTTCTGTTTGTGTTTCTTTGTTCTTAGTTCACATTGTTCTAAGAAAATAGTTTTTAGCCCATCATTCAATGTGGAAATTCAAAAATTTGGAACCTTCCTTCTTCCAAAAGAACCATGAACTAAATAGATTTTTTATGTCTGGTGTACACAAGGCTAAACACTGAAGATAAGACAGATGGATGCAGGCATAGACACTGGCAGCCTGCCCATAAGCTATAGAACAGTGGCCAAATACATACAGAGGTTCAACTAAGGGTCATATCTAGAGGTTGTCTTTTGAAAATAGTTGTTTGCTGCCCACATTGCTGCAGAGGTTGAAGGGGTGGTGGGGGTCAGTCTGTTAGTGCTCAGACCATGCCCTACACACTGCATCAAATTAGTCAAACAAGTAGGAATCTTCTTAGAAACCTTAAAGACAAGAAAGGTAAGAAAATGAATTACTGGAACCATGTCCTGTGTTCTAATGTGATCAAGAAAGGCTTTTCTGTTTCAGATTGTTTCAAGCGCGTGTGGCAACAACTTTGCGAGTGCAAAGACAAGTGTGTTTTGTCTACCGTCAAGCATGGGCGTGGGGGAGTATCATGGTTTGGGATTGCATGACAACTTCTAGTACTAGGCAGCTAGTACTAGGCAGATTGCCCAGGGCGGCGTCATTTCGGGGGCGGCATGTGGGCATCAGAAATGTTTTTCCGATGCCCAGATGTCTTCTCCCCTATGCGCGCGCTCGCCTGGGGAGAGAGTAGCGAAGACTCACCCCCCTCTCCCCGGGAGTGGAGATGTTTGCCGGGGGGATGTGGGGAGGGGGAAGTGGATTGGTAGTGAAATAGACCTCATGAGCAAATCCATCTTTGCCCCCCACGATTGAGGGGAGATAAGACTCAGAAATCCAGATTCTTACTCACGAGCAACTCATCCTCCCATCCTCCCCAACCCCCCTCGATTGAGGGAAGACAAGAGTCAGAGATCCAGAGTCTCACAAGTTGCTGTTATGGACTCGGGGGGGGGGGGGGCGTCAGAGGGGGTGCCCAGGGCACCAATCTCCCAATCACCATAATGAACCCAACAACACTACCAAGATTTCCACTACTGTACTGACTAAAACCTAATTAGCATCTGTGGGTCATCCTCAAACAGAAGGTACAGAAAGTGCAAGGTCTCTAACATCCACCAGCTCTGGCATGTCATCATTGAGGAGTAAAAGAGGATCCCAGTGGCATGCTTAAAAGAGTTAAGGAAGTGCTAGAAAATAATGGTGGCCACACTATTGACACTTTGGGCACAAGTTGGACATCTTACTTAGGGCTGTACTCCCTTTTGTTGCCAGAGGTTTAGACATTGATGGCTGTGTGTTGAGTTATTTTGAGTGGATAGCAAATTTACAGTTATTCAAGCTGTACACTGACTACTTTGTAAGCTATTTACCAGGAGTGTACTCACTTTTGTCAGATACTGTATGATAGGAAGAGAATCCTGATCATCTTCCTATTTGTGTAGAGGATCAGTTTTGAGTCTGAAGCTATGGATCCCATGCCTACCTGTCTTGTGTTCTCCCATAGTGATGGTTTTACACAGGTATACTGTTTTGTTTTTGTTAGGGAGAGTCTACTAGTATGCAACTCTAAACAAAGAAGAGAAAGAAGTAACTACTAGGGAAGTAAAGCTTAATTACATTTAAGGGTGGTTCAAATGTATTGTCATCTGGCAAATGTAGCTGCACTAGGTATTTGACACCCTCTCCCAATTCCCCAAAAAATCAAAAAAACCCTAGACAACAGCCTGATGGACTGTGAGCCATGGACTTTGTGATAACATGCCAGGAACACACAGTAATGTTTAGGCGCTCCTAGTGCTACAGAAGTAAAAACACTGGCACAACAAGAAACTATTAAAATCAGAGGCACTCACGGTCAATCTCTCGCCCCTGCAATTGGTGAAACTACTGCCCTCATTTCCCTTCAAATGGGCAACAAATAAAATAAAATATTTAGGCATTCACCTAAGTACGGACTTTACCTCCCTATTCAAACTGAACTTCCTCCCTCTCTTGACTAAGATTAGGTAAAATTTGCAGACATGGAGAGATATCACCTTGTCTTGGTTTGGAAAGTGCGCGGCCATCAAAATGATGGTCTTGCCACAATTCCTTTATGTGATGCAGGCCCTTCCTATTAAAATTTCCACTATCTTTTTCTCGAAGGTCAGATCTACAATCCTGAAGTTTATTTGGGGAGGGAAAGCAGCAAGAATCAAATACTTCACACTATGCTACCCTAAAGAAAAAGGGGGAATTGGCCTCCCAGACATAGCCAAATACTATTCAACAATTCATATGACAAGGGTGGTTGACTGGTGTTGCCACTCGACCCATAAGCAATGGGTAATCATGGAGCAAGAAGACTCCCCGTGGGACCTCAGGGCGATACCATGGACAAACGGCAGCCTCCCGCACTCAATAACCACACACCCTCTGATAGGACACACGATCACAATAGCACGCAAACTTATGAGCGAAGCCAAATTCTCCCCCTCGCCGTCACCTTTATATCCCATACTGGAAAACCCAGCATTTCCACCAGGTGTCAAAACCAAACCCTTCTCCACACTGGTGAGGAAAGGTGTATTTAGAGCCCTAGACTTTGTCACACCTACAGGATGGTACTCTTTGGCTGACGTTCAAAGCATGGAAGAGATGAGTTCACACTTCTGGCACTCCATACAATTAAGGCATTATCTACAAAATATCCCCTTCCACATCCACTATACAATTCTCAATTTGAAACCTGCAGGGATGCAGGGACGCTACCCCAGTTAGACACTCAATCTCCCTAATATACAATGTTTTAATTGCTCCCCCTGAAAACAACTCTCTGCCCTTCGTAAAGGCATGGGAGCGGGACCTCGCGATGGTATTCTCTCGTACACAACTAGATAAAATTCTCCGCCTAGCTTATCAATCATCTCTTGCGTCTCGCTTCCAGGAACAAAGCTACAAAGTTATCTCTAGATGGTACAGGGTACCATCTCAACTCCATAAATTTAGAGACTCGATCTCGAACAGATGTTGGAGGTGTGAGAGTTCCCCTGGCACATTCTTTCACATATTTTGGGACTGCAACAAAATCAAGCCTTTCTGGAGTACGGTTCGTAATGGCATCAACTTGATCACTGGTTCTGATCCAGGTGAAGATCCAGCAACATACCTCTTACACTTACACCTGAATCATTGGTCCATTGCTAAATATAAACAATCTCTCTCTAAACATCTTATCACGGTAGCACCCTCACCAATTGCACACAGTACACCCCACACATTGTGAGGTGTGTGTTGTAGTTCACCCTGTTACGCCCCCTATTTTACAAGTTTATAATGGGTACGGTGGGAGGACAAGCTCGAATTATACTAAGACACACTAAGATTACCTGACTTTGTTATGTTGATGCTTACTTGTGATACGTATTGTTATAGTTTTTCATATGCTGTCCAATGCAAATACTGTTTGTAACTCAATTCAGCTCATCGTATCCCATGTTGTTTTGTTACTTTATTTTGTACCTACCTTGAATTGACTGGAAACTGTTGATTATTCCAAAATGTTACCTGTATGCTTTCTATTCAATAAAAGTTTAATGATAAAAAAAAAAAAAAAAGAAAACTA
This sequence comes from Ptychadena robeensis, assembly GCA_036250615.1. Taxonomy (NCBI): domain Eukaryota; kingdom Metazoa; phylum Chordata; class Amphibia; order Anura; family Ptychadenidae; genus Ptychadena; species Ptychadena robeensis. The sequence continues at coordinate 68,732,395 of CM070034.1, read as the reverse complement.
TTATTTAAGAATTCAGTATTTTTACCCAATTAAGTTATAAGTTAGATAATATAACTCTTTAAATACACCCCTTCTCATATTCAAATTATGAAGCAAATTTCCTAAACCTGCATTATCTTGGCGCATGGATACTTTGTTGTGATAATGAAATAATAGCAGTTTGTGCATTATTAACTTTGTCCCTCTGGCTGCCTTTACAACATTAAGCTACTGTTATCATGTTTTTCATATTTTTATAGCCTGATTGGATATATTTTAGTTTTATTCTGATGCCGTATCTTGAACTGATAGGAAAACAGTTTGGATGGAGACCAAAGCAGTAATGACTCTTTTAATTTGCTATGCTCAGTATGACAGACTGAAATGTAAAAAATACACAGACCGTAAAAAATCTGTGAAGTTGTTTACCCTAATTTCACTGCAAAAACTGAGAACTTAAAAATCTAAGAAATTTGACTGAAACTTTTTTAAATCCAGATAAAAGTTTTCTTTATTTTTATATATTTTGTTGTGTTTATCAAGCAGATCCACAATATACATAGGGCTCATCTAAAAAGCAGCAAGCGGGAACAGGATAAAATAGTTAATATGGGAAAAAAAAAAAAAAAAAATAGTTAAAGTTAAAAAACACATGCACACAAAAAGTGCTCACAGCGCATCACTTTTTCCACGTTTTGTTATTCCAAAATGGATTACATTCGTTATGTTCCTCTGTGTTCTACACACACAACCCCATAATGACAATGTGAAAAAAAGTTTACTTGAGGTTTTTGGCAATTTTTTTTTTAAATAAAAAAATCTAAAATCACATGTACATAAGTGGTCACAGCCTTTGCTCAATACTTTGGTGATGCATCTTTGGCAGCAAATACAGCCTCAAGTCTTTTTGAATATGACGCCACAAGGTTGGCATACCTATCCTTGGCCAGTTTCATCCATTTGTCTTTTCAGTACCTCTCAAGCTCTATCGGGTTGGATGGGAAGCATCAGTTTAGATGGCCGGCCAGCACTAGGAAGCGGTGGTTCCTAGTTTGTTGGTGGTTTTGAACTTCTTCCAATTATGGATGATGGAGGCCACAGTATGCAAAGGCTGTGAATACTGATGCACATGTGCTTTCTTATTTTTTTTTCATTTTTATAAAATTTGCCAAAATCTAAAGTAAATTTTTATAATGTTGTCATTTTGGGGTGTTGCATGTAGAATTCTGAGGAAAAAATCATTTTAATCCATTTTGGAATAAGGCTGCAACATAACAAATTGTGGAAAAAGTGATGCACTGCAAATACTTTCTGGGTTCACAGTGTATATATATATATATATATATTTTTTATATATATATATATATATATATATATATATATGGACTGCAAAGGTAAGATTATTGTTGATTATCATTGATTATTAACTATTGTGTTGTGGACTTTGGAAAAAAAATGTTTAAAATTACATGAAGGACTGATTAAGCTGGCAATGAATAAAAACTGGTCCATAATTATGACATTAATAAAAACATGAATACATCTGGGACATTTTATAACCCTACGGCTAGGGTTCACTACATTTTGCCAAAACAAAGTGGTCGTGATCTTGGTAGGCATTCCACAGGCACATAGCTGAGTTGTGCAGGCATCCTTTTGCAGCACGATGGGACGCACGAGTGGTTATGCTCCTCTTGGGGTGCATACAGAAGAAGCCATTAAGATTTTGCCAAATCGTAGCAGAGCCCTGGCGGGTCGAACACTCGTACTGTTCACCAGGGGAAGAAAACATATAATGCTCGAGGCCGAACTGTCCACAATCACAATCTACTAGCTGATGCTAAGTGGCCCCCCCTCCCCGATTTTGCGAAAAATACAGTCAATATTTTTCAAGACTCTACTATGAAAAGAAATCAAAGTCATTTTCTCAACCATAAAAGTACATAATTATAATTTCTTGTGGTGGTGCTGGCAACCATTGCTTAAATGTGTCTCTTACTTTAGAAATCCTAATCTTTCCTAAATGATGGATGGTCTCTTACAAGTAAGTTCGTAAAAACGAAATATATTCAATAATTGTTGTGGTTTCTGTGGGAACAAATCTAGTGCACAAGTGAATGCTCACCCTTTGACATTACCTCTCTAGATAGTGTATATAAAGCACGTTTGTTCTCTTGTTGCCAAGATTAGTAAAGGAAAAAGTGGGTCTAGGGTACACAGACAATTACCATATATATTTGTCGGAATGCTAAGTGTGCCTTCCACTTCACTATCATACAGCATACCATAGAGAAGATCCGCACTCTGCAGAAAAACTTCCAAACCGATCTTTATTTCACATATAATTCATTTCAAATACAGAGAACAACTCCATCACCCCCTTATTAAGGGACCCCCTAACCTCTGACGCGTTTCTCTTGAACCTAATTTATGTAAAAACTGCATGTGCTTTAGTGTTGAAAGGCATATAGTATATTCGAGTTTGCGTCATTTTGCAAAGGAACTTTCCAAACTCATAAAATTTGATTTGACTGTATCCTATTGCCTTACATCGCGCGTGGCTGTTCACAATTATTCACAAAGATTCCTGAACCAGTTTTACAGCTTCTTCATTCTGTGATCTTAGCCAGTACGAGCACTGTGCGTATCGCACGTATCCATTCACAAATATGCGCGATGTATGCTGGTATTCCGGAAAACAATGTTGACGGATGATATGGCAAATATCCGCCATTGCGAATATCCGAGCGCACATATTCTTGAAATATTGCGAATTCTCGAATGACGGATATTCGTCAAATATAGTTGAATTTTGAATTTCGCTAAACACTAATGTGCTAGAGCAAATAATTTTTTTTCAAATGTTCCCACAACCATTCTCCACCATTCTCTCCAGCCCTTTGGTGATGATAGTTCAGGGGCTTTGCAATTCCCTCATAAAGTCTACCTACAAAGTGCTCGCGACTTTCATTTCTTGACCCGAATAGAAGCCGAATTCCATTTTTTTAGCACACTTTAGGTGCTGAAAGGTCATCTTATATTCGAGTATATGCATTACATCTCTCTGCTATGTTTAAATGTAGCTGGTTACTAGAGCTTCTCTCCATTCCAGCGCTCCAGATGCTGCCTGGAGCTGTGAACAAATAAGTACATCTCAATAGTGAGATTCAACTGCCTGTAGAGCCCAAGGCTAGGTTTTGGCTTCCAAACTTTCACTAACTGTGCTGTCAACATCAGCAACTTCATGATTTGAGCCAGCTTTATACTGTGTGAGAATGTTCCCCTGCTGAATTGTTCCTCCTCATTTCCCGAAAGTTTATGACCCTTAGTGTTGTTGGGTTTCTATAGCAGAAACCATATTTTTAGTATTTTGTCTTCCTTTCTAATCTGCTTCAGAAGCTGCTGCATGCTTCCACAATAGGTCAATATTAGAGTAATTTTATAAAGCAAAAAGGCAGAAAATTACTGTTTATTCCAAAATGTCGCTTGTATATGAGGTGAACCCTGATATGTGTCCTAACACATATTAAAAGAATGCATACATTATTTAGAGTACTATTAAAAACAAATTATTGCCACAACACAAACTAATTATGCATTTAGAAAAACTACAAAGCATAAGGGGACCAATAGTGCTAAGCGAGCATGCACTCGTGTGCCATGCTCGAGTCTGCACCACACACGTTTCCCGGGTTGTAGACAGGCAATCATGCGGCAGGTAAGTACTGCCCTCACTGTAATGTCAAAAGCAATGTTAGGTGCTGACATTACAGTGATTGACTGTATATACCACCTGATGGCGCATGTTCGGCTTAGATAGAGTCAGGTGGAATCACATTGCAAAAACAAACACTTTAAAACCCAGCAAAATATTGTTAGCTGTAATCATGAAATAAATTATTGCAGGTAACAACAATCAAACATGGAAACCCTGCCCTAAAACCAAACAATTCCAAACAAAAAACACAGTTTTACATGACAAATACCATGTAATTAAAAAAAAAACTAAAATTCGTACCTCAAAAAAGAAAAACACTTTACCAAAACTACCGAAACACTTTACCAAAACCGGCAATTCACAAAACTCGACAATTGCAAACAAAAAACCCACACGTTTACAATACCAAAACAACACATACAAATGTATATGTCATTGTTACATTAAATATTAAACATACAATGTGATTAAAATAGGGATGATATTAACCCCTCTAGAAATCACAAAACGATAACACCTTTAGCTGAAAAGCCACTTATTAAAACAAACCAAACATATATGTACATTTTAATACTGGTAACATGCAGTAATACCATTAATTATTACATGTAGCCGAAAAAAACATATACAAATGCAACACATATAGGAAATATACTCTGGATCGTTGTGCAGGTCTGATCTGTGAGGTTATTGCTGCCCAAGGAGGATCAACCAGTTAAAAGGCCAAAGGTACACACACACACACAGAGGAGTTTTTATATAGACACTCTTTGCACCCCTTCCCCCTATGGTTGAAAAAGAGCCTCAGCTCGAAACATGTCCCATTGTTCCTGTTGAGCCCCCCAGCATCTGTAAGCAGGAAGTGATCTCATCCCCAACCAGGAAGTGAGGTCTTCCTGGAAAGCATATGGTCCTGAGAGATCAATTCTTGTAAACCTCTCTTAATGTGAGTATCTTGTCTGTTGTTTTGTTTCATTCTTTTCCATTCCATATTATTTAACTATTTACAGTACCTTACTTTGTTGTACTAGGTTGTGCGCCTCTGTCCTTGTTCTTATTTGTCTTTTACAGGGGGCCACATTCCTCCATTTTGAGAGCTGCGCACCTACACACAACTTAAACACCCACCCCTCATACTGATCCCATTTTACTCTGCTATCCTTGCTCAGGCCCCATACATCCACTGAGGGCCCTTCTGGCCACTGATATCACTGTAGCTGTGTAATCACTGCTAAGGGTTGTGCGCAACTATGTATTATCTTAACACCTTTCGTATTGCCTTCATCTTTGACTCTCACAGAACACTCACCCCAAGGGGTTGGTGTATATGTGAGTCTATTACCCCTCATCTGTGCAGTGATTTTCTTCCTTCGTTAGGGGAAGATCACACCTGGGCATGGTCTCGCCCCAACTGTAAACTATTTATAGTGAGACGAACAAACAGCAGCATTGTGCTGCTTGATTTTGAATGCTGCAGTGCTGTCCAGGTACACCTGATCTTTCACAGGTAATATGCAATGTATTTTGCCTGAGATCTTCAGGAGGGCTGCTCCAACTACACCTTTACTAATTTTATATTTTTATATACACCTTTCTAGATGTTTTATTTTGATGCAGAGCATTTTGGCTCTTCAAATATACCTCGCCTTGAAAAGGGACTCTCCCACTAGGTGAGGTGAGTAATTGATTGATCATTGACAGCTCTATATCTTTAATGGTTATATTTAATTATATGTGGCTAACATGCAGCCTGGATGGGGCAGAAATGCCCTGTACAGAGTTTACCAAGTCTAACACGATTATTTTAATGGATTGAATTTTTAGTCTCCCTATTTTAATGTACAGTTTAGGAGTATTCTCCCCATATAGGAGTGAACGTCTTACCATTTGGGATATTTCCCACTGCATGTTGGACATAATCCACGCCTTTCTTTCTCTGACAGCAGGCTTGGCTCTTGTTCTTGCACCTTTCATTGCAGCATATGGTCATACATTTTAACGTTTTATGTCAGTATTTTACAATACATTAGATGAGACAGTTTTCTATGAAATGTATGCACATGCACCATTCCAACTATGTCCTTGGTAGGGTATATTGGGATGGATTATACAACAAATGTTGATAATTACTTTGAGGGCATTTAAATGCAACCTTATATAAATGTAGGAACTTTTACTCACTGCAGAATTAGAATTTTATACTATAAATGTACTTCTGTATATATGTACTTATGATACTGTACATGAAACAAAACACGTCGGACATTACAGACCCATGAGGGTCATATGGTCTCTCAGATATCATAACATTATATCATGGGATAGCTAAGAATTACAATGATGTGGATGTATATTGTATTATTTTTTTTTTCTTTTAATGTATCGCCCATTTTTGGGGGGCTGATGGTAATGCATTGGCGAGATGAATTGTTGTTGGTGGATTCTTTGTTCTCCTAGTGACCCTGTCAATATAAAGTTATCATCAATGTTTGACATGGGTCTAACATGATTTTGCCATCTGGGTTGTCTTTTCACCATCTCAACCAGAACAATCTCTGATTCTCTGATGCAGTGCAATCCAATCTTTTTTTTTCTTCCTTGTGCCACCTTGGTTGTCACTCAGTTTAATGTAAATTAGGGGGTGATTAGTAGCGCGGTAGCTCATTTATAAGTTAAGAATATAACCTCCCAAAATTGTTTCAAAATTTACTACAGTTATGCAATCATGTGAAAAACATCTGAACATGATTGGGTATTCAGCGTGAAGAGGAATTAGCTTTTTTCATGATTGGATACTTGAAGTGAGTATTTACATAATTTTTGAGTCTTTAGTAAATCAGCCTCATTTATATGGCATCAGCTGTAGATTTTCATTAAAGGACAGTATGCTAAAAATATTCATGGGAGATTTTAGAATACTTTATTTTGAACAATATTACTGTTGAAAAGAAGAAAAGTACATTTTTATAATGGAAAGAATACCATAAAAAGCAATAATGTGTATATTAACTCTTATAAATAATGCTTTCTTTTTGCCTTTTCTAGCCATAAAAGTATTGTATGTGTTCTTTTCTGAATCCAACATTACTTTAATTGCTCTTTTTTCTCTATTTATGAGCTCTATTTTCATCCATCATTTTGTGATTAGGTTCAGCTCCTTTCATCTATCATTTTAAAATACATATGAAACTGTCTGAACTGCTCTAAAGTCATTTCTATATTGAGGAGCAGAGTAGCATTGTTGCCACACCTCCATAGAAGTGTCCATGTTGTTGAATCCACTAGCATGATGAAATTATATTGCAGCATTGTTGGGGGGGGGGCAAAGAGAAAACTGCACCTGCAGCAGATATTTGTTTGTGAGGCCAGTTCTACTTTAATTATGGGGAAAACAAAACATTACTGTGTAGCACTTTAATTATTTTAAATGTTACATTTCCAGTGTATGAGAATGAACGCAAAATGGAAATCAATTACTTTTAACCAACAATGAATTTAACATGGAAATGAATGAAGCTCAATAAAATGAAACTGTTTCTTAAATTAATGATAATGAGCAAACCAGTGAAAGCTTACTTCATCAAAGAGGTAATCTCTTCACACAGCAGTAAACATCTTTCAAGAATTAGAATTTAATGTATTTTGTAGTTTGTGTTTTTCTCATATTTTCTCCCTCATGTATTTGTTCTAAATATTGTAATTTGAAATTACATTTAAAAAAAAAGACACAAATATATTTTAATATTTTGTTTTGGTATAACTCCATTACACCAGAGTATTATCGATAGACTAGCTAAAATAAGCAGGGAACTTTATTTAAACAAGGAGGAATTTGGGGGTTTGCTTTCTCATTCGACCAGTCATCAAATCATTTGAAGCTAAATGTTTTCTATATTTACCCTGTTTCCCCGAATATAAGACACTGTCTTTTATTAATTTTAGGTGCGAAAAATGCACTAGGGCTTATTTCTGGCTTTAGAAGAGGTGACAAAACCCTCCTGCCATGTCTTTTCTAAATATGAAAGCTTTCTCTGGGACATGGAAGTTCTTATTTTTGAGGAAGGGCTTATATAAGAAGTGCAGGAGGGGGGGGGGGGATAGCAGCTAGGTCTTTCGGGGTAGGTCTTACTTTGGGGGTAGGTCTTACTTTAGCGGAAACAGGGTAGTAGACATTGTATCTAAGCTTGCTGCAGTTCTAAAAAAACAATTACATTAATCAAAGTGCAAGATCAGAAGTATACCTGGAGCTCCAGGTTAGCAACTGTATGTTTCCACAGCGTTATGATCTCCGTCAACACCCCCTGCACTAAGCGCATTCCTTGACAGGGATGTCAACAGAGCCCATCGATATAAAGCCTACTGCATCGGCTGTTTCCATGGTCTTACTTTGTGTGGTCTTCATTTCTTCTCTGGTTTACAAACAGAAAACACCCTTTGGCTCCTCCCTCAGAGCTTGCCACCGCCACAGCACTTCTTTGCGAATGCAGCCACAGTGAACTATGGAAAGCTTACATCACTTCAGTCCTTGAATTAGGCCTGCATTTTCCCCCCACATTCATGGGGAAACAGGTGCGGAGGCAGCACTAATAGGAACAAGGATGTGAGGCGCACAAACTAGTGTATCAAAGTTAAGTACTGTCAATGATAACATAAGAGATAAAATACAGTAGAGGAGGTAGGTACAGAGCAATCTTAGTAGGGGCTGATTTAATTAAAGGCTGATTTGAAAGGCATCCAGGAACCCTACAGCTACAGAGATATCACCTGTGACTCCATCCTGGAATCCTCACAGATGAACACCAATGGCCTGCTCTGGACCTCCTTTATTCTGAGTATTTTATTTTTTGTTTGTGAAATCTTAGCTTAAGGCTTTCCAAATATTGCAAGTCTTCCTTTGCCAATACTCCTAAAAGATAAGATTGCAGACAGAAAACTGGGAAAGGAAGATAATCTGCAGCAGGAGAGGAACCCTGAAACCTCCATGGGTTCCTTTTTCTGGTCATGCTTGATAGGCTACATATTTTTATACTGTATATACTTGAGTATAGGCAAACCAAATATAAGCCGAGGTACCTAATTGCATTTACAAAAACTGGAAAATCTATTGACTTGAGTATAAGCCAAGGGTGGGAAAAGCAAAGTAAGATAGTGGAGTTTTCTAAATGAGAAAAATGTAGAGAAAGCCCCATTGCCCCATGAATATATCAAACAGGCGAATCCTAGTGCCCCAACCGCAATAAAGTTAAGAGAACACAGGTTTATTGTTATTACAGGATGGGTTTTCAATGCACTTCCTATGTTCAAACATGAAAATAAATTTCCATTTAAAAAGTCTTTATTATTATTTTTATTGGGACAAATACATGGAAAAAAAAAGAATTATTTTATTTTCATTTTTAAATCATAAGTAGTAAAGTGTTCTATTTGAATGTCTATTAAATTGCTTCTCCATTAACAATTAAAAAACGGGTAACAGTAACGTCCACCAAATGGCAATGTGGTGCTGTTTGTTTACATTACATCAGCTGGTGTCGGAAACGGAGCTTCACAGAGGCAGCTGGTGCCCGTGATTCAGTGACCTGTAAGTGGACAGTTAGACCAGTAAGAGGACACTGACTCTAAACCTGACTCGAGTATAAGCCGAGGGTAGCTTTTTCAGCCAATTTTTTGGGCTGAAAAAGTCGTCTTATACACAAGTATAAACTGTATTTTTTTTGTGAAGCTTAGCTTTGTATGTAAACTAATATAGTGTATGGTGTCCCAAATACTATTTGGATGGGATAAACATGGGTGCCAAGAGCAAAATTGGTTTTAGATAATCTTAATAAAAGTATCTTTATACACTAAATGGGTGAAAGAAAAACTAATTATTCACCAAGCCACAAAAGGTAAAGGAAGATCTGGTGAGAGTGACATAAAGAATATTTCAGAAAATAGATCATTAGTAGTGATGGCCGAACTGTCCGCAAGGCGGACAGTTCGGCCGTGAACAAGCATGTTCGCCCTCCCTCTCGCCGGCGGACAGTACGGGTGTTTGACCCGCCCCGTTCGCCGGCGAGAAGAAGATCTATATTCTTCCTCCGGCAGGATCAGAACCTGCGAGATCGTGCCGGAGGAAGAATCTTTTCACTAGAAGACCGGGCATGAAGCCTCTTTAAAAGTCGGACCCGCCCATTCGCGGACAGTTCAGGCCGATGTTCGGCCATCACTAATCATTAGTTTCTTAGTACTAGACAGTAATCCATGTCCTATTACAATGAGCCAGTAGTGTTGCCAGTTTAGAAAACAATTGCAAATGATATCTGGTGTTTTTGAGATGACAACTTTGTCCCTTTAGTCATCCAAGGTTAAAAAATGTGCTTGAGGCAGCCTCTGCGAGAAGGTCATTATGGGTGTTTTATTTGTCAACGTGGCATTTTAGTTTATTGGCTTTCGTTTTGTTCAGCGTTGACAGCAATGTAATGGCTCAACAGTTCAGACAAATGTACTAAGTTTCGTACCCCTCTGTATGTGACAAAGGGTTTATGAGCCACCAAATAAGGTCACCTACAAGTTCAAACTGTTGTTATTATGAACTTTTGAAATTGTAATATATAATTCAATGAAAAAGGAAGAAAATATATTTTAAAATGGAATGATTGTGTTTAAATAATGGCAATCGATTAAAGAATACAGTAGAAAAAATATTTTGGAAATCAATGTGTTTCTGCTCTGTAATCAGATCCAATATTTATAGACCAACTTCAGGCCGTCCAGCTTTATTCCTTATGGCCCTGAATACATTTCCGTTTTTATAATAGTAGTTAGAGGTAACAGAGTAAGAAAATAACAGTTTTTGTGAAAACCTGGCCTCTAAATGGCCTTAGGGATTAAAGTAAGTGAACTTTGGACAAAAACACATTGAGATTTGGCTTGTTTATTCACATTCAGAATCACTGTATGTCAATGACTACTTTACAAAAGGTGCTTTTTTATTTCTCTGTAAAAAACTGGTAGTGTGAATGGTTATTCCAATCATTTGTGTAATACATAAAATACTTAAACCAATTATAAATAGTAAGGAGATTTTGTTAAAAAAAAGGGGGTTGCAAGAACATTTAATAATCAATAGCATTAAATTGTAAGAACACTTAGAAATCAGTGCTCTATCCTTTAGACTGATTAGATGTTAATTTTGCATAATCATAGGGCTATAAAATGTATAAATTAAAGTTAAGTGCCTTACCTGACCTGTTACCAAGATTCTCTCCTTGTTTTTCATTTAAGAAGGAGGCAGTGATTCTGGTGCACGGTTTTAAATTCTATTGCTGTACGATGTCAAGATTAACCTATATTTATTCTATGGATTCTATGGATGTGTTCATTTTAAACATACACTCAGTTATTCACTAGTGTTGAGCGGCATATGGTATATTCGAAATCGTGTAATTTCGCGAATATACAAAGAAACATTTTAAATTCATAAAATTCTATTCGACTGTATTCTATTGCCTGCCATTGCACGTGCTCAAGCGTCCATTCGCAATGTGCACACATATGCACAATGTATGCCGGTAAACAATGTTGAGGCATAATATGACAAATATCCGCGCGCACATTCGCAAAATATTGCGAATTCTCGAATGAAGGATATTTGTCGAATATATTCAAATTCCAAATATTCTCGCTCCACACTATTATTCACCCCATAAAAGGCAAATTGCTTTGGAAAGGGGTAGTGGCAGATGCCTTGAAGAAGATCTTTCTTGTGCCAGTGGTACATGTGCACTACCAACAAAATCATGAGTCTGATCTATCAAATCAGTGCTGTATGATTGTCTTTTTAAATGTTTTGTTTGCTGTTGTATATAGATTATTATATGTAGTATATGTATATACCATATTTTTCTGTGTATTTGTTGAAAAGTCGGAGGTCGTCTATACCCCGGGTACAAAGTGGGGGGGGGGTGTTGCTAGGGTGCTCTCCTGTCAATCCTGTCCAACAATCTAGGGGAGCCCTGAGGTCTGCTCCCCCATCCATGCTCCCTGCTGCATGCAGGGTGACAGGAGCCGACAGAGGCAGAGCTTCAGAATCCCCCTCGCACCCTCCTTCTCCTTCCTGATGTCTGTGATAGTAGCTGGCTGCTACTGACGGCAAGTGCATTGTGGCAGAAATTGGTATTGCAGGGATACATTAAACACATTGAACACATTAAATAGCTGTACAAAAACTTCACTTCATACACAACTGTATTACACGATATAAAATTTTTAGATTTCTGGGGGTTAAAAGTCGTAGTAGACATAACATTTTTTATTTGGTGTGCGTTTGAAAAGAGGTAGCCTTATACGGCGAGAATATCCCAAACTCTATATTTTAACTGGGAAAGTTGGGGGTCGTCTTATACGCCCAGTCGTCTTATACGCAGAAAAATACGGTATGTTTGAGGATGAAGGAGAAAACCTTTTAATCATGATAAAATTAAATTTCCATATTCTTAATAATGTGTGTAATTGGAATTAAAGTGGCTTTCACTTCAAAGCCTCTCTCATGACTCCTACAATTCAGCTATAGGTTTCCCTTATTCCTTGTATAAAAATAAAAAATTTAATTGTTGGCCAGAAGGCTAGATAGTTACCCCCTCAGCAAGTGAATGAAATTGTGTAATCATTTAGATAAAAAAAATTTATGTGAATATAAAGATATCTGCATATGTGTTGTTGCACGTGGTTATATGATAGATCTCCATTAACCTCCCTAGCGGTTGAGACAAACCCTGTTCGTTCGCCGTTCAGGGTCACCCCAACCGCAGGGGAAGCCGGCATCGGGCAGTGCGCTAGGGAGGTTAATAGACATGTCTACATGTGATTCACCACTACAACAATAGATCCTGTAGACAATAAGATGTTATCTGGAGAACTTTTACCTCATGGGATAATGAAAATATCTTTAGGGTCCTCCTAACAATAGTATGGAGAAATCTATTCGTCTTTACAGCGCAGGATGGTACAACATTACTATGCCAAGCCACAGGGGGCAAGTTTCTCCTGGTCCCACCTCTACTTCAAAAGGTCTATGCAAAATAGGATAAACACCAAAGTAGATAGCTCGGAGCCCGGAATTCAGGATGACCTTAGGATATTTCATCCATATTACGCTAAGTGGGCTGGTTTAGGCAACATATTATAATCAATGGAGTCGCCCACATAAACATAGCTCCTCTGTAAGAAATTATTCTCAAAAATCATAATTTTCTGTGTTTTATGAGATATCACATGATATAGAAGTATATGTATTGTGATCTTTAATCTATGAGATATATTAACATTGTATCACATTGTATCAAGTGGAATAGCTTGTGTAATAGACCAGTTGCTAGATGTCAATCAGACAGTCTTACCTCATAGGCAATGTATTGCTGAGCATGCTCAGTGAGATGTGGGTGTGAAGTATCTATTCCTGTACAAGATTACCTTATATGTAATAACAAAGATTATATATGCTGTTGACCACGTGTGTGGGGGACTGAAGGAAGGACAGAAGGAAGGGGAGAAGGACCATCATGCTGTAAGACCATGCTGCTAGGCTAGCTAGGGTGAGATCTTTGTATGTAAATTCTTTGTATTGTAACTTTTTTAGATAATAAACAAATCTCTTGTTTAAGCAACCATTTTCTGTTCTTTTGATAAATGGCGGTTCCTTATCGAACACGCTATTTTACATCCTCCAATGAGCACCCATGTACACACCCTCTGGACCACCCCAGAAATTATGGTTAAATATGTTGTAAAAGGTTAGTTAGTTTAGGAGAAGTAGGAGAGAGGAGGAAATGCTGTCCAGCCTAACATCTGCAGGTACTATACTATAACTCCTATTGTCTTGTATGTTATTGTGTTGTCCTGTTATTATGTTACTTGTTATATGTATAATTTAGTCTATAAACATTATTTCTGTGAAATTGCTTCTGTCTTCTGTTTCCTAATCTATGCTCTTGTTGCATAGTATCCTCATCTATGAGTGGAATATCTTAGTATGTCTATATAAATATTCATATCAAAATATCTCTATTAGTCTCTATAGAAAATATAATTATCAATACTCAAACCCGCAACATGGGTGCAATGCTGAGATGCTTGCCTCTTTGACACTAACATTATCTGTATAATATGAATACTTATACAATATCTCACATACAATAAAAATAATACATACCATTGGCTCTCCCTCTATGAGTTACTTCCCTGACCCATTAGCTTTTGTAGGAAAATGTAAGCGAAAAGAGCTACATACACATAGTGTGCAGCGGCATGTGGCATATTCGAAGTTCGTATAATTTCATGAATTAATAAAGCCGTATTAGCTTTTTGTTCAAATATATTCGATTGCCTTACATCACGCTTCTTTTTGCGCATTCGGCAGCATTGCACATGTGTGTTGCACGATGCTGTGCATTATATGACAATTACACTCTGTGCACGCGAACACATGCGTGTGATCTAATGCCCTAGACTAACATTGCAATGCACGCGGATATGCGTGATATATGCCGGTAAAGCAAATTCTCAAATGTGTAATATTCAGCAAATATATTTGAATTGCGAATAATTGTGCTCAAAACTCCACATACATATAAACAAGAACAATATGGTTACAGCTTTATATCTTTATCTGAAATGTTAGCAACTTCTTATTCATTTTTGTGGACCTTTTCTCATTCCATAATTACATAGAAAATGAAGAAATGGAAGAGGCAACTAAAGAAGAAATAAAATAATTGTCTACATTTAAATAGATTTTCTTCCTTTCATTTAGGTCAGGGGTCAGCAACCTTTACTATTAAAAGAGCCATTAAGCCCCCATTTTCACTACAGAAAAATAGCTTGGAGACGCAAAATGCAACACATTAACACTTGTGTGTGCTGTGTTTCCACATGACACACTGCAACATGCATCTTTCACATGCAATACAAATGTTTCCCATACACTTGTATGGGAACTGCAAATGCAGGATGTCAAGCAAGTCATACAGTGTGTACTGTGCAGCATGTGCGTTAGAGCTTATCAGGGTCTACTCCATGGATGGGTCATGGGGGATCAGGCCCGCCAAGTTATGCCAATGTGCCCCCTCGATTGGGCCAATGTGCCCACTCACACTTTGTTAGGGTGAGATAGAGGTGTGCCCTCCCGATTACATGCTCATGCCCGTCCTGTCCTGGCGCTCTGGTTCTGACCCTGGTGCTAATGAGGTCATTGCCAATACAAAATGTAGCACATATAGTGTAAAAATATAACACATACAGGGAGTGCAGAATTATTAGGCAAGTGGTATTTTTGAGGAATAATTTT
>CM070034.1:68705098-68717272 GCA_036250615.1 Ptychadena robeensis | reverse complement strand
CTCACAGCCACCATTAATTTTCCTCAAGGAGAGTTGCTGCATGATCAGGGCTCCTTTTCCTCTTAGAGGGAGGAGAGCAAAAAGCTGCAGCAGCTTCTGTAACCAGTGATCTTGGCTACTGGCACTCTCTCTTCCTTACTGCATGTATGCATAAGTGGATCGGAGGAGGCTTGCTGGCAGCCAAGGAGCCAAACAAGGTGGCAAAAGAGCTGCGGGTTGCAAACCCCTGATCTGTGTGAGTTTTTCTGATCTACAGCAGCATATTTATTATTGATTCCTCTATAAATGGAAGCATGGAATTGTTCAGGTCAGATATCCTGACAAACGTCCATGTGTAATATGAGATACAATGGCAACTTGTAGTCTCCATACGAAAATATGTCTAGAATTTGTAAGACATGGACGGAGTGTGGTCACTAGATATCATGAATGTTCATAAATGTGAGTTAATTATCCTTCATATTAAACACATATTTTTTAGTAGTATGACTGCAGGGAAAATCAATTCAATTACTGCTAAATTATAAGAAAACAGCCTATGTTGTCTGCATTTTAGCAAAGCAAAGGGAAAAAATGTAACCAACAAAATTCACAAGGAAAACTCATCAATAAAATGTAAAGTAAAACATTTACGAATCGTTTGCATCTTTTATCCTGTCAATGCTGATCTACTTCATTAAAACATTTCAGAGCAGTTATTGAAAAACCAAGTACAGGAAAAAATATGTCAACAATTATTTTTTTTCCAAAATATTTCTGATTTCTTTGACATACTTAACATATTATATGTTTCAACATTCAGCACTCTAGAGAACAGTAGAATCTGTACCCACTGGAGTGAGGATGTAAACCCTGCCACCATGAATTATTAGCCAAGACATTAATTACATGATGTTGTTGCTGTTAGTCATTAGTAGTGTATTGCCTTTAGACAATTCAATACAAAATGAATTCTTTGTAGAATAATGTAGGAAAATGTGCCTAAGTGAAACTTAATTACTTTCATTTTAATAATGCCAGCACCTTTGTTTTATTTCTAAGAAATGTTCAACTTTCAATCTATAATGGCATGCTGGACAGTTGGGCACTCAGAAATGTAATTGCTGCAATTAATGTTTCTAAAAGAAATTCAGCATACAGATAATAAGTATCTTTAAATTTCGAGCATTTTCCCTTTTTTGGTGAGAAATCCTTTTACGGATGTCAGAAAGCTGGTCAACAAAACAGTAGAAATATTCCCAAGTTTAATTTGTCAGACTGCTGCTAGCCTTTCTGAAGGAGTCACACTGTGGATGATGTGATGTTGCAATTACCAAGCGCAGAGGAGAAATCTATTTTGAAACATATTGATACAGTGTTCAAAATTGCCCATCTTAATAACTATTGGTTTCTCCCCGATGAAAATAGAGATGAAGGGCCTTTCATGTCAGAGTGCCAATCCCATTATTTTGGAGGCAAATAAGACACAGTTTCATATTTAATTAAAGGGATTGCAAAAGAACAGAATGGAATACAACAAAAATACATTTTATTCCCTCTGGTTCTTGGTTGGATTTAAATAAATTAACAATTTAGATTCATATAATTTCACTTAAGTCATCAGAAAAGATGAAAGGAAAAAAAGTTCTGCTTCTTACATAAAAGTTATGAACATTTAGGAATTTTTTATGTATCAGTATGAAAATATAACTTCTGGTAAGTAAGACAGCTAAAATGTGAAAATACTAGCAGGCAAATATATAACTATTGCTGGCTCGGCGACCAGTATCAGGCTGGTAACACTGCAGAATAATTATGTATCCTGACAGAAGTATAATACAGAAATTCAGTATTTACTGTATGTCACCATTGTCATGAGATAGATGTATTTATAGCAATGGTAAATACAATGTGTCCAGGAAATAACCTATCCCCTTAAGGAATCGATACTACTTGCCAGTCAAAACTGTTATTATATAACTTTATTATATAAAGTGAGAAAACAAAGAAGAAAATTAATTGTTCTGAAGATTCTTCACAGTTTATAACTGCAGAAACAAAAATATACAACCAAATGTGGGTGTTATTGCAAATTGACCAATAAAATGTGCATTGTACACATTGGATAAAGAATAGAATAGAAGAAAAGAAAGATTTTACCTCTTTTCCAGGAACATATACTTACATTAATTATTTGGGGCTTTTCTCTGCAGTGCAGACAAAGCCAGAGTATATAAACTATTGATGTTTATCCCACAAATAGTCAAGTAAATTATATACACTGCTCAAAAAAATAAAGGGAACAATTTAACAACACAATGTAACTCTTAGTCAATCCCTTTTGTGAAATCAAGCTGTCCACTTAGGTGGCAACACCGATTGACAATCAATGTCACATGCTGTTGTGCAAATGGAATAGAAAACAGGTAGGCAATATAAGCAATTAGCAAGACATCCCCAATATGAGAGTGGTTCTGCAGGTGGTGACCACAGACCCCTTCTTAGTTTCTATGTTATCTGGATGATGTTTTGGACACTTTTGAATGCTGGCGGTGCATTTCCTCTAGTGGTAGCATGAGGCTCAGACTGCTCATCCAGGATGGCACATCAATTCGAGTTGTAGCAAGATGGTTTGCTGTGTCTGTCAGTGTAGTGTCCAGAGCATGGAAGAGCTACCAGGAGGCAAGTCAGTAGTCTGTCAGTTATCAGGAGACATGGAGGAAGCCATAAGAGGGCAAGAACACAGCATCATGATCGCTTCCTCTGCCTTTGGGCAAAGAGGAACAGGAGGAGCACTACCAGAGCCCCGCAGAATGACCTCCAGCGGGCAACAAATGTGAATGTGTCTGCTCAAACAGTCAGAAACAGACTCCATGAGGGTGGTATGATGGCTCAATGTCCACAGGTGGGTGTTGTGCTTACAAATTTTGGCATTTGCCAGAGAACAACAAGAATGACAAATTTGACACTGGCACCCTGGCACTGGCACAGATGAAAGAAGGTTCACACTGAGAACATGTGACAGATGTAACAGAGACTGGAGACGCTGTGGAGAATGTTCTGCTGCTTGCAGCATGACAAGTTTGGCAGCGGGTAAGTAATGGTGTTGGATGGAATTTCTTTTATGGGCCGCACAGCCCTCCATGTGCTTGCCAGAAGTAGCCTGACTGTCATTAGGTAACGAGATAAGATGTTCAGACACATTGTGAGACCAAATGCTGGTGCAGTTGGCCCTCGGTTCCTCTTGCAAGACAATGCTAGACCTCATGTGGTTGGAGTGTGTCAGCAATTCCTGCAAGATGAAGGCATTGATGCTATGGACTGGCCTGCCCATTCCCCAAACCAGAATCCAACTGTGCACATCTGGGACATCATGTCTCCCTCCAACGCCACATTGCACCACAGACTGTCCTAGAGTTGAGGAATGCTTTAGTCCAGGTGTGGGAGGAGATTCCTCAGGAGACCATCTGCCACCTCATCAGGAGCATGCCCAAGCATTGTAGGGTGGCCATACAGGCACGTGGGGTCACATACACTACTGAGCCTCATTTTGTCTTGCTTTAAAGAAATTACATCAAAGTTTGATCAGCCTGAAGTGTTTTTGAGTGCAACTCCAAATCAAGATAAATTTGATTTTTTCTAGGATGTCTCATCTCATCATGAAATCACAAACTTAATATATAGTGAACTAGGTCAGAAGATTAAGTTTAGTGATTTATGTTTTAGCAATATAAGCTGAAAGATTCTATTGAGACAAACCTGCTGTCCTCTTGTCTGTGGTCCCCAGTTAATAAATTGCAGTAATGCGTATGACCACTAAATGGTAAAAACGTAGCTCTAAAAGCTTGTAAAGGATGATGTGATGATGTGAGTGATTTATACTTCGTATGTGTGAGAAACTCTTACAGCCACTGAGTTTTTGAAGAGAGAGGAGGAGTGATGAGGGAAATTCAGAATTATCTCATTACAGGTAAGGATTTTTTATTTATTTTTTTGACAGAGCATCTGTATAAAAGGGTCTTTGCAATAAATACAGTTAACATGTCACATAAATATTAAACCTGAATTCCAGTCAATAAAGTTAATATATGTCTGTAGTGTGGATTAACCTCCCTAGTGGTTGAGACAAACCCAGCTTGTTCGCTCTGGACGTGCAAAAAGCGCACTGAACGAACTGGGTTAGTCCGCCACTGAGAGGTTCCCTGCAGCGCTGGCTTCCCTGATCTGACGTCCGTGGCAGCTTCAGTCCACTGCTGCAGGCTTCCTGCAGCGTGCTTTTTAACTTTTAACATCATTGAACAGTATTTCAGAACAGTAGTATTCTATTTAGAAACTGTGTTGGATTGCGAGTCCTCTCCTCCCCGGCTGGAGTGTCACATCACTACTTCCTGGACTCGGGGGGGGGGGGACTCTTCTCCGATCTTAGAAGAAACAGCATGTTTTCACAATTCAATCACTCTTATCACAGTTTCCTAATAGAGAACTGTGGTCAGAGCGATTCATGTATGGAAACGTACTGTTTCTTCTGAGATTGGAGAAGAGTTCTACCCCCCCTCCTCCCGGAATCCAGGAAGTAGTGATGTGACACACTGGCCAGGGAGAAGAGGAGGACTCTGCTCCGATCTCAAAGAAGCAGTAAGTTTTCACAGTCCAACCAGTCTGTTCAGAGTGGTTAAAGTTTTAAAACTTACTGCTTTCAAATCAGACTGAATACAGCTCTGCTTAGAAAGCTGTATTCAGTTTGAATAAAAATTAAAAGCACAGTGAATTAAAGTTCCCCCCCTCTGTCATTTAACTCTCTCACGCCCAGTGTGATGGTCCTTTTGCCATTACACTTGGAGTGGAGGCGCCAAATTCAAAAGAGACTTGTACTGGATACAGTACAACTGATACTAATATAAATACACACTGTTTTGAAATCTGTCATACCAAAGAAGTATTTTAGAGACTTCATCATCAATTGATACCTTTTATTAAAAAAAAATTTTTATTACATAAAGAAAGTAATTTTTTTACATAATTGTTCGTTTCACACATTATTATAGTCTGGATGTCTACTGGACCCTTGTACGGACAGATTTTTGTTATTTACAGGCCTACAACATAAAAAAACTATTCGGTTAAAGTCTATGGTGTGCTTTTGGTACAGAAATCTGTACCTCAGCAGTGCGCTAGGGAGGTTAATATACAGACATATGTCTGTAGTGAACGGAATGTGCTAGATCTCTCTTATTGGGTTGGCAATGAAACAGTTAATGGCTTGCTGGAAATTCCCTGTACAGTATGGGTTTTCTGCCCAGTAACAGGCGAGGTGTTTCTGTATACCTACCCATCACACCTGGTGCGCCTCAAAGCTTATTATTACCAGGTGAGTGTCGCTTCCCTGCCGGCCTAGAGGTTGAGATACAAGAAATCAGCACAATGTCACCTGGGTTAGAACCTCTGCATTGTTTGTAACTTTGCAACTTTCTTATATACGGTGTCCTATCTCTGACCTACAGAGGTAGTGAAAGACTGTAAATATTCCTTCTTAGAAGAGAAGTAAAGTTATCCCCTTGCATTACACCAGTGTGTGTGTAGACATTTCTTTATTACATCCAGCCATATCAGCATTAGCTGGTGAATAGCATACATTGCTCTGAAGAATACTAGTGACCTGAAATGCACCTGTCGGCAGGTCACGCTCCATGCCCACTTCACATGATACAGGGTCTATATTGGTAATTTTGTTTGGGAAGATAGTATTGGTACTGCAAAATTTTCATGCAAATTGCAGGATCAGTGATTACTGTCCAGAATTAAACATGTTGCCCGCATAGCAGGCTGGCAACGGTGTTACATATTGCCGGCAGTGACGGAGTATAAAGTGCAATAGGCAGAAATCTGCCATTATTTTCCAGGTACAAGTATTTCTTTGCTTTGTCTCTGGAGAGTGATATTGTGATTAATAGCTCTCTGTAGAGAATACATATAAAATTGTATAATTGTTTTGTACAAGATATTTCTTTGTGCATGGCTAGCTTTATAATTGTAGAGTTTTGGTTCTTATTTCTTCTACACTCATCTCATACACAGTTAGACTGTTAATAAAGGTACTTGCAAGTTGCAAACTGGACTATTATCTGAGGTACCATTTTTCATGAAAATTAGTTTCAGCATCTGTGCATGGCATCTGTCCCCTAGTAAACATGTTTATTTTTAATCAACTTTTTTTTTCTGAAGGAAAGACATACAAGCAAGGAATGTGATTTTCCTTTTCTATATTTTTATCACATGCTCTCAAGCACAGCGTGTATCTGTACCTTTGCAAATCACTCCAGTGGATTGAGGGATAATTTTGTGTATCAAAGGCCAGCGGGGTATTTAAACCTTTCCCAGTCTGAGTCATACGTGATAGAGTGATACAGCCCTCCAAAATATGGTCTTATTTATTTCACAGCATCTACAGCATTTTGTACTTTGTACAGAGAAAAACCATTAAACTACTGAGATAGATGGTCTCACATTACAAGATTTATTGTTACATCAGTGTAAGAATTTAACATTTTTAAATCTCTGAATCATTGTTATTACAGAAACTATAATGTATCTTAAATAACTATTATACATGAAACATGCACACCTGTAGGTTGGTACATCTGCATCCTTCAAAATGAATTATACTTTATCACCTACATCATCATTCTTGTAGACATACCTAAATAAAGGACAACTATTATATTTTCTAAAGAGCTGTGAGCAATTCAAGCCAAGAAAGGAACGGTCCTTAATGGAACTTTGAAAACACTGATGGATGCAAATTAGTGCATACAATTGTATTCATATTTTTTCAGTAGTTATAGGAGAACCTTAGCTTACACAAGTTGAATCTTCGCAGCAGAATAAAATAGGCATATCTTTTCTTATTTCCTTGCTTTACATGTTTGTTTACAAGCTAGCTAGCTGATGTCCATTTTATTGCCGCAGCAGTATAGTCTGTTACTAAGCAGTGTGGTGCACTAGACCAGTGTTTTTCAACCACTGTTCCGCGGCACACTAGTGGGTTTTTGACCCCACCCATGGCCCTCCTATCTAGCTGCCTCTTATAGTATAAGTCTTATACTATAAGAGGCAGCTAGATAGGAGGGCTAAGCAACCGCATCCTCACAGAGCCGGTCCGTGTATAAGACTTATACAGCCGAACCGTGTTATACACGGACCGGCTCTGTGAGGATGCGGTTGCTTAGCAACACGTGTCCCCACAGATCAGGGGCGGTGGTTTTGCTCTGCTGGTACGCATCTGCGTTGCAGCGGGGCACCTGCTGATGACGTACTTCCGGCGGGGATCAGAAGTGCGCCGCGATTATGCGTATCGTCAGTGCCCTCCGATTTTTTTCATGAAACAAGTGTGCCTTTGCCCAAAAAAGGTTCAAAAACACTGCACTAGACCACATGGCCAGTAGTAAAATGCACCAGGGTGCCATTCAATAATTCACAAAGCAGCCCACTAGACAAGTTATAGGTAACAATGCAATAGATAACTTGACATGATAATGTACCTCTCCAGATGGTACTTAAAAGTATATTTATAACCAATACTAGGATATAGAAAGTATGTTAGAATGTCTCTATCTGGCTATGAGTTTTATTGTCTGTGTAGCACTGGGTAGATTTGCTTCCTCATGCATTACAAAAAGACAGGAAACCTCAAAAAAAAATTTGCACTCTGATACCAGCCCTGTGTAAAATGTAACTGAACTACCCTATATTGTAAGCTCAAAGTATTGGGATGCTCTACTCTAAATTAGCTAAGCTGTATAAGATTCTGAGTTCACTTACATTTTAGGACTGGTTACATTGAGCCCAAACACCATGGACACAGAATAAGAGTAATGCATGTGCCATTAAGTACTCAACCAACTACAACAGAATTATTCATTATAGTTGGACTCCCAACTAATATACACACTATCCACGGTGTAAACATAAACCAAGGTGATGACCTGAATTGAGATATAGCCTTAAGCCTTACTAGTATGAATCAATACACAGCCAGACTGAAAGTTTTATATATGGAATATGCTAATCATATACAAAACTTTCTGTTGTACGCTGCAGGGTCCTATAGCAGTTGTATGATCTGCTATTGATTCACATCTAACTAGAAAAAACAAAAGCACCCTCACTGGCAATAGAAAATAACTGCTTTCCTGCTGTTGGTGCTTTGTTACTAAATGAAAATAAAGCACTTTCCTTGTGTATGTATTCTTTAAATAGTTTCTGTCAAAGATGTACACATTGAATATATATTAGTTATTTTCTCCCACATAAATAGTCCCAAATTTTTTAAAGACAATAAAAATGTAGTTGAGTTACAAAAAAAAGAGCAATCAAAATTAGGCAATCAAATACAGCAAGTAAAGTTAATACTATTTGTATTTACTGACAAGTTCATATACAGTGTAATATTATATTATTACGGTCCAGGACAATTTTAGTGTTCCAGGCAAGATCATCTCTGCCTAATAGAATTAAAAAACGCGTATACCCTGAGACACAATGACCCCTTTAAAATGACCTTTAACCCAGTCCTATATATGCACAACCCTACATGGCTTCCCCTATATAGTGATGGCCCGAACTGTTCGCCGGAGAACTATTCACGACGAACATCGCATGTTAGCGTTCGCCCATGTTCGCGAACATATGGCGAGTTCGGTTCGCCCTTTTTAACATTGCAGAACTTTGACCACCTGTGAGTCACAGTCAGCAGACATATCCAGCCAATGAGCACCCCCCACCTACCAGACCCCTCACACCCCCTATAACATATCAAGTACAGGACGGCCATTACACATTCTGACTGAAGAAGATAGAGTTAGGAAAGAGAGCTGCTGCTGCTGCTATAATCAAACCATTAGCTAGGGGCAGGTGCTGTGTAATCTGCAGTCTTCACTGACTATCCCCATCCATCCATCCATGGGGTAATATCCATCTCCCCCAGTGTCCTCCACATGACCATCACAACCAGTGTCCTCCACACTGACCATCACCACCATTGTCCTCCACACTGACCATCACCACCAGTGTCCTCCACACTGACCATCACCAACCCGTGTCCTCCATACTGAATCAGAATCAGAATCCAACATTTCTTCGCCAAGCAGGACAGGTCCCTGCCCGGAATTGGGGTGTGGCACAGTGTACATGTACAATATCCCTAATCGCAGTGTAAATTTGGTAGACAGGAGAAGAACCATACAAGACGATTCTCCAAAGCTGCCCACACAACTCCAAGATCATAATCCTATCTCTAACTCCGCGACACCCCCACACTCGACTCCGCCCAACCCCCTCCACCCACAAACACGATTCCGGGGCGAACCGGATGCTAGTCAGTCGCAAGGGCCCCGCCTGCAATGGAACGCATGGAGACTGAATGCTCGGTAAAATAAAAGTCTTCTCAGTAGGATATGGGACTTGTGACCTGGTTCCTAGGACCTGTCTGTCCCAACAATCCTTTTTTAGTGTGGAATTATTCGAGAGGGGACGGTCAAGAAGGTTGACAGAGCTGAGGGGAAGAAGGTGAGTTTTTCTTATGTCCGCCGCGCAGGTCTTTGGGTGGACATGACTCACGAAGCCCTCGGCCCAGTGGCAGTGTGCTGAAGAAACAGTGCCCTGGGTGTGGGGGGGTCCTTGCAAGCCTCAGCAACCCTGACGCAGTCTGTTTATTGTGCAGGAAGAGCGAGTGAGGGTAGGGGCGCCAAGATTTTCTTTCTGGCCGTGCTGATGACTCTCTTGAGTTTTCTTCTGTCCTTAGTGTTGGCGCCCTCAAAACCAGACGAGGATGGAGGAGCATAGGATCGACTCAATGGTGGCAGAGTAGAAGTTAGATAGAATTTCCTCTGCCATGCCAAACTTCTTAAGCTGAAACAGCAGCGAGGACAGGACACAGCCGTGGGGGGCACCTGTGTTGGTAATTATTTTTCCCGAGTGGATGTTACCCAGCCTGACGTCCTATTTGTAAGAAAGTCCATGATCCATGAGCGCAGGGAGGGATGGATCCCAAGTACAGTCAGATCTTCTTGTAGGGAGCGTGGGCAGATCGTGTTGAACGCCGAGCTGAAGTCCAGCAGCAGTACTCTGGCGTGTATGTCTGGTTTATCAAGGTGGTTGTGGATGAACTCCAGACAGATGTTTATAGCATCGTCAGTGGACCTGTTTTCCCTGTAGGCGAACTGGAGGGGATCCACAAGGGGCTTGGTACAGAGTTTAAGGATGGATAGGACCACTCTCTCCAGGGTCTTTATGATGACCGATGTCAAAGCCACTGGCCTAAAGTTGTTGAGGTCGGAGACACCCGGTTTCTTGGGGACAGGTATGATGGTGGACCTACTGACCATCACCACCAGTGTCCTCCACACTGACCATCACCACCAGTGTCCTCCATACTGACCATCACCACAAGTGTCCTCCACACTGACCATCACCACCAGTGTCCGCCATACTGACCATCTCCACCAGTGTCCTCCACACTGATCATCTCCACCAGTGTCCGCCATACTGACCATCTCCACCAGTGTCCTCCACACTGTCCATCTCCACCAGTGTCCGCCATACTGACCATCTCCACCAGTGTCCTCCACACTGTCCATATCCACCAGTGCCCTCCATAAAATTTTAATTCACTTTTTAAGCTGTAGGCAACGTGGAAAGCAGATCTTCACAGGTTGTTTCAGGTGAAATTCACACAGGCATTTACCAACCATGTTGTTTAGTGCTCTCCAGCTCCCCTCTTATGTTCAAATCCCATTGACTATCATTGTAGAAATCCTTTGTGCGGATTTATTGCATGAAAAAAAAAATTCTTGGGAGTTTTGCCATAGATTCCCCTCTGTCATGTCATTGTCCAGTTGTTAGACCCCTTGAAATAACTTTCCCAACACCAGTGGCCAGAAAGGGTCCCTTTGTTTTTTAAAGTTCGCCTGCCCATTAAAGTCTATGATGGTTCGCCGGTTCGCAAACTTTTGCGAATGTTCGCGTCCGCCGTTCGCAAACATCAAATTCCGGGTTCGCGCCATCACTACCCCTATATTCATCTCATAAGTAAGAATCATTTTATGATCCCTGAAAATGTGATACATTGTCTGTATGCCAGTATAATTTAAACTCCAAATAAATACTTGTTTACATAATTCAATGGGCTCGACTCCTCCTTCTGAGTGCAATAATCAGAATCCAGGATTTTGCAATTGAGCCTGTGACAAGACCCCCATCTTGCACAGGATACATACCATTTTGTTATACTGAATATGTGGATCACACATGCTTAGGTAGCAAAGAGTTGTGGAACCAATGTTTTTTTTTTAAATCTGTTTAGATTTACCACCAGGTCATGCTTCAAGCCCCCAGTGCCATCAGCAGGATATTGGTGATGCTGGACAGGTGTCATTGGAGGATGTCATGGGTTTATGTGGATTGTGTGAGCTTTTAGAGCTTTTGGTAAAAAGCTAACCATGATCCTCAGTGCTACGGAGATTAACGTATTGGTTGCGATTTGCAGTATGCAGAAAAACTCTTCAGATGAAAGATCACTAATATGTACTATTATATCTGAACAACTCATATGTTTAAATGACAAATACCACCCATTTGAGCACAAAGTTTAGCTTTCCTTTGAAAGCAAATGATTTATTAGGCTATAGAAGTTAATCAATATATATCTGTCCAGAACAGCTGGGACGGGTCCAGCCAGACAGGCATATTTCCCCCTACATTCAAGCTATGAACCCATTTGCTTAGATTTTCAATATAGTGCTGTCTCTTCATAGTCTTAAATATTCGGGTCAATTTTTCATTTGATCGATCATTCATGAATCCTGTGTTAAAAAAGTAAAGCGAATTCAATGTAGCGGGGACATTTCAACCACAATATTCACAAGTAAAAATTCAGAGGTCTTGAATTTTCAAATATACTAAGGTTATGTGGAGAATAAATTACGAATGACATGAATTTTCTAATATCGCCTATGCTGCTCATCATTAGTTATTGCACAGATGAGATTACTGAGCGATATTTTCTTTGTTTTTTTTACAGGGTCCCGGACACTGGAATGGGAGGGAAGCAACTGGGTATTTCCATTCTCCCCAGGTTACCTTTAGGGTTTACACTTGCTTGGAGTTGTGTGTGAAGTTGTGTGTGAGACAGTGGGCTGC
>CM070034.1:68671194-68681999 GCA_036250615.1 Ptychadena robeensis | reverse complement strand
TATTGCAGTGTGCCTGTGCCCGAACTGGGTTCGGGCATATCGCTAGGGAGGTTAAAGAAAGCTGAGAAAAGAAGACTGACCTTTTATATTTACAAGTAATTGATCTACCATATTTTCCGGTGTATAACGACAACTTTAATAGATGACTTTTAAACCCAGGAATACCTTCTCAAAAATTGGGGGTCGTCTTATTCATCAGGTGCTGAAACCTTCTGAGACGGACTTAAACAATCTACGGTCATGCATATGGTGGGGGAGCTCAAAACGCCCGCCGATGGAGAAGTTTTCCTGCCAGAGATCCACAGCTCCCCTCTGATCCCCCTCCCCTTCTCTCTCCACCGAGACGAAGCCAACATGCTCACTAGAGTCTGTGGCCCCAGTGTTGAAACTGGTATTGCAGCTCAAACACATTAAAACACCTTCACTTAAGTATTAAATTAAAAATTTTGGATTGCCAAAATTCTTTCAGTTTTTATTTATGTCCCATGGATAACCGCAGGGAAACATTAATAACCACGAAAAGTTGAAGTTAGGGGTGTGTAATTGGGAATGCAAATTACTAAAAACTTTCAGGGCCCTTTCACACTATATGCATTTTAAAAACGCACTTATGTTTTTACTGCATGTGTTTTTTACTGCATGTGTTTTTTACTGCGCAACCAATGTTAGCCATTCACACTGCAAGTTACCATTCACACTGCATGCGTTGCATTTTTAAAAACGAAGTGTTTCCTCACGCATTTTTTTAAACGCCTTTCTGTATGCATTTTTTATTAATTTTTCATTGATTTTTTCAAAAACGCAAATGCAAACGCAGATGTAATGGGAAAAACTCAGGTTTTTTTGTATATATGCAGAAACGCATGCCTTTAAAATATGCAAACAGTGTGAAAGGGCCCTTAAGGTTGTTGGAGATCTGGGGGTTGAAAGTGAGAGTAGGAATATGTAAGGCCATGTGTCCACTGCTGTTTTTCTGAGCTGAAAAAAGGACCTGGACATTTGCTGGTGGATTTTCTGTGACTTGCAGGCAGTTTGCCCATGTCATGTGCATTGGAATTAAAATGACCATATTGAAATCAATCTGATTTTTATTTGGCATGCGCTGGAAGAGGGGTAGTTTTATACGGCAAGCATATCCCAAACTCTTTTTTTTTAACTGGAAAAGTTGTGGGTCATCTTATATGCCGGAAAATATAGTATATATCACAAGAAAAAGACACTGCTGTCCTTTCTAAAGAGACTGTGTCATATATTTCATTTTTAGTTTACATTTAAGTTTTCTGCTTTACATTCTAATCCACCTAAACTAAAAAGACAATGGGGAATCTCACTGTTGCTTCTGTTAGCTTAATAAATACAAATTTACCTGGGATCTGGATTTTATATTACTACTATTACATACCATATACAAAAACAGCTTCAGCAGAGAGCTGTATTTCTCTGTTTTAGACTCCAATATAAACCTATACAGCAAGGATAGACATTGGTGGATATGTGGCACCTCTGTGACTTATTACAGAGTCTGTGTATTCCAGTTCCCTGCTATTCACATTTGTTTAAGCCTGCATCTGTCAAATGCACCGGGGAACGCTTCAGCTGTTGTTTACCACCTGATGATATGCCAATATGAATTATTTATGCATATACTTTTATATTTACCTAGTCAAAAGGAACAGAATATTAATACAGATAACAAATAAAATAATTAATTCTGCTTCCTTTATGTTGTACATAAAAGGCTGTTCAATGAGTCTTCTCGAAACCTCCACAGCAATCCACCAAATTATTTTAAAGATAGAGCAGCAAAATCATTTAACATGTACTCATTGTGTTTGGAGAAGTTTTCACTAGTTCCAAAAGTTTCGGATATGCTCATGATGAGTACACATCAATGCATTGGTTCCTATATATAAATATTGATAAATCAGATAGAAAGATGCGAGTGGATTAATTTGGAGAGAGAGTATAAGAAGTATATCCCTCAATCCAATAGACCTATCCCAGAGAAGATAGGGTTTTCAAGGCACCGTTCCAACTGATTAGGGTAAAACCATAATTTCTCTCTCTCCAAATTGATGCACCCGCATCTTTCTATCTAGTTCAACTAGGGGTGTGGCACTTGATTGCAGGTCTTTCCCCCTCTATCCCTTCTTCTTCAATATTGATAAATTAGGTTTTCTAAACATGTGAGGTGCACTTCCAGTGCCAACTATTATCAAATATCTAAAGAATATGAATTTTTATATGCTGGCAACATATGAAAGAGAAGGGGGTTTAAGAGGTTTTTTCCCTTACCTAAAGAGACAATAATTTAGCCAGAGACCTTCAAAATAAATTTTTCACCCCTGTGGGGTACAATTTATTTGTTACATTCACAAAAGGGCAACACTGTTTGTCAATTAGTTCAATACAGCGTAATTATGCAAAATACTTCATCAAAAAAGGTGCCAAACCAAGGAAGAGATGAGGACCTCCTACACACGGTGGTCCCCGTTTTCTCCTGTCACACTTGTTCACCTAACCCCCATTTCTGGTGGGTCCGATACATTGAGTTGTATTTCTTGTTCTGAATTTCCAAAAATCTTCCTCAAATGACGAGGTGTGTTGCCACAGATCTTAAGCAAAAAATAAGTAAATAATGAGGGATTTTTTTTAACTTTACTTATTATTTACTTATTCAGAACAAGAAATACATGGTCTCAGTATAAAAGGACAGGTAACTAAACCTTTCATCAAGTCCTAAAAGGTAACACAAAATATCAATATTTAAAGATGAACTATAACTGTATATGTCTTTTGATCTTTAGTGTACGGGTGTTGTACGGGACTTGAAAAAGTCCTAAAGGACGAAACGCGTCGAACAATATCCCAGTACAACTCAATGTATCGGACCCACCAGAAATGGGGGTTAGGTGAACAAGTGTGACAGGAGAAAACGGGGACCACCGTGTGTAGGAGGTCCTCGTCTCTTCCTGGCTTGGCACCTTTTTTGATGAAGTATTTTGCACAATTCCGCTGTATTGAACTAATTGACAAACGGTGTTGCCCTTTTGTGAATGTAACAAATAAATTGTACCCCACAGGGGTGAAAAACGTATTTTGAAGGTCTCTTGCTAAATTATTGTCTCTTTAGGTAAGGGAAAGAACCTCTTAATCCCCCTTCTCTATCATATGTTGCCAGCATATAAAAATTCATATTCTTTAGATATTTACAAAAATCCTCAGTAGATGAGGTGGGGGGAGTTTCTTTTCTACTTACTGTGTCTTCCATGGTTTGGCCAAGTAATGTTCGTCTTTACACAACTATTATCAAATAGAGAAATAAATCTTAAAAGAAAAAAATTGTAAATGAACTTAACTTGCCAGCCAGCCAGCTCACAAAGTACAGGGGGTGATATCACCTTCTTTTCAACAAGATCCAGGGTAATTTGGAGACGCCCCCTTGTCCCTCAAAAATGTTTTCATTTTCAGGATGTTGCCAATTATGTCCCTCTGTTGGTGGACTTACTGTGGGTGAGCAAGTGCATGATTCATTGTTAAAGGAGTACATATTCACTTACCCCAGGAATAGCATTAGGAATCTATTTGCGCATTATTGGATTAGTAAAAACCCACTTTTCCACAAGCTCCCATACTTTTAACAGAGATGGCTTGTATAAAGCACAGCATGTGTAACCAAAAAGCAATAAGATTTGGGGCGATACTTTTGCAGAATAATTCTGTGCTAACAACCTTTAAAACCATGTATTAGAGATCCATTTGGATCGTGTGCCTTGAGATTGTTTGCTGGTTATTACTTCCGTGACGTTATATGCTTAGCGTTCTATGGTTCACCGAAGATACCGATAGTCAGACAGCCCTGACGTAACCATGTACTCTACTGTGTTGCCTGTAGTTGCTGTACGTTTAAACCCCTGAAGTCAACCTTTGCATACTCTGTACCACAACGTATCTCTGTATTCTTGGTTGGTATATTCAATAAAACGTTTATTGCTTAGAAAAAACATGTATTAGAAGGCTAGAGGCTCCAGGAAAAAAGGACACAGCCTTTACCCTTAAAGGTCTATTTTAGTGTATATAAGTAAAAAAAGGTGTGAATCTCAGTGTGTATTTCTATATCTTGCTACATGCTACATGATAAACATTTCAGATTATGTTCATAGCCTGTCCAAGTTTAATGCTGGTAAAGTTATTACTCACAATGTGTATACTTTCTGTCAGCTGTTATGGCAGGGGTGCCCACACTTTTTTTGGGATTGTGAGCTAAATCTTTGCTACCTAAGCAAAAATATAAAAAAAAGTTTCCTAGATATAATATAAAACATAAAAAGGTTCATAGAATTAACACAGGTATATTGTGTTAATACAGGCTTCATTAGCCTTTAGTTCAGAGTTTAATGTTAATCTGTTGCTGACTTGAAAAAAAGGACAAGCTCCAGGGTTAGCTTCCCAATATCCTATGGGATAAACTGGTAGAATACATGGGCACCCCTGTGTTATGTTATTTATATACCGTATATGCCAGCGTATAAGACGACCCCCCAACTTTTACAGTTAAAATATAGAGTTTGTTATATACTCGCCGTATAAGACTACCCCCTCTTCCAACGCTCACCAAATGAAAAAATTTATGTAGGCAAGTTAAATGTTGCATATAGGAATATATCACTGGCCATGAAAAATCATTGGTGGCTGGAATTTAGCTGAAATGTAACTTATAAGTATTATAGCTAGAGTGGTGAAACTCAGGGTGTAAGTAGTAGTAGGTGAGAATTACTGACCCTGAAAGTTTCATCATTATACTAGAAATGGTTTTCCTGCTATGAATGTTCAGTTCAGTTCAGAAACTTACAACAGAGCTACAGCGTGTGTTCTCCGTGAATAGCATCATGTAGCCATGGTAACACTGCCCTGCTAGTTCTACTTGCTACATTGTATCATTAGTCAGCGCTGGCAGCTTCAGGCAGCAAACCGGATCGCACAGATACAGTAAGGCTCCCAGAGATGGTCCCCTGCACCCCCCCAGCCTGCGGCACCCGGCGTATAAGACGACTCCCGACTTTGGGTAGGATTTTAAGGTGCTGAAAAGTCGTCTTATACGCCGGCATATACGGTATTTTAAATAAAACATTTTGTAGTACAAAGTAACAAGTCAAGGAAGATCTTGTCTAACATATCTCGACAGTCCAATTCCCTGGGAACTTAGAAACATTCAAAATATCAAATTACATACTCAAACACTAGTGGTTATAACCAGGAAATAAAACGGATGAGCCCTCAAGATACAACCATCCTTGACAAAAAAAAAAGTAGGAGTAAGGAGAAGAGATGAGAAGAATAGTGTGAGAGAAAGGCAGCTAAAAGAGAGAGAAAAGAAAGAATGAGTGTGTAGAGGGAGGAAAAGATCCAGGGCCCAAAGTAGAGGACCTAGTTTCTCATGAATCCACTTTAGTGTGGGTCAGTGACCATAGGATGAATGCAGTAGAGCGGGTTATAGAAATCAGTCTTATAACAAGTTTTACATTTGACAAATTGGAACTGGGCAATTGAGGAGTCCACACGGGCAATACATGTGAGTTCCTCAAGCAATGCAAGGACAGTAAGCAAATTTGTTGATTTCCAAGGCAGCACAGCTCATGCAGCTGAATGAATGTATTCATGTAAGTTTATTTTTGGTATGTGTTCTGGAAACAGGGAGAGTAATGCGATTTCAGGAGTTTTTGGTATTTAGTGGTGCTGTTATAAAAGGCGAAGATTCTCTCCCAGAAAGCTTAGGACAGATCCAACAAATGTGAAGCATTTTGCCTATATAAGAATGGCAGCAAGTAGCAGGGGATTGAAGATACATTTGATTCAAATGTTGTGGGTACCTAAACCACCTGCTCAGGACTTTGTAACTCTTTTGATAAGTTGTAATAATTTTGTGAGTACTGGAGAATATTTGTGCTAGATCAGCACCACAGAATGTACATTTCAGTTCTTTTTTCCATGAACGAATTTAATGAGGCCTCTGTGGCAAGAAGGGCTTGAGGATACAAGACGTGCTTTATGGAACAATACCCATTATATCCTAGTTGGTAGGAGAAAGAGTGTGTCAAAGTCAAACAGTGCCTGCATATATGAGCTGTCTTTTGAAAAGTAATCTATAAAGTTCCTGAGTTCAAATAGTAACTAAGCCAAGGGGCACTCCGCTCAGAGTCAAGAGATCTACGAAAGGTGTGATTGTAGAGGAACACATAGCAGCGCTAAGAATAGAAGGTGATGAGGCTGTCCGGCATAAGTAAGTGGATTGTATGTGTTATGTTCTTTACTTGAGTTCCTAGGCTATATAGTGAAGGACCATGGTCACCGTGCTTGATTGTGCTCTAATCTGTAAACAAATCGAGCTGGGATGTGTTTCTTTAAGCAGGATCAACCAATCGAGCAGGTTACGGACATGTCTGTTAATCCTCCTTGAAAGCCATGCCTTTCCCTGGTCCCCATCCAAAGAATTGATTGGTAATCGGGCACCTAAAATGGTGCGACTTGATTCCCGTCAAATCGATGGGCACCCAAGCACAGCATCAGGACGTGGATGGGGACATTTATTCTCAAAAACATTTCTTGCATATGGAGAAGGTTCGATTTTATAAGCATGCACTGTGATCCTTAAAACTTTTGATGCCTGAATGTACAAACCTGCCTTTTAATGGTAGGGGCAGCTTCCTTTGGGACACTGTACCACAGAGAGTGCACCATGGTGCAATGTTGTTTCGTGGGATAGCAAAAGGAAAGTTTTCCTAAGGGAAAAGATTTTCAAAGCTTTATATAAAATACTCAATGCTTCATGAATGGAAATCTATAGAAATCTTAACAATAATATTCAGATAAGCTATCTATATTTACGAGGTGTCCTAGGTTTAACATAGCACGCATAGAAAGACTAACAGTCCAAGTGCTCTTTGAATTAACCTTCTCTTCCTTCATCAAAGACTTCACAGAAAGTGATGGAAAATCTTTTACACAGGTACACTGACAGCAATAAACACACGGCACAGGTTCAAATCTCTTCTCAGTTTGTTGATTACTAAAGAAAAAAAAAACAATTAAGCCTCAGTTCCATATTACTATTATGTAATTTTAATAGTTTGAATGCTCCATATCTTCTAGGACTTGTCCATAGTGTATATAAAGAGAACAGTGAGGTGTTACATCAACATATCATAAATTCTAACTTCCAACCATGAAATTGGGTGAGCTTTCATCTGTTTCAGAGATGTGAAGATACTGCTATCTAAAGCTGTGAAATTAGTTTAGCCACATGCTGCTTAATGTGCTCTGTTGCTGAGACCAACAGTAGACTGACTAAGTATAAATCAATTGTGGGGAATAGCTTGATTTCCATAATCACATTTAAAAAGATAAATACTTTCTAAAAAAGGTGCTCACTGCTATTATCATGTGCCAGGATTAGTGCGGAAATGCAGCTCATAGTCAAGAATTTTTATTTATTCTCTTGCATTTGGCATACATACATGAACTGTGTTATGGACATTTAATGTATGCTTCTATCAATGTTTATGTCTGTGTTCTGTCAAGGTGCTGATAAAGGAAAAAGAAAACCTTTTATCTGTAATTGCATGTAGTTTTCTTCATTTCAAAAATGTACTGTATGGGAATTATAGCTAATTTCAATACATCCCTTGAAAAAAAATTACATAAAGAAAAAATGCATTAGAGGGTGTTTTCTGAAAAGTAAAGGATAATGGTTTTAGCCTGATTTCTAGCTTTAGGATAATGCACATTCTTGTGGAAAATATGCAGAAACGTGAATCGACCCTGATACATTGTAGGGTAAATATACTTAGTAAGAGCACTTTGAGATGGGCTTGTTCATTTATTCTAGTAAATAAATAATAAATAGACAGGGTATGCCCTAAGCATTAGTCACTAATAGTGTTGAGCTTGTGTATTAGAATGTTGAATATTTTTCGCGAATATCGGCAATTCGAGAATTCACGAATGTCAGCGCATATTTGAGATTTCGAATATTCGCAGTATGGCCATGTATTACGAAAATAATATTAGCATTGCGAAAATACCGGCCTCACTTCCTGATTGGGGATGAGATCACTTCCTGCTTACAGATGCTGAAGGGCCCAGCATCTGTAAGCAGGAAGTGATCTCATCCCCAACCAGGAAGTGAGGTCTTCCTGGAAAGCACACGGCCCTGAGTGATCCATCCTTGTAAACCTCTTTTAATGTGAGTATCTTGTCTGTTGTTTTGTTTCATTTTGTTTTGTTTTATTTTGTTTCAATTTGTTTTATCTTATCCTATTCCACATTATTTAACAATTTTTTGTACTAGGTTGTGGGCCTCTGTCCTTGTTCTTATTTGTCTATTACAGGGGGATACTCCTCCATTTTAAGAGCTGTACACCTACACACAACTTAAACACCCACCCCTCATACTGACCATATTTCACTCTGTAATCTTTGCTCAGGCCCCATACACCAACTGAGGGCCTTTCTGGCCACTAATATCACTGTAGCTGTGTAATCACTGCTGAAGGTTGTGTGCAACTATTTATTATCTTTATTAGCATGTTCATGGCCAAACTGTGCGCCTTGCAGACAGTTCGGCCATCACTAATCCCAGGATATTACTGGACTTAAGTCTGATTTGTAATTTTTTCTTGTAAATCAATTATTCTTCATAACATTTACTAACATTTGACTTTTGCATTAGACTTCTTGATCAGATGAAAGATGGTGTAACATGCATGCATGGCATTAAGAGATGAAGACACCTTAGATTTAAAAGCAGTGCTGTATGACTACAGCTTAACAAATGTGTTTTAATTTACTCTTTTTGAAATGGAAATGTTATTTCCATATAATTTAGAGGTTTGGGGTCTTTTTTTTTAGAAAACAAGATGAATTTGTAACAAATTTGACTAAATGTGTTATTTATGTTTTCTACTGTTAAGATGTATTACCTCACTGTAATTGATCTTATGACACACATAAAGGTATCTGTTGTTACTGTGCAGTTATACAATGAAGGTTATAGGTGCCATGTCAAGCTTCTGTCTGTGCCTGATTCATAATCAACTGAAACTGGTCAACTGGAACAGGGCTCATCTGGTTTCCACTATGAATTGAGCCCATAAATCTTCGAACATTTTGCTGAATACCAATGAATTTTTCCCTTTTGCCTTTTGTGCTGCAATGCACCAGGAACAATGGAATATTGGCTGCATATAATTCTTCAAGATTTGAAGAATTCCATTTTTATCCGAATCTATAAATTAAATTAGTGTCTTTATGTATCTCACAAAGAACTGCTTAAAGTTGTTGGATAGCTACAGCAAATTTGTCTCTCTTCTAGACAAGACGATTATAGTACACAACCTATCCAGCATCCTAACCACACAACCTAAAAAAGATGATAAATAGTTGCGCACAACCTTCAGCAGTGATTACACAGCTACAGTGAAATCAGTGGCCAGCAGGGCCCTCAGTGGGTGTATGGGGTCTGAGCAAAGATTGCAGAGTAAAATAGTCAGTATGAGGGGTGGGTGTTTAAGTTGTGTCTAGGTGTGCAGCTCTCAAAATGGAGGAGTGTGGCCCCTGTAACAGACAAATAAAAACAAGGACAGGAGGCGCACAACCTAGTAAAACGTAAAAAGTAAGGTTTTGTTGATGGTTAAATAATATGGAATGGAAAGGAATGAAACAAAACAACATACAAGATACTCACATTCAGAGAGGTTTACAAGGATTGATCTTTCAGGGCCATGTGCTTTCCAGGAAGACTTCACTTCATGGTTGGGGATGAGATCACTTCCTGCTTACAGATGCTGGGGGGCTCAACAGGAACAATGGGACGCGTTTGGGGTGGAGGCTCTTTTTGTTGGTTGAAAAGGAGCCTTGGCTTAAAACCACCTATGCAGATACCTGCTTGCAATGCACACTTATAAGAGCATTAAAAATCCTTTATCAACAGTGTGTTGGGTATTTCAGATGCTTTATATTGTGTTTTAGGGCAGTAAACTATCTAAGCAGCAGGTCCTCAAAGCACTACAACTTAATTTTATGGTGGTTATGCCTCTGTGTGTATGCTCTCCAGGCATTTCCTTTGCTACACACAGGAGCAAAACAAAAACATTAAGTTAAACTTCTACTTACCTCTGAGCTGTAATAATATAACAACATACTTACCTGTTTTTCTTGAGTCACAACAATTTCTATTTGTTATCATCTTGTAACATGTCTCCCTTCAGTACCATGCACAGCAGAAACTCTCGAAACTCTGGAATGGAGTGTAATTATGGCAGTGACCTTTCCCTCCCCAAGTCAGAAAACGAGATGCCACTACTACTGCAGCACGTCAGCATAGAGGAAGAGGCACACAGAATAGGGATTTGTTAATTACATGTAAGGGTTTTGTAATAGGGTGTATGCACCAACTGTGAAAGACATGCAGTACATTCAGTTAGTATTGGTCTCCTTAAAGCATAGGTCTACTTTAAGCATGTGATTAGTCTAAGGTACAGGAATCAACCAATGACAAGAGGTGGCTTCAACAATGCTGATAAACTCAACATCGAGATCCAGCAGGGTCTTGCAAATTTATGAAAGGGAAATGTGTGTAGTCCACAAAAATGCTGTAAAGATGGCCACCGATTATGGGAGGCTGGCAGACTAAACTAATTGCTCACATAAGACAGAGGGTAGCAAGGGCAAATGTGGCTGGTACTTGCAAGTAGTGATGGCTCGAACCCGGAATTTAATGTTCGCGAACGGCGAACACGAACTCCCGT
>CM070034.1:68652430-68671094 GCA_036250615.1 Ptychadena robeensis | reverse complement strand
GCCGTATGTTCGCGAACACGTGGCGGACGCGAACATGCGATGTTCGCCGCGAACAGTTCGTCGGCGAACAGTTCGTCGGCGAACAGTTCGGTCCATCACCACGCTGCCAGCATTGCGGAATGAACGGTTGTGGGAGGTAGGCCTTGGAGCGAACAGCTTGCCCAGTTACTCTGTCAGGACCTTCCTTACTGAGCATTGCCCCTGGGGATGTGCCCCAGCCTATATCAACTCTAGGCCCCTGGGGCATCATGGTCCAACGTCTTAAAGCGGAAATGACCTCAATGTTGTATAGAGACCTCTAATGAGGCATAGATTTGTTTTATTCACTTTGGTATTTTTTGTGCTATCGCAATAATAATGGTAAATGTAATATCTCATATTATAGACTACATTTTTTAAATGCACAATACAAATTTAAATACACATTTACATGCAATTTTAATAAATAAATATTAGTATTTTTTCTTTTCTAAGAATACATATAAATCCGAACATATGACCTTATTGTTGAAAGTATTTGGTTATATTTTTTCCTTTACTGTAAAAAGGAATAACTAATAGAAGTGGTTGTCTAAAATGTAAAAAAGGTTGCACTATTATTATTGATAATAATAATAATAATAATAATTACTGCTGTAGAAACTTTATCATAATTACCATCATCAAGCTTTCTTTTACAACAATAACCTAAACTGTGGTTTTGTATTTTCACACTCATGCACACACATAACAATGCCCCTTTCCTTGAAACATAAAGAAACAAATGGACTCTTGTTTTCACTGGAACACCTCCTTATCAAAAGTAGTTGGTTGGTTATAGATATAGTATTGCCATCAGGGTACCTTTACTTTAATTCAACCTTTTCTTTATTTTTGATAAATTCACAAAACTAAGGACATTTCAGATTAATTGAAGTGATGTGTTTAATTAGAGACTATAGTTGAAAACAGCTTAACTCTCAATGCAGCGTGATTAAAGTAACTTTCCATGTTATTTAAATCAATGTGTGCACACAAAAGTCACATTTAATGCCACTAAAATGACCTAAACAATTTGTTAAGTGCCCCCATGGCATCCAGCCACTACTTGAATATTAAAATGTACTAAGGGTTCAAGGTTCAGTAATTGAAAACACCACATATCAGTCAAATTGTGCAGCGTTTTTAGTTTTCAGAAACAAGTGTCATGTCTTCCATTTATGGATTAAAAAGTTGAAGCTTTTTTTGCCTAATTAACTTATGAGTTCAAATTCTGATGCAATGCAAAGCCCTTTTCATCCAATTTACCTGCAGATTTGCTTCCTACCTTTGTACTTTGTAATGGGTATCATATTCATTTGAAATGAGCAAAAATATTAATGAAATTGGCATAGAAGATCAATCACAAAACATTTAGGTGTTTTATATTACCATGTTTGAATTTTGAAAGAAATCACAAGCTTCTTGCAAACTTATAATATAATATTGATGAAAACCGAGCCTTAAACAAGACCTAATCTAGGAAATCTGTACCCCCAAAAAATGGGTCACTATTTTTAATGTGGTAACTCTTCAGCCACTCTAGTTTCTCATGTCTTGCTTGGCATGCCTCTTCCACACTGTCTACATCTGGAGGTAAGGGGTTTGTAAAAGCAGGGCAATGCTTTCTCATGTTAACACCACCCAATAATTGATGGTGTTAGAATTGATGGAAAAATACTATAATAGAGGTATAGAAAGTGCTGAATAGATAGAAGGAATCAGGTCAAAGACATTAGATTATTTCTGCAGGCCCTCAAGGAGAAGAGTTTCCTTCTACAACGAGCTCAGCGAAATTTCAGCTTTGAGACTAGGCGCACAGACTAGGCTTTGTGTACATTATGCTATGATTGCTTACACATATTTGATATCATTAGATATTCCCTATAATATTCCTTGTCAGTTTAGGCTTGGTTACAGGCAATAGATAGCTGCTGGACTTGTGTGCACAATGGGACTGCCAAAAATGTATGGTGATACCACATAATTTATACAAAACAAACATGTATCCTTTTTTACAGATTGATATTATTACTTACCATTACCATTAATAATTGCACTCTGTGACAATCACAATATAGGAAAAGTCTGCTTAATAGGTTGATCGTGCAGCTTATCTGTTAAATTCTAGTATCCTGTACTAAACTCTGTTCCCTAAGGTTAGAACTGCCTTCACTACAGGGCTTGAAATTTGGTAACTAGCTAGCGAATCACATACATTTGCTTTTCTGCTCTTTTAGGGCTTCTTAGTGTTAACCAATGCATGGATCGATTTTCCAATTGCCTAATGATCTACATGCTGCCTACCTGGAACGATCGATACTGCTCCAAGAAAATGTAGATCTAACAGGGATCCAACATGTTGGTAAATTCCACCATTACTTGGGATGGGGACCCTCGATTTACCTTTTTTTGTGTATTAAATCTAAGAGAATATATTGGCTTCTGCTGATGCGGATAGTTTGGGTCTGATTTACTTATTTATTGTATTGAATGACAATAATTTGTCATAACTTTGATAAGCTACAACATGGTGAATATTACCTAATGTGCAACTGAAAGCCATAATGGAGTATAGAAAAAGATTATGATTATGATAAATTCATATTGTTGTTTTAGAAAACTTTTCTGGAGTCCCAGAGTATTGTACAAATATGTTTCAGGCCATTTGTCAGGTTTTTTAACGCACACTATTAAAAGCTATATTTTATGGTACATGTCATTGTATTCCCAGATCTCATTTTTTCTGATAAATGGTTCCCTTCGAGTGGGAATAGAGCTTTTTTTGGAAAATCCATGATGTTATATTACACACTATTCTGAAATAATAATATTATTATTAATAATAATAATAATTAGTGTTATCATTATTTTATTTTTTATTTTTTTTGTGTTATCATTATTATCATCATTATTAGAATTTTTATTAGAATTATTATTAGAATTATTATTATTGTTTATGTATTGTGATATTCTGCCAGCAATGCTTTCATTTTCTTCCAATGAACAGATCTTTACATCTCCACAGTAGCATTGCAAACAAGATGTTTACTGTCTATCTAAAAATGAAGCAGACACAGTTGACAAATGATCAAGTCCTTTCTTTGTCATTTTATTGTAATAAGTGAACACTGTTTATTGTTATTTATTGCACAACAGTGTGCATTGGTTTGACTTTGCAAGCAGGCTCATTAGTGCATAAATATGACCAAGAAGATATTGTAAAACATAACTGTATTAAGAAGCCATGTTATTGCCCTGCAGCTCCCTTCCTGTATTTCCAAGTGCTCAATAACTTTCAAACCATGTAAGTAAATGTGTGCAGCTGCCATCTGGTAAACGACTTTGGAAATTAGTTGGAGGTTAATTCTCTGCTTCATTGGTCCCCAAAAGTAGCCAAACTATAATAGATTTTGATTGCATTTTAAAGCACTTTGCCCTGCTGAATATTAAAGGGGCACTTCAATAGTGGCCTTGGCTCTTACAGTTACTGGGCATATCAATGAAAAATAATTAACAAATTTAATGTTTCTGTGCTTAATCATCCTCTACGCAGAATGAAGGTATTTTATGGCATCCAGTTCATCTTCTGTCTTGTGAAATTCATTCTTTTCATCAGAAGGGTATTTCCCGATGTTGTAAAAAACATGCTTTCTATAATCATTTTAATTAGTTATATTTCTTCCATATATGTGTCTTATTTCCAGATTTTCAGCTTTGAAAAGCCAGCATATTCAGCTATTAAGCTTGTGTATTAATTTGCTTCAGCAGCAGTGGTGATTAAAATATAGCTGCAATGTCAATTATTGGTTAGTCTCAAGGGTTGGCAGTACCAGATGCCTGTATTAAAGAACCACTCAAGCAGAGGCCAAATAGATAGGAGGAGGTAATGAGCCCAAAATACATTGTTTGAAAATGTACACATGCTTCCATTAGAAAGCCTCCAAAAGGTCTTATTTCTTACATGATTTTTGGCATTTCAATTATTTATTTATTTAATTAATACATTTATGTTACTTATCATAGCTGAACTAATTGTGTTTGGTTAACATTGTCAGCTATTCAACTTTTTCTTGACCCACAAAAACGGTGAAAATTGTTTTAAATTGTCTGGCATTAAATATAAATTCTCAAATCAATTATTCCATAAACGTGCTTGCATGAATAAATGCTTGGGAGATTATTCCAAAAATAGTGGTGCCCTTTGAAGAAAGTGAGCAATGAAATGGAGCATGCTGTGTTCCCAATTGTCTGCATTTAACAGGAGGAATTTTCTATTAACAGATTTATAAATACGTATTATTTTGTTGTAAACTATTGTAATGAAATTTGCTCTTGTTATTATTTATACTACAATAAACATGACTTGTAAGTCATTAAATCTTTATTTAAAAGTTTAACACCTGCAGTGTTGTGATGGCTAAACTGGTATACAATCATAAATTATATTATTTTCAGTTTATAGGATAGAGTAAATAGAATAATTGGTATTGTAATATTTCCTATAGATATATTTCCAACAAAAATCTAATTAATTCACTAACAAAAATGATGGAGAACAATGAGGATGACTACATTGTGGTCTACTTGTACCAGTATATTTCTCTCCTAATTGATTTGTTTTTACCTCTTGTCCCAGAGACACGATGGGAGTTTAGTGGAAATATGCTGTCACCTTAACAAGTGTCCCTATTTTGAAACCTTCTCAATTGTTTTTGTGTGACAGCAAAACAAATCTTCTGAATGTTTCTACCTTTTATTGACCAGTATTTCAGTGCACAATGTTGCCATTATGATAAAGAAAGAGACAACCAAGGTGACAACTTGGGAAGCTTTTTCAGCTCAGACTCCTGTGAGCTGCAGATTGATTAGGCTGACCCTCACACAGATACCATGCTTTCTTTCTCACCAAAAGCTCAATTCAATAAACTTCATAAAAAAAAAAAATGACAAACAGACATCTCACTGTAGCATACTGGATCAGTGTACTGGCTGAATATGATTGCATTAATTACTGTATATGTTATGGATTCACCTCACCATTAAGACATGGTACAGTGAGTGATTATATGCTTAGCAATGTTAGTTTACAGTAGGTTGTATTTGCTGCCACCTATTGACCATTTCTGGGACAGCCACCAATTTATTCTATGATTAGTGAGCTGTGAATAAGCCAGCCCCCTATGTTCATAGTTCACAGGAAATTACTCCATCTTAGTTTTCAGCACACTATGTGGAATCAGATGCTTCTTTCAGGCCCTGACTACATAATAGCCAGTAAGTAAGAGTATTAGTTACCTTTTATGCACAGATATGTATTGTGGATGTTATCTGGGTTCTGATATATTGTTATTTGTATTGTATTGCAGTCTTATCAAATCTATAATAAGGATAAAGTATACAAGTTCATTCACACCACTGAGGATTGAGTATTTCTTCACTGACTTCCTTATATTAGTGGTTAACCTTCTGGGTGTTTAGCCCGAGTTAACTCGGGCTGAAGAAAGTTGCTTAAAAGGATCAGCCCGAGTTAACTCGGGCTGCTGTTACCTGCACCCAGATGGCTTGCAGGCAGCCCAGAGACTTCCTGCTCTTCTCCTCCGTGTCCCCAGCTGTCTGATCTTCAGATGCCAATGATCGTGATCGTGCCGGCAGGTGCGCGATGACGTCATCGGGAGGGGGAGGGGCGGGAAGTTCAAAATTTTTTATTTTTTTTTGCTCCTCATGGTTTATCTTTCATTCTGACATTGATTGGAGTGATTTTTTTTGCTCCAATTCAATGTAAAAAAACACATAAAAACAAAACATATAGCTCTTAGATGAGTTTTCTTTATGTTGTGCTTTGATTGGATTATTTTCTGTATGCAATCAATTCAAAATAAAGGAAAACGCATAGAAGTAAATACTTTGTAAAGGGGTTTGGCGTCCTGCTTCTTTTTCCCCTTCCCCCGCGGTGGACGTAAGTCCGCAGCAGGGAAAAAGATGCTAGAGGACACTTCCCATTCAATGATGCACATTGTCCACTCTGCACTATTTGAGTGGTGCACCGCAGTGATGATATGAAACTTCGGGATCCAACGCTCTTCATTGCAGCAGCAGTCAGATGCACTCACAGGCTGCCGGAACATCCTCAGGGAATAACGGACCCATCCGAGCGACCCCAGGCACGAGGACTCCCGTGAGCGCCGATGCTTTCCCGTAGGCCGAACGCACTTTAGGCGACGCACCAGCCTAGCACGCGAGTCGCGAGCTGCCAGCGAGACGGGCCTCGCAAAGAATATCAATAAACACCTGTGGAGCTCGTATCACGAAACCATACGATTCGTTATCGACCGCGTAGACGCGAAAAACAAGCGCCCCATACTGCATGTCATGAATGCAGTATGACGCAGTTTTTCTGCATTTTGCTCAGCTAAATCATAGGAGCAATCTCCCCACAATGCACAGGAGCGAGCCCTAACCACGGGCCAGCAAATGTGCCAGCGTGCGACGTTGTTTCCCTGCGCGGTGTATCAGACCGCCTGTCAGTCTTGGTTGATTTAAAAAAATGAATTCTAGTTTGAGCAGATTTTTGTGTTTTATATTTTATTTGATCATTAAATGTGATTTTTAAAAAATATTTAAGCGTTTAAAACTTTATATATTCAGGATGTCTACTAGAAACCCGTGTTTTTGGTCGTACAGCCTACAACATTTTCTTTTCTGCGTAACGCTTTTGGTACAGAAATCTGGACCTCGGCGAAACGCTCAGGAGGTTAAGCTATCTGTTGAGCCT
Source organism: Ptychadena robeensis (assembly GCA_036250615.1). Classification (NCBI taxonomy): domain Eukaryota; kingdom Metazoa; phylum Chordata; class Amphibia; order Anura; family Ptychadenidae; genus Ptychadena; species Ptychadena robeensis. Next base: position 68,664,301 of record CM070034.1, on the reverse strand, counting down.
CTATACACAGAGTGCATAGTTGTGGAAACAGAATAGTATATAACTGTTCACATAATGGTAGAGCTTTGACAACTTTCAAACATAATAGTTGTCAGGTGGACCCACATCAAGCTTACAATAGACATTTAAAGCTTATCATGAGGTTTATATAACACATGCTTTAATTGGAATGCCGCTTGCCACAGTTGTATTAGATATATTTCTGATTTGTTTTTAAGACGTTACATCAAAGTTGGATAAGCCTGTAGTTTTAATCTACTTAAATTTTGAGTATGACTCCAAATTCCAACCTCCATGGGTAATTGATACATTTTATTTCCATTGATAATTTTTGTGTGATTTTGTTATACGCACATTTAGCTATGTAAAGAACAAAGTATTTCATAAGAATATTTCATATATTCAATTCTAGGATCTCCTTTTTTTTTGTGTTCCCTTTTTTTGAGCAGTGTACATTGTGTGCAAGGTGGGAGGAGAGAGAGGGAGCAACATACTGGTGGTTTGGTAGAAATGTTATTTGATTCAGGATGACAAAATAATATTAAGGAAATAGCGAGACAAATATGCAATATGTGTTTATGTAGTTTCTGCACATCAAAAAAATATTAATGATGAGATGTTGTAATTGGATATAATAATGGCATTTGGTACATGCAAGAATGCAGTAGATAACAACGAGTACAAGAAGGATAATAAATCTGAGGCCACTTGCCAACTTTAAGTTCATTGAAAAGTAACTGATCATGGTATTGTCACCACTGGTGTTTGAGGATTCGAGGGAAGTTGTGGTAACATGTTCTAAGTAAAAACAAATTACCAATATGCACTTTGTTATAATTTATAGTTGTGAAGACACTTTTCAAAAGCAACATGAAAACAGTTTTTTGTGGCAAAAAAACATTTTACGTATTTTTCGCACCATATGAGGCAAAACTGAGGGGGGAAGTGGGCCGAAAGTTGGCCATGTGTGGTCATGCATTATACCTACTCTCTGCCTCTGTCATCCAAGGAATGATCTTGGCCGGCAGAGCAGAGGAAGGCAAGAGATCAATGCTTCAAAGTTCCAGGAATACGCCTGGCCTGGTCGTCCTGACATACACCAGTAGCATTCACACACTAGGGATGTGTAGCAAGAAGGCTGTTGAGTTGCTACTAGTTGAGTAGCAGCTTCCCTGCTGCTACTTGTTATGGGGTGCCCTCCTCATTTAACTTTCACTCTGCCTGTGGGCATGTCTTCTGATCGAGCTCCGTAGTTTGACCGGCAGACATGCCCGCGTGTATTTTTTTAGATACTGTGCTCCAATCTATAGGGTGAGCCTTATACATTTGAGTGTCTTGTAGTCCACAAAATACAGAAATTAATCATATCACCAGGGAGATTAAAGTAGAAATTCATTGATATATTGCTAATAACAGCAGCAACAACTTCTCTTAAGATACGTCTCTTGAAAAAGGACTAATGGGGAAGCACATGATCAATCTGATCAGGGTCGAAAAATTAGGGAAGATTAACCCAATCGGTTGATCAAAGTTGATTACAATTCCTAGGAGAACTTGCAGTCTTTAATGCTGACTAAATTGTTTATTTCTTCAATAACTCCTTGTCTCTGCTGTAATTTTCAGCTGTACTAATGAAGTTCTTCTTTACAGCTGTGTAGTACTGATCATTGTAATACAATTCTCTGGTGTCTTTGGTTGGGGGTGCATAGTAGTCTGGTGTTAAGTTTCCCATAAGTGATAATTGATCATCAAATGGAAAGAAGATCGGCCAGCAATAGCTGCTGGCTAATATAAGGCAGCATTTTCATTTAATCACCAATATATTGCCAGTGACCTTAATCACCAATACCAAAAGTTTTCATTGGGCTAGTAAACAATCATTGATACAGGCATGAGAGGAACTCCATAGACAGACCAGTTGTAGAATAATTTGGTGGTGCTGTGCCTCAGAATGAGTATAAATATAATTGATAGGTGGGGCCAAGGGTCTTTTGTTTGCTGCTTTCTGGATTCTACTTGTACTGCAGACCTCGTGGGAGGACTGGGGGACTGCAAGTAAGTAAAGACTTCAGCAGTCTGGGCTAGCAGATGTCAGTGGTTTCACCAGCACAATACAGGAGCCCCTACCTCAACATAAAGGCTAAGCAAGTCATGTTCCATGCAAGCTACATAGTCATTACCAATACAGAGAATTGTAGTTACACATTATTTCTGGTAAATATCCACATCTATATGCTATCTGAGGCAGCAGGAGTGTTACTGTTTCTGCTGGGGTTACAACAAATTGAAAAGACAATGAGTGGGCATTGCCCAGTGTTGTCAGTCTTCCTTCTGCCACAGTTAGTGATTGCCGAACTGCCTGCAGGGCGGACAGTTCGGCGGCAAACATGGATGTTCGCCCTCCTTCTCGCCGGCGTGCAGTACGGGTGTTGGACCCGCCCCGTTCGCAGGCAAGAAGAAGATCTCTATTCTTCCTCCGGCAGGATCAGAAGCAGCGAGATCTTGCTGGAGAAAGAAGACCGGTCATGAAGCCGGTCTCCTAGTGAAAACCCGGCTCGAGAACAGGAAGTGATGTCAGTGATGTCACATCCGGTTTTTCCGATTCAAATTCCCTGCCGAACAGGCGGACTTCCGTTCGCGGACCGACCTGGCCAATGTTCGGCCATCACTAGCCACAGTGTATTTCCTTATAAAGCCTAATCAACCACTCCTCACTCTAGTACACTGACCACTCAGAATCAGGGGGCAGGGTCAGGTCTCCTGTCTGTCCAGTAGCTGCACACTAAGTTGTCTATGAGTGTGCCTGCAAAGTGATACCTCCCTATTTAGGGGATTTTACTGGAAGGCAAAACAAATCAGTCAAATCAAAGTTATTTACCTTTTATCTATGGAAACCTCTTACTCAAGATATATAAAACGAAATATTTGGTAATCTGTGAAACCATACCAGCAGGTTTAGGCAAATGGATATGTCAAAGGATGGGAAGTGAATGTCTTAGGTGGGTGCATTACAAATGTGTGTATGTGACGCTTAAGGCAGAAATATTTGGTGTTCTCTTTTGGTTCATTAACTTTGTGAGAGCAATGGAGCAGCATGCATAAACTTGATGGATATGATTGGCAAATTGATGTGCACTTTACAGCTTAGTGTCTCTAGTATGCACATAAACATATTATTAGTTGCAAGGCTTTCTATTACGAGGGTCAAATTAATTTAACGGTGTTAATGGATTCTTCACACATTCTCAGTGGTACATTTTATTACCGATGGTTAGCAGCACTCTTGAGAACAACTGAATACCAACTATGTTCTTTACATTCATTATTAAATTAAAGAGTTGGTTGGCAATGTGGTTTGTGGTGGGAAATATGCTTGAATGAAACATTTAGATAATTAGCGTGTTTAAAAAAGGCAATGTATCAATATAAAAGAGCAAACTGCTATAACTATTAGCATCTGATAAAAGGGTTATTTTAAACTAACCGCAGAGTTTAAATATAATGAATTAGTGCATCACTTAAGAAATGTAAAAAAAAAGCTAAAGCTTGCTGACAAAACATTCACTGTTCATTTTTTAAGATATTATGATTATTAGATATAAATGCGGATTAAATAGCTTTGATCAGTCTGCCACTATTAAAATAGGGTTTAAAGCTTCACTTTAAGGTTTCCTGATTAATTTTTGAATGTAGCTGGAAGGAAGATGCTTAAGGTTTGCTGCTGTCTCCTAATGAAAGTATGTTAGCAAATACACCTTCAAGGTGTAGCTTGTCAGAAACTGTGAAATAATTGGAATCATATGTAGAAACATGGAGATAATTGGAATCATATGAAGAAACATGGCGACTGGAATCACAGGAAATATCAATGGTTTGGCCAAATGGAAAGATCATTAAAGAAGGAAGGAATCCCATTCATTACTACAGGGTTCTAAGATTAGATGAGTGCTGTATGCATTCTGATTACCTATACTACCCTATTATATATTTTATTTTGAAGAATTGAAAATTATATTAGATTTTTATAGGTCTCATAATCATCATCACTACCTAACAGAAAGCTGGTCGAAAAATAAATGCCAATATAGAATTCTTCCTATAAGCTATGTAGTGTAGTCCTAATAAAATGTTAGCAATGCCACATTGCATATTTTTATCCTCATCTGATCAGATTTATGGTGGTTATCATTTGTAATTCTCTGTCTCTTTCTCTGTTTCCAATTCTCCCCTAGGATCCCAACATGTTTCTTTATTTCAAAAAGGAAACTCCTTAGGAAACTCCTGACTTAGCTGTTTTTGTATTCATGATTCCTTCCGCACTTCCAGAACATCTAATCTATGTTCTGTGCTTTATCTTTATGCACACAGCAGACAAATGTCCAGCAGACAAATGTCCAGTTAAAATTACTTATACAAGATTGATGGATTGATAAAGATGGCCTACAGGATATAGTTTCTTACTTGCAGGACTCTGCATTGGTTTTATACATCGTTCATTAACATGGAGGTCTATGGCTCCGCCCACCCAAGGGAAATGTGGCGGCTAAAAAGAGAATCACCGTAGCTTGCCGGGGAAATGCGGCTTTTGTTGGAGCCCAGCTCATCCAGAGTTTGTTTTTCAATGAGGAGAATGCAATGTAGAGAATGGGGAGAATGCAAAGTTTCATGTAATGCCTACCAAGCAGCATCACCAAAAATCATTCCACTTATTTTTGATACCCACATACTCTGTGTGTTAATACTGGGCAATAGATTTTATAGACAAATCTGGGTATTCTGGATGGAGCCAGAATTCTAAACTAGTGATAAGATGCAAATTTATGGAAATCCTGTTGAACGTTGCTCATGTTCTATATTTGTAAATGGATAATATGAGTGCTTTCCATGTGTGAAAGGACCCTAGGTGGTGATCCTAGGTACTTAAAGAAGCATATTGTACATTTATGGAGCCCAGAAGCTAATGTAATATGCTTTAAATGTTATAATTGCTGCACATAGAAGTAAGCTTTATATTGCTGGGAAGTAACGTCTCATATGTAAGTGATGATAAAATATCAGTGCATTTAGTATTTTTGATTACATTTTTCATAGAGAAATATGCATTAATCCTGTTTGTTTTATTAATTTGCATCTTTTAGAGCTGTCATACTAATCTTTACTTCACTACTTAGTGATTCACTGACCCAGAACAACTATGTTAATATGAGGCATCCCAATGTCCCATTAGCTGTCAGGATCCAGGACAAGGAGGCGACCAGGTAAATTGCACACAATGAGATCCAGACAGATTTGGTGGTGACAAATCAAACAGATTTAATGAAAAGACTTACAGGTATGAACACACAGGTCAAAAGTCCACGGGTATCACGGTTCAGAAACATAAAGCCAGGGGAAGCACAAGGTTCAGAAAAGCACAAAGAAACAGACACAGATCCAGATCCAAGTCCAAATGAACAGCCACCATGGCCTGGATGGAGCTCACCTAAATAGCACTAAGCTAACGAGGGAGGAGTGAGCTCCACCCAGCCCATGCCTGCAGGGAGCAACCTGCTGGTGATGACCGGTACAGCCAGGGTCCTAACATTAGCACATGGTTGTTTCAGGTCAATGGCTCGCCAAGTACTGAAAAAAGGATCAAGATGGTAGTGCTGGAGTATATACTCTAAAAAACAAGTCAGTAATTGCAGCATACATATTTCCTTGTGAATGAGTTCTTTTTAATTAATGTTCACAAATACATAATTTTGCCGTTTTTATTCCGAGCATATGACTGTTTTATGGTAAAATGCATCCAGGTGACAATGTCGATACTAAAAAATTAAATGTCACCCTGACATCTCTTTTGGAATGTATCCACTGCCTTTCAGTTTGGATCCAAACAAACAACTGTCAGAGAACAGATGCATTGAAGCTAAGCTAATAACAACAAGCTTCATTTATGCAAATGAAAAGAAAAAAGAGATTTGTTTCTGAGATTTTTCATTTCACACCTGAATGAGAAGCACAGTATAAAGCTCCGTAACAGATGCTCTTTTTAGATAATGTCAGGCTGTAATGTTTGCGAACTACGCGTGTCAACTAGTTAAATCAATGCCATATATATTTAACTGGTGTTTAGCAAATTACTTCCAATCTGTGTAAGTCATACAAGTAGACTAAAAAAGGAATAATTAGATTTGGGTGTTATGATAATCTGTGCAACTTGGCCTTATTATCCACAAGATTATTCTCCCTGAGCAATTTTAGCAATCTGTCAAACATCACCAACCATAACATCCATGTATGCAAATGGAAGAAAATGCTGTACATAATATGAATTACTTGATTCTCAATGCCGACAAAATAAAAGCAAATGCAACATTGGTTCATGCTGTTTCACTCAGAGAGTGACATTTATAAAGACAGATGTATGCTTAGATTCCTGGAGGATGAACACTCTAGGCCAAAACAGCACTGACATTTATTGGTATATTTTCAATTCTCACATTCTGGTGTGGAAAGACATGGCTGACCAAGTCATTAGAAGAAGAGTCCCCTGAAAGCTGCAGTCTATATTGATCTACACATTAAGTCATATTATAAGCAACCCCCCATATTATGTCAACCCCCCAAAAAACAGCTTAGGGACCCATTGTCAGTAATTATTTGTCTTCTTTCCCATATAGTGCTGCAACTTAAAGAATCAAAATGATCAACATTATACAAATATAAAGTCAGAGAACAAGTAAAGGATAATGAAAGAGGCAAAAAGAAGTCCAAAGGTTGTTTACCAGTCCATATCTTGCATAGTGAGCTAAAGAACGCCTTCCACCAAGCTACTTCATGTATATTAGTAGAATTTATTTGTGAAAATTTGAATATTGCCTAATACATCACTAGTAATTAGGATACTCTGGTTATTGTATCTAAATCGTCATCTTTCTCTTTAGATAAAGTATGTTCTATTAGTTAAAACTGGCTTGCTTATTCCCAAATCTGGTAGATTTAAATTAACTTTTTTTCAGTGTTCTGAGTACACTCCATAGGGAAGCTTGACACAAGAAAAGGTATATTGCAATATTTCACCTCTGTTAGTGTTCTGATGAAAATGGGTAGCACTAGATATCTAGACAGATGAACATGATTTTCCCAAGAAGAGACACAGAGATGATGAAAGAATTTGATAAGGTACTTTGGATTTCCATTTTATTTTTAATTGGTCCCCGCCTGTGGAATACATCTTTCTTGCTGCTATGACACCCTTTATAGTGCTAACTATCCCTAATTCCATCACTCTCTTATTTGGACAGGGGCTCCTCTGGGGAATTGTTCCACATAATAAGGATGTATTGTAACTTTTGATTAAATCAACTTCTTCTGAGGTCAGGAACATGCTGATGTATTTATAGAAAATGTTTAACTTTATATTGTCAATCCCATAAATAAATATATGTATGTATTTGTTTAAATGTGTGGGTATATATAAATAGAAATGTATATAAAACATGTCTATAGAATTGCGTCCTCTGAGCAGAGTAGTTTTACCAAATTCAATACCTCAAATCATGTATTGCATGAACTAAACCTGCCTATACACCTTCTTTGGTGACTAGATTAAGGTAAATCTGCTTAGATAAGCAGTAATACACCGCCAACATGGCAGACTAAAGCTAGGCATACACGGTTCGATTTTAGCATTCGATCGACTTAAAACAATCAAAGTTTGATCCTGCCCAAGCCGTGGGGTGGTTTGGCCCTACCAGACCTTAGATTGTACAATTTGGCCTGTCTAGCGCGCCATGCGTCTGATTGGCTGCGGACTGCCTCAGTATTTTCCAACTAGGACCTGGAGATGGCGCTGGCGTCCCCATGGTCACCTGCGGCCCTGCTATATTGCGCCCTCACCCACCTACCACTGCCTATCAAAAATAATTTAATCTTTAGGGATACAGTAGTGGCTTGGCGCAAGATTAGGAAACTTTTTCGACTCCCCTTCCGGGCGTCGGTCCATCTGCCCCTTGATGGTAACCCATACCTGACGGATGGCTGCTCCCCGAGTGTGTGTCGTGAGTGGGCTACGCATGGCCTGAGCAAATTTGCACACTTATTCCACAAGACATCCTTTGCCCCGCTCTCCTTTAAGGACTTACAACAAACATATCACCTGCCTACGTCACACTACCTCTACTTTTACCAACTTACGAGCTACTGGAAGTCCCTGCGACTGAAACCAGAAGAGGCTTTCAAAATGCATGCCCTAGACTCGTTTGCCACTACCAGACCGCTTAAGGTATCTACCATGTATAATTACTTACTCAACAAGATACGTTGTCCAATCGCGGAGCAACGCATCACCACATGGACCAGGGACATACCAGACCAGGGCCTGTCGGACAAAATTCTACGGGGATATACCTCAGTCACTAAATTAATAACTACTGAGACGTGGAAAGAAACCCAATTCAGGATTATGCATAAAGCCTATATGGGATTCTACCCCATTCCTGACTCTCCACTCACTCATGTCATCCCTACAGGCTGCTGCCCTAAGTGTGGTCAACTGAGGGCTCCTTTGTTCCACTGCTTGTGGCTATGCCCGGCTATCAAAAAGTTTTGGCAGGAGGTGATATATTATATACAAGTAGTAAGCGGGGGTGGTGGACGAGCCCCTGCTGCTCCTCTTCGCCTATCTTGACAGAGATGCTCAGACTCACATCCGCTCGTCTTTATCTCATTGGGCGCAACTGTGTCTCCTTACTGCACGATTATGCATTATGCACCAATGGCTAAATTCGGACCCACCCTCCATCACCTCTTTAAAGGCCTTGTTTTCCATAGAACAATTGGCAGCAGACACCATGGGAGATAACATGATTACTAAATTCTTTCGGAGGTGGCGGAAATTCATACCACATGTGTTTCCCTCGAACGAGATCCAGGCCATGATGCTACGGTATCGCAACTCCACCTGGTACCTACATAATGATATCAGAAATACCCTGGGTTATCTTAAAATTCGTGAGGTCACCGTCCCCTCCCTCTCTTAATAGTGTATAACTTATGCGTTCTGTTGTTGGGGGGGGGGTTACCAATGGTGATGACAAGAATGCTTACTGCCGCTTATAAGCTTGAAGACATGGCCAGCTGATACTGTTGAAATTTTTCTGTTTTTGTTTGTTTGTTTTTGATGATTTTGTTTTTGTTGATTTTGTTGTTCTGGTTTGGCTGCACAGTCTGTTTTCTGTGGACGTGCTCTATACAGTTTGTATTGTTATTTGAATTGCTACAGGACTATATTCTTGTTTATTTGATGCATATGCACGCTGCACGCTCGACTACATTTTCTTGTTCCGACCTTGTCTGCTTCTGCATCCTCTCTCTGTATATATCTTTGCCTACGAATGGCATGCCTGTATCTCTTCGTGTATTGAAATTTGTTTTGAAAATACAATAAAAATTATTTGAAAAAAAAAAACCAATCAAAGTTTACATCCATCAAACTTAAATTATATACTACACACATTGTTCAATCGGTGAAACATGATCGGACCTGTTGGAAAATTGTTGTAGATTGTACAACGATCAAACTAAATTCATAGCATTTTGTTTGTTGATCCGATCGATTGTATTCGATGAACACATTTATATACCACTCTTTCCTGTGTGTTTTGATCGTAACTAAAATCGCAGATTTTGGTCGTATTACGAGCCTATTACAATCGAACCTTCCATGTGGTACTACTTTGGATTCACTTACAATCGGTGTCCAATGAATAGATCGACCGTGCTAAAATCGAACCGTGTATGCCTAGCTTAAGTCCAGCTAAATGTGACTGACTTCTACATGTCATTATAACTGTGGGTATTGGCTGACACATAACAATGATAAAACGGCCCTGTCAAGAATTTCCTAATAATATGTACCAATTTGACATCTGACATGTGGACAAATCATTAGGAAGGAAGATGTATGTGGCCCATGGAAAAAAGAAACTGGGAAACCTGCCAAGTTAATCAGACCTACAAAAAGGCGAGTTGCGGGGGAATTCCAGAATGCAATTTCTAATTTATACATTTATGCAAGGTCTGTGGATTTATAAGATAGTCCTAGGAGATTAGAATGATCTTCAGGTGCGAGTATAGCAGAAGGTTGTATATTTTGTATTTGTTATAGATTCAATTCAAATAATATTTGTTGACTATATTATTATTTTTACTCCAGAGTGCATGGTAAAGCAGTATTGATTTTGGAAGAGTGTTGGTGCAAGTCACAATGAAAAATGTTACATTATACTTTAAAATCTTACTTTAATTATTTTGAGGAAGTGAATACTGTATACTACTCTATGCATTATTGAAACCTTATTTGCTCTGCTAATAACTTTCTAATGTATAATAACTATAAATATACACAAAGGAAATCTTTATGTCTATTGTTGCCATTTGTTAAGTATTAAACATTAGATGACGACATACATGCTAGGACATTGTAATTTGTGTTTGTTGGTTTTGTTTGTTAGCATTTAGAAGGATTTATATGTTACTTCATCTACATTTATCTGTGCCATCTACATTTTTTTAATGTGAAACAAATCTTAGGTTTCTTACGTTTTCTTTAACCTGCTCGTTGTCATTCAAGCCATTTGAAGATTAGTGCATGTGTTTCTTGAAAACAACTGGAAATGTTTGATTGTATATAAGTTATTTACGTGAATACTTCCCTTAACATGCCCTGCACTGTCAACCCATTCAAATATGGGTTGTATATATTACCATAGGGAAAAACCACATGCTTCTTGTAGTGTGAAAACGTGAATACCTGCTGCTGAAAGACAGAGCTCAGTTGGGGGAGCTAAAGGTGGATCTTCCCTCTGCCTCTGCTGTGTGCATGACTAGTGATTGCTGAACCACGTCCATTCACGAACAGGTGGATCAGACTTTTAAAGTCCGAATTCCCTGGAGGATGCAAATCAGAAAAACAGGAAGTGACGTCACTTCCGGTACCTGGAATGCACAGTTCCTTATACCTATTACTGGAAGTGACATCACTGACATCACTTCTGGTTTTAAAGCAGATTTTTTTCACTACAAGAATGGGTATTCTTGTATTCTCTAGTGAAAATATTCTTCCTCTGGCCATATCTTTCTGCTCCTGATCAGTCCGGCGGAAGAATAATAATCTGCTTTGCGGACAGTTCGGCTTTCACTACGTATGACAGCCAGGGTCAAGTTGTATGTATGACAGCCAGAGGGTATATCTGCCCCACACATGGATCTTTTCTCTGCCAAGGGTATGCCAGCTAGTCTCAAACTGCTTTGCTGACATAAACACAGCAGTAGCAGATGGAAGATCAACCCACAGTCCAATATTTCATTTAGCCTCCTTATTCTCTGCAATTACAAAGCTCTGTAGCAGTGAAGAAGCCTTACATCTCTGAGAGTAATGACAGCTGGATAAGTACATGAGCACATTGTTCAATGAAAACTACACACAGCAGCTTTTCCCATTGAAAACCATTATATGCTGCATCCAGTGGCCAGTATATCCCTAAATTAACCCCCAAAAGCCTAGCAGATAAATATAAAACCTCTCATATGATTCCAGGAAACAGTATGTATTTTTCATTGTGGAATAAAGTAACTGTTCTGTTCTTTCTATAAATCTTCAATGGCTACAAATGTTGTGAAAATTACCAAACATTACCGACCCCATGGGAAGTGGCAAATGTTGTCTGTTGATCTATAACATAGTAGTCAGGCCATCAGGGAAAGGACTAGTGATAGCGCGAACCCGGAATTTGATGTTTGCGAACGGCGAACGCGATCCTCCGGAAATGTCCGCGAACCCGGTGAACCCCATAGACTTCAATGGGCAGGCGAACATTAAAAAAC
>CM070034.1:68625985-68641651 GCA_036250615.1 Ptychadena robeensis | reverse complement strand
ATTGAGAACATGGTTGTTGTTCAATAATACAATTATTCCTCAAAAATACCACTTGCCTAACAATTCTGCACTCCCTGTATAGTCTAACTGCTCTTTCTTTAGCAGACAGTTGCGATAACATCTGGGCAATCGTGGGAGGTTCCGCCAAAAGCCAGTTACACATTATCGTTCTCCTAGCCATAAGCAGGCATGTGTGGACCCACAGTGAGTGTTTTGACATACCTGGGGCAGGTGTATGTGTCATATAACTGAAGAGCATTAAGATGGGATCCAGAGGCACATCCGCCCCGTCACCGTTTTTAACAGGCCCACTACTGCCTTTCAGAATATCTGGATATGGGGGCAGGTCCAGAGACAATGCAGCAGAGATGGATTGGCCGTCGAGCATTTTGGATTCCCATCTCTTGCTTCCATCTGGAGAAGTAGTTGTTACCCCTGGCAGTTTGTATGCTCTATGCATAATACAAAATTGTGTTTCCCTCCATATTTCAGAGGTGGTGAATTGTCTCACTGTGTGGTATCCCCTCATACCAGAGGTGCGCTGTAGGCAATTATAAAGGTCAGTCAGTCTATTACCCACCATGGCTAGCATATCATCAAAAGTGTTGCGCATGTGGAAAAGTGTCCTGTTATTTGTGAGAGAGCTACTGAAGCTCATTAATTGCAGGTAGTAAAACGGGTGTGCCTCTGTAGATGTCAGTTGGTAGGATACCTGTAGGTCGGGCAGGGAAAGTTTTCTTTATTTTTTTTTGAAGATGTGTCTTTGATAGAAATGTGCTCAGTATTTGTCAGAGTTGTCAGCACTATTTCAAGCCTCAGCTCTACAGATAATTATGCAGCAAGGCCACGCCTTGAGCAAATGTAGTATTACATTGTAACATATTCTGGACATGGACAGACTCAGGAGAAATGTTGTTTTATATATCTGGTGTTTGTCCAAGCATTTCTTTCTTGGAGACAGATTATATGAAACAAGATATTCATATTTATAAATACAAATGTCCAAATATATTTGCTAAAAATAAAAGATTTATATAACATAAGTCATAACTGATAGTGTACCCATAAGTATATCCTCTGGTTAAACTCCCTATAGATTGTGTTTAAACAAGCTGGCAAAATAAGATTAATAAATCAAGGTAGAATTGGAGGCTTTTCTATTGGCACACGTAAATAGATGAACCGGTGTCATGCCAAGCTGCGGTCCAGAACAATTCCAAATCACATTTTGCAGTGTTAACCTCAGATGTAAAGTTCTCAAAACTACGACTTTTCATTACATTGCCTAAAGGGAATCTAAATACATTCATCTCATCTCTCCTCTGATAACATATTAATTAACTTATGTCAACACCATTTTAGGTTTTGTTCTAAAAACAATTATAATTTGCTAGGCATAAATTCAATACCTTCAACATTTCACAGCAACACTCTATTATGTTATACAGACAAATTCTCAACTTTTTTTATTTCTCTTTTTTAACACTTAAATAGACAATCATATTTTGAATGCTTTTAAAAGCAAGTAGTTCAGTGTTGAGCTGACAGTTGTGTTCAATGTTGTCATCATTTTTCATACCATTTGTGTTGTTTGCATTGGTTCTCTCTTTTTTGTGTATAAAAGCCTTACAGCATGTTCTTATATGAGCATCTCTAACCTGAACAGCCTCAGTAAACAACTCTAGGCCCTTTGTGGACATTAGAACCACTATTTGATTTTATTGCATGGACTTGGTGTCCTTAAGAAATATATTGACCACATCCAATGTTTTTGCATCTTATTCAAACACTTTGGCTAACCCCTCAAAGCTCTTATGATGCAATTGTAAAGCTGGCCATAAACACCTCGATCCATGGCCGGCTTGTAGCAGACTCCTCACAGCGTGGTGACGTCACCATGCTCTGAGGAGTTGGTTACAGAACTGACAGGAATCTTGTGTGCTCCACCTCCAAGTTAACTGCCTGCAACAGGATCGGCCACAAAAAGAAGCACCACGAATTGCCATGCGATCCGACCAACCAGCTTTTTGGGTTCCAAAACTCAAGGTGGTCACCCCTGTAGTGCAGCGGGAGCGTGCATGCCGGTCGATCGTCTGCAACTGAGGCTGTGAATCGGCTTGTCTATGGCCGGCTTAGGTTGATGTAGATGGTGATGACATTGATATAGTTTCCACCTTCCAAAAAGAATGTCTAGCCACCACCACAATAGGTAAACAAAGAATGCAGGTGATCAGTTCACTATTGATTTAATTCTTGATACAATGCAGGTAGTGCTTTCCAGCTATGCCAGTTTCAACTCTCTTAAAGTTACTCTAGCCAACAGGCAAAACATCCTGAAAGAAAATCCCTGAGCAAAACCAAAGCACTATGCAAAGATGTGGTTTTCCTATGAACAGTATCTTGGATCTGAAGGAAATTCTTAAATCAATGATGAGACAAGCAGACACCTGATCTGACCTGTGTGGTCTTCTGCCTGCAGGCACAAATCAGGGTCAATACAAGGAAGACAACTCATCAATAAGTAAATCAAGTTTACTAGATGTAATGCTTGTGGTTCCTAAACAACAAATATATTAATATTTAATTACATTTTTGCAGCAAACTATTGTTTGAAGTCTTTCATTTCTGCTGTACTTTGGAATGCGCTGTTTCTTGAAAACGTAACTCAGCATGGTTGCTCAACAATTTTATGCAGAAATAGTCACATTGAAACACATTTTAAATCTTAGATTTACAGACTAAATTCCCTAGAAGGAAGCCCTTTACAACACCACGCTTCTTGATTATATTTCTATTGAAGTACTATCAACATTCTATCAGTCATTAGAAGCATGATTTTTACATTCTGCACATTCAGTAAATTCTGTTTCCTCTGGTGGCTTGGCATTAAACCATACATCATGCAGACATTAAGTGTATTTTGCATGGATCTACTAGGCAACCTTATAACTTGAATGTTTATTTACAACACTCTATATATATGGCTTTCTTTACAATTCCCTAAGAAGTAAAATACACAATTACATGTAATACTTTGGTTGCAAGCAGTACATAATGCAGCCAGGATCTCAGTTATTTATCTACTGATTGATAGAAAATACTTTTGTGCTATATCCCATTCCAGAGACAGAATTATTTATTTGTCATGAAGTATATACCTAGAGTATTTTATCAGAACACTATTTCTAAGTTTGACATTACTTGTAAAACTGTACTCAACAGAAGTTACATTTATATTTTTAAAGTATAATTTTTAAGTATTATATATAAACATGTTTAATATTTTTCCCTTTTGTCTCTATATATTAAATTATTTTAAATTTGTAATCTTTTAGGGCCAGTTCACACTAGGTAGTAAAGCAGTAAAATAGTGTAGCTGTGAATTTAGAATGTAGCGTAAACCGAACTCTAGAAATTACATATATAGCACAGTATGTCTCTCCGAATGTTCTAATTGCAAATTTTTATTGCGAATTTTGGCACTTTGAGAATTTGCGAAAGTTTTGAATATTGTGCTTTATTTTCAGAAATGGATGGAAAGAATTTAGGAGTAACAGGGCTGCTAAGGTGTTTACAATGACCATCTCAAAGTATACATTCATTTCCTGTAACAGGAAGTGCTAGTGAAGAAAATGACCTTTCAGGGATGCATCCACATTTGAATCATAGCAAAGTGACTTCAAAGGGCTGACAAAGCCTGGTCTAACATAAAGATTTATTGAGCCTTGCCAATAAAAAGTTTAACATGGTTGATGATCTATGAATTATGTCCTGTGAAACGTAATCATATTTTTTAAATGCAAAGGACACTTTAACAAGGATGCTGATAAATATATTCTGTAAACGTATGTGTTAATAAAGTTGTATGTGTCTCTGTAGTCCCAGAGATGCCTGACCTAAGCGAAATACACAATTCAGAAGAACAAGAACAATTAGAAATGTTTAGGTACATTGAAATTCCTATTGTGCTTCTCCTATTGCATAATAATATATTGGAGGCATTATGCTAACAGTTGCACAATTATTACCTGCTTGTAATGACCCTGAATGAGCAACATAGATTTACTTGCTATTGATTTGTTCCTTGTTAGTCTTTGCATAATGCAGCACTTGTCAGTGCATTGGTCAACATTATCAATAACGATCATTTGCAGAATGTAGCGGAATGTTGAGAATTTCAGATTTTTCTTCATTGCTAATTTACTTCTTGATAGATTATTGAAACAACAAGCAAATTCATCTGTTTTATTTCAATGTATTCTAATTTATCCTTCACTGAGCGTTTCATTGTTTTGATTCTTTCATTTTACGAAATATGGAAATGAGCATCTTTAGAAATCATTATAATGTATAATGTAGAAAAGTCATAAAACTCCTGAGAGCAGGACTTTGAGTGCAATCATAGGCTGCTTATTAAAAGGAAATCACTATTCTGTGTACAGAGATTACAAACATTGTGTGGGCGTTTTGGGAGGGTGTTTATCAAACAATTAAAACTGTCTTTTGTAGTGCCACACTGTCTTTTTGGTGACTACCCATGTTGGGTCAACATTTCTGAACAACCATTTGAATGGAGCTAAAGTCTACCTGACTGTCAGCACTCTTCTTTCTCTCTATCCACATGAGCTGTCCATGGGCATTGAGGCCTTCATGAAATCAGCAGTAAAATTCCTTAATGCAGAAGAGAAATTGCTAGCCAAACTAGAATATGCATGCACACATATTGTGCACAGTAAGTATCCCAATGATGCTATGCATACTCGTATATTCTGACAAAAACTCATCCACATGCATTCATTTCAAAATGGCCCAAGCCAGTTGTCAAATTCACTTTATCTTATCCGTATGCACATTTAAAATTAATTTATAGTCCAATTACTGGAAATTTTTCTAGATTTTTAAAAGCTTTTTAAAAACACAAAAAAAAATGTTTTTTACATTTTCCCGAACCTTAAGCTCCTTAAGTATTGAAACTAAGGTCAGCTGGTACTAGCACTTTTAGATGGAGGTTAGCAATGATAGTCTAAGTATTGCTTCAACATTTTTTTTTAATAACTGCATCTCTCATTTCTTTTTGGGTTTCATTTAAAGAGCTGTAGAAATAGTTTGCAATACAAATTGAGTCTGTCACCAGTAATATAGTAGACACAGCACTTGAAAATAAATATGATTTAGCAATGTGTTTCTGCAGAGTCAGATGGTGCCTAGACTTATTTAAATAAAATACATTCAGAAAGTCATACCACAATTTGTAAGAATTATTTACAGTGTACAAGGAGTTATCACCTCAATGAACTTTTCTGTTCTGGAGGTTTAGTTCCTATTTAAACACTCAATTTGTACAGTTTATTGGCAACATTTACGTGTAGTTATCAGTGTGTCCTTATATACTTGGCAGTTTAAAAAGACCACTCTCTGCCACACCTGCTCCTATTTATTGGTTTTGTTTTTGTCACTAAGTTACAAAATCTCTGGAAAAACCCCTTCGTGGTTCAATGATGTCAAATATGTACTGTCTATCCAATTAAAACAAAAAGTTTAATAATTTCGTTTTACATATAAGTACTGTAAAAATTTACAAAATAACTAACTTTTGCATGATAGGACTTACAACAACTCTAAGGACATTTTATTTATTAGACAATGTCTACTAGTTTAGGATTTTACGATTTTAATCCGAATACAGGCAGAAATGCTTCACAATGTATTTTTCTAAGTGCATTTCATCATGACAAATGACTTGGATGGAAAGAAAATATTACAATTAATAATGTTCTGTATAGCTTGGTATTTTCTGCTCAATTCCATTTGCAGTGTAAAGGTTATCATACTGTAGCCCAGGTATCTGTAACAGTGTTAATACGAAAGGGAAAGCCGCCAAACTGAAAGAGCAAAACACTAGAGAGATACAGTAGAAGGTGATTGTTCCTGGAAGTCACATAATGGGGAGAGAGAGGTTAATGGAAATTATTGTTACCACAATGATGAGACTCAACGCGATACATACTGTCAAGAGCATTCTCATTACTAACCTCAAGTAATTGATTCTGCCAGTGGATTATTTTGAAAGTTGCTGAGACAGGCATTAGCCTTACAAGGATGGTGTCCAATTTTTCATCTGAAAACAAGGTTACAGATGAGGGACTTGGTCATATAAGAAATAAAAAGCAAATTGCTTTTCATGATATTCTTAAAAAATATATATAGTGTAGCTACAAAATGGTGGTATTTCTGTGTTGTGTTTATTGCCAGGAACAAAAACAAAATAGACACAATAAGTCTTATTTAGGTTACATGTAGAGTAATTATTAATGCAATCTATAGCATAAAATGTAAATGATAAAGAATGAGCAATTCTAAACCTAGACTTTAGTGATTTGTTTATAAAGCCTGTAATTAGGGTTTTACTATTTACTAGTGTTAATCGCAAATATTCAAGTCATTAATTTTTATTGCAAATATTGCAAATAATTCATGAAGATCTCAAATTTAGTGCTTTATATTTGAATAGGGTTTTTTCTGCATTGAAAACACAATTAAATGTGATTGTCTATGTAAAATACTCACCTGAAAAAATTATCTTGTGTCCCCATGTCCTCAGTCAGCTGGCTTCATTCTGCTTCTCTCTGCCGATGTAACAGACTTCTGTTGCTGAATGGAATACACTGACTTCAATGTATTACAATGCTATCCTATGTAACCTGGCACATCTAGTGGTTGCAGTGCTAAGTTACCTGATAAAGTGAATTTTTGAAATATTAATTTCACAATGCTTAGTTATTCACAAAGCACCTGAACATGTTATTATACTCAGGAAGTATAAAACCACCTTTATTGACTTAAATGAGAATGCTCTTGTCAAGGATCCAGAGAGAGGTGACCAGACACCCAACACACACTGACAACCAAACAGGGATATGGTGAACAAACGGGTTTATTCAGATTGTCCAGAGTTTAGGATCAGGTACAGATTGCAGATCAGATGTCCATAAAAAGTTCAATGCTCAGCATGCGTGTGTGGGTGAGGCACACCTATATAGCGCTCAAGCTAACAAGGCAGGTGTCCTTAATCCAGCCCACGCTTGCAGGGAGCCACCTGCTGGTGACTAGGGACACAAACCAGGGAAGGGCAAGCACAGTGCCACCAGCACCATACAGTTGAGGTCCTCACAGCTCTACAATCACCCATCAAGGTGCTTTTTTACAAGCTGTAAAAAATGACTGGGCATGAAGAACAACCATTTCTTGTCTAAATCTACTCCTGCAAAGCTTTTGTACAAATCCATTGTCCTTCCTCAGACATTTATATTAATTTTCAACTGCCAAAATGGAAACCTTATAAAGCGTAAAATCGGCTAGAGAAGATGCCCTATCACCTCTGGAGAGGGTGCCTTAAAAACGATATACATTGAAAGGGTTATACATTGGTCACCCTTGTTAATCTAGCATGATTATTAATAACTATATCTATTTTTGTCTAAGCCTAACAGCACGATTGAGTATTCTTTAACAAAGCTATTATTATAGAAATATGTATCAGTCAACGACAACTGACATTTTTTTTCTTAACATTATGGCATTCAAATGGAATATACTTAGTTTCTTCATTGATTTAATATCTCTAGATGTGAAATAAGCTTGAATTTTATCTTGCATTTATTTATGGTCAACATACTGAACAGAAAAATAGATTATAATTAGCCTTACCTCTCTTGGGATACTAGTAAGTCAGTTGTAATAAATCTAATGCCATCACATCCTTGTATCAGTTTTAACATCGTAATTGTTCTATTAATTTAGTCCTTTCCCTGTGGGGGATTATCAGCACAACAATTGTTTAGCTAGTCTTCAGATCTCTTCCAATTTATCTTAATATTCATCTCATCATTCAATATTTAATTGAATTACAATGTGACATTTAAAAGAGCAATTATAATAGATGGATTTCTAAAAATGCTTAATAATGAAGTAGTGTAATATAAATGAGTAAGCATAATTTACTATGCTTTAGTTATTAATGTGAAGCTAATTGGTGAAATTAACTGCAAATTCAGTATTAACAGAGTAGATGAAACAGCTTATGCTCCTATATTACTTCTGTGGGTGATGGTATACCTGCAATTAGTATATACCATTGCTACAAATAGTTATGGTCATGCTTACTTTAATTTGGGTAGATATTGATTTCTGAATATTTAACCAATAGTGTTGTGGGTTAGGTTGTTAATTAGTAAAGCCTTTCTTACATGAATTATGTTCCTTTTCTTACATGAGTTATGTTCCTTACTATAATTGCTATCATACTGCTACAAAAATAAAGTATAGAAGGTTAGGATAGGAAGTGATTCACTGGAAAATTTCCCTAAAAACAGTGATTTCAATTCTCCATTTTTGTTTGTTTGTTTTAGGGAGGTTGCAGTTAGGGCTATTAGGTATGTATAATTATTTTCCTCCTTATTTATTTAAAATAGGGAAGCCAAATGGCAGTTTTGTTTGGTACAAGAACAGGTCCAGAATAATAAAGGGAACTTCAGCAGCTTCCCTTAAGCTTTTTATATTTATAGGTATATATATTTATAAGTTTATTACAATATTTAACAAAAACCTTGATTTTAAAATTATCTTTGAAATTTCACTCAAATCCCCCAATTCTCCACAGAATTTTGAATTATTGGAAGATCTTTGATCCCACATAGCTATACTAGCTATAGATTGCAGCAATAACCCCATCTTCCCTACTTCTCAGTACAAGCAAAATCCAAAGTCCTTTTTTGTGGATACAGCAAGTAAAACTTGGATAGGATATAAGAATCAAACAATGCATTGCACAATGTGTTACTATAGTTTTAATGCTGTATTACAAAACAATGCATTACAATATTGTAAAATATTTATATTAAATTCTAATTCTTGCCTTGCTTGAATCTGTTTGCTGACTTAAGCTAGCCACACACGGTTCGATTTTGGTTCAATCGATGCTCGAGTAGATGAATTTTTTCATCGATTGAACGAAAATCGAGAAATGCCCACATGGTACGATCGACGATAATTGTTCGATGAAGGCATAAAAATTTATCGAATTTTGATCGGACATGTTGGAAAATCATCGTTGATTGTGCCAAAATCGTTTTATAATCGTTGCTGTTTGTGGTGTTTCTCCTGGATAGATTAGATTCGATATAATAACATAGACCACTTCAATCTGAACTTCAATCGTTTCCATACCAAAATCTACGACTGTAGTAATATTTTGGAATCGAAATCTCACCAAAATCGCAAACTCAATGTGGGGTGTATGTTGATGCGATTAAGATCGATTTTCAATTAGAAAATTGAATTCCTCGATCTACTCGAGCATCGATTGAACCAAAATTGAACCGTGTGTGGCTAGCTTTAGGTGGTATTTCAGAAACTAGCAATCCTCTATCTGTTTATGTTTCATAAACATGGCTTCTACTACCTGATAAAATATTTGCTATAAAGCTCTTTGGCTATTCTTAGGATCTTGACATACCGAAAAGGTCTACGAACATAATTGCATTAACTGGCATTTTTGCAAGTTCTAGCTACTCTGCGGAACAGGGTGGTATACAAAGATCAAGAATCCATGTTGGTGCTGCACAGTTTGAAAGCCCTCACTCTTGCTGGCAGATTTCCAAAAGTACAATTCTTCAGTGCTAACCACCGTCACAGAAAAGTACCATTGTCTTTTCCATGAAGCAACAGGAGACAGATGAAGGTAGGCACAATATTTTTTTCTTTTATGTAAATTAGTTAGAGACTTTCATGGCCTGTACTAAAATCAGGGGATTGAGTAAAAAGACAAAACAGAGTTTAACTTGCTTAACATGGTTGAGCTTCTATTGCTCAACCAATAGGGGTGGCCTCAGTGTTCACGCGGCGGACAGTGGGTATTCTTCTGCCAGCTGGATCAGCCGCACAGGGATCTAAAAAGGTCTGGTTGGCGGAAGAATACCCACACGGCAGGTGTCTGTCAAGTAAATCATGTGCAGATAGGGAGGAGCCGCACACGGATCTAACGAATGATCTTCAACGGTGAGGGTATTCTTCAGCTGGCTGGATCAGCCGCACAGGGGTCTAAAAAAGATCCATTTGGCGGAAGAATACATTCACCGCTGGCATCTGCCTCGATCATTTCACCGGTAGATGTCGAGAGACACAGACGCACCACAGCCAACATGAAAATTTTCTCTCTCCAAGTTTCTTCCACCAGTCTTGAGAACACATTGTGCTGGCTATTTACCCACTATATAGAAAACAATCAATAAGCACAGCAATTATGTATTGGTGCCTATAACTATGCCAGCCCTTTGGGACACACAAAACCCTTTATATATATATTTTTTTATCCCATCATAAGAAAAAAATATCAACTTACAGGTACCTCTGAACATAATTGCATTAACTGGCATTTTTGCAAAGTTCTAGCTACTCTGCGGAACAGGATGGTACCTCGAGATACAATCAAAATTTTTTCTTCGACCAAAGTTTCGATTTACAACCAGAATTTGTCTATGCATTCCAGGTGCCCTCCTGTGTCAGAAAGCATTAATGATGCTTTAAAGCATAGACTTCTGTACAGGCAGTACAAATGCTATTGCCTGGGGGCTGCACCCAAGGACCCCAGAGGTGTCCATAAACTTGCCTCTGAGCCCAGATATATGAGCATAGAGGGTGGTGTAAGAGAGAGAGAGATAAGGGAGCAATTACAATTGAGCAGAAGAAAGTCTTAACTTGTTGTTTCTGGTAGGCTACGAACATGTTATAACTAGTGATGAGCGGCATAGGCAATATTCGAATTTGCGATGTTTTGTGAATAATTCTACTTATATTCGATTCTATATTTGCAAATATTCGCAATCGTGCGATTGCGTATCTAGATTTGTAATTACCTTTAAAATGAATGGTGCTATTTGTTTTAGCATTGCAAATATTTTTTTGCAAATCTATGCCCATAAGCATCCTAATGCGAATTTTCAAAATTGCGAATATCTGCTGCCATATTTGCGAAATTTGTGAATTCTCGAATAGCCGATATTCGCAGAATATATTCAAATTCGAATATTCGAGCTCAACACTAGTTATAACTTAATTTGCTATAAGAGTATAGATAAGTAACTTGTGAGCTGATTGCAAAGCCTCTGAAAATTGTATCATCACCAAAATTGCTGGAGATGTAGAGAAGGGTAGAGGGAACATTTGAAAAAAAATCAGATTTTCGAAATTTTTACCTGATTTTCAACTTAATTTGTGCAAAATCTATTTGTGTTAGAGACATACTTTTTCTTTTGTAGTATACCCCAACCCTACATCTCCAGAAAGTTTTGTGATGATACTGTGTTCATAGGCTTTGCAATTAATTTAAAATCGTCGAATTTTTGAAAAAATATTCGACCATCTCTACATAAGAGTAGGAATACTATTGGTGTTTATTGTATGTTATCTTTTTTACTTAGGGAAAGGTTAGTAATGTGGTAATTTGGGAGGTCCAGAAAGGATTATTGCCATTTCCATTATTTCCTATAGGAAACAACCAAGGCTTCTGAATGAATTAGGTTAGAAAGTCAAGATCCACTGTATAGGAAAGAGAAATTAATACATCTATACAAGTGTTTAGATTATTGATACACAATTAAACTGCATGGCTTATATATTATACAGAGCCAGCCCTACAACTTTAATCTCATAGACCTTACAATCTTTCCATACAATTTCTGTACAATCAAATGTTGTTCTACCAAAACCATGTAATATGAGGACCTTTCTAAACCTTCCAATCACTATGTATTCTATCAGGGAGACCACTATACTAAACAGTTGTTGGTAGATCTAATGGATATTGTATGGATCTATCTTAAGGTGTATGGGGAGGTTTAAGAAAGCATAGACTCCAGCTGGAATTACACTAACACTGTCAGGCAGTTGGGAACTTTTCTGAAAATCTAAAAACATTTAAATCCTGTATTATAACAGCATTCCTTTCACACATGGAAAGTAGGTTCATGGTGTGTTTTCATTTTATATATGCTGTGAAATAGAAATGTATTATCTATGTCATATTGTGAATACCTTTTGTGCTTGTATAAATAAGCAGCATGGGACAGGCAAAGTAAAAATCTAAATGTAAATTTAGTGAACAATAAGAAGGCTTTGATTTTGGATAGGACTAAAATCTATTGAATCATGTTGTTGAACCGAAAATGGCACACACATTTCACAGGAGGTCTCTCTGTACCTTTGTAACCTTGTGTGGTGCCTCCTGCATGATCCTGTCTGATAAGATTGCTCCATTTAACGGCAGAACATTTGATGAGCAGGTAATTTTCATGAAATTTATACAGGGCTAGATGATAGATATTGTTATACATTTCAATTAGAGGTAAAAATGAAACCACAAAGTTGCTTTTAAAATGAATGTCAAAGCAGTCCGTCAGACAAAGTGTTTGGAGGACAAAAATGACAGTTACATTTCCCTTTGAGCTATGGGAGAACACTGCAAGAAGCTGATCACCGAGAATTTTTAGTACCCAGCTTCTGCAAAGGATAGAACATATAACAGTAAGCTACTGTGCTGACAGTCTTCACTGTGAGTGTATAATGAAATATTGCTGCGTGGAAGAAAGAGCTAACCAAAAGTGAACAGCTGCTACTCTTAGAAAATGACAAAACAGTAAGCCTGACAAATGTACAAGTCTATAAAACCATTCTGTGTTGAAAAGCTATAACTGTGCTCAAAAACACTACCTTGAAACTATGTGCCGGGCAAAATAGTTGGCCTTGAAAGTTGATGTGAAAGAGAATGCATTTATTTAAATGCAAACATCTTCCTAACAGAGCAAAGCTCCCTTCAAATTTTGCTGCTTCTGAGGACTATGAATTTACTTACAAAAAAATATTGAAGCATACTGACATAGATAAAAAAGAAAACCTCGGGAGGAGGGGCAGAGTTAGGTCCAGATATTACTTCACAGTTTAACACTCCAGCACCGACTCTCCTTCCCTCAGAACATGCTGTTTACATATTCACTTGGGAAAAGGAGCAGTGCTAAGAGCCTAGAGCGAGTCTCTTGGTGAGTGTCTGTATGTCTCCAGGGTCCCATCCTTGCCCCTCCTCCTGAGTTAATTTGTAAACAGCATGTTCGAGTGGGAGGAGGGACAGTGCTGACAGCTTGGAGTAAAAGTCTCTGTAAGCAAGGTTCTCAGCACTGCCCCTCCTCCCAAGTCAATACTGGTAAACCTGACCACCACACTAGAGAAAAAAAAAAGAAAACCAATGCATCCCTCATTATGAAACATTAAGTGTGAAAACATCACATCCGCTTATCATTGACTTTGGTTTGCTCAATGATTTATTCCTTGATTTCCTTGCAGTATTTGAAGAGTTAAAAATATTTATAAGTAATTTTATGCTGCCTAGCTCTGATAATAAACTCAAAGAAAAGCTTATGACAACCAGGTGCATGGGAAAAAGTCTACAACTCAGCTATAAAATAAGGACTAGATTATTCTTACACAAAACCTTCTGAATACTATGGTCATATTGGGGTTTTATAGAAAAAAAGAGAAAAATAAATAAATAAATTAACTTAAATACCAATAATCATGTCAGTGTATATTGTTTGCTTCATACAATGTTGTATGCCGTTGTAGCCAACAGCTTGTTGATTAATGTAGATCTACTGCTCACTGTCCCTACAGGTACCCTACCATCAAAAGTGAAATGTATTCTGTAGGTATAAAAGTCCCTCCAGCCCCACAAAGCCTGCTCTTACCCTGCCAGATTTTCAATTTGTTGTATCTCCCTGTTGGAATAGTAGTGGTGCTAGCTAACAATTCAAATAATACATTAGTAATAATCTGTGTGTAGAATTGGTATTTCTTTATTTCTTTTTAAATGATGTGAAATTACCTTATTTTTTCCAAAAATACAAACAAAAAATGAATAGAATAATTGCAATGCAGGATAGGACATTTATTTTAGGTAAAACAAAACAATTAAAAGGCAATGAAAATTGATTTAAACAGTAAAATAAATGAAAGGATATTTTCATACCTAGTAATTACATATTTTTTTACCACTGCAGCCAAAAGGTTTTATTCTAGATATTAAAGGGAAAGTACTGTGTTTTGTCAGCATAAACTTCAGGTTTTTCATTGTACTTATGCTATTCATTTACACACTGGCAGGTACAAACTACATTATAAATATGGAATTTAATATGGTTATTTATTAATGATAACAAATAGGGTTTTTAGTAGAGATGGTCAAATTTTTTCAACTAGCTAACTTTGTGAGCTGAATATGGTATCATTACTGAACAAAATTGCTGAACAAGTAGAGAAGGGTTGTGGGAACATTTGAAAAAAAAATGATTTTTGCCCTAGCACATGTAGTTTTTGAATAAATCAAGTTCTAAATCAAAGTCGAAATTCAGATTTTCAAAATTTTTATTTGACTTTGGACTTAATTTGAGCAAAAAATTTGTGTTAGAGCCATACTTTTTTTTGCAAGTTTGGTGATGATACCATGTTCAGGTGCTTTCTAATTAACTCGAAATGGTCGTATTTCAGAAACAAATTCAACCACCAGTCGAAATTCAGATTTTCAAAATTTTTATTTGACTTTGGACTTAATTTGAGCAAAAAATTTGTGTTAGAGCCATACTTTTTTTTGCAAGTTTGTTGATGATACCATGTTCAGGGGCTTTCTTATTAACTCGAAATGGTCGTATTTCAGAAAAAAATTCAACCATCTTTAGTTTTTAGTATAAAATATTATCTCCATACAACAGGGAAATCAAGGAAAGCCAATCTACACTAACTAAGCAGAGGGGTACCTACATTTTATATTATTTTGGGCTTGTCTATTTTACATATGTATATTATGAAGTAAAAAGCACATTGCAATAACTTCATTAAAGGATGCTGTTAAAAATATAAATGTAAAAGTATTTTTTAAGACTTGATTTACTCAAACTTCACTCCTGTTCTCCCCACCCAGCCCCTGTGGGGGTTTATTGGCTGCACAGCAGTATTATAACCAGGTCACCTGACCTAATCAGGGGAAGAGTAATGGACAGTCTGTAGGACAGACAAGGCTGGACTGCTTCCCTCTGAGAGAGGACAGACGGTGGTTTTGGGAAAACCTTCTCTGTGTGACTTATATTTACTTTTTTGCCTTTGCTAAATGACTGTTGTTTCTGAATGGCTGAAGCTAAGCCAAACTGTTAATTTGGGCCTGAATAAAGCCTTGTTGATTTAAAAGACGTTGGACTCTGGTGTATTGACTGTGAATCCCGGACCCCCAAGTTCACAATATATATAGATACATAAGATAAGATGTATATAGATAATATATATATACATAATGAGATAAGATGAAAAAACAATAGTAGAAGGGAGTTATGAAAAACATCCATGTTAAAGCAGACCTACCACGTTGTAGGTCACTTTCCACTATCGGCATCATACTGCCGATAGCTAAGGCAAACACTGCCCAAAATAAAAATTTAAAAAATCTGAAAGCAGGAGGGGCGAGTTTTCCAAGGGGTATCCCCCCCTCACACACGTTGTGACGTTATGGCTAGTAGTGATGGCCGAACCTCGGCCATGTCCGTCCGCGAACGGGCGGAGCGGACTCTTAAA
>CM070034.1:68615356-68625885 GCA_036250615.1 Ptychadena robeensis | reverse complement strand
TGTTTATTTTAAGAATAGCCAGGTAGTGTCAGTCGGCTTGAGTAAAGCACTAAAGTTACATTCATAGTCTCGTAACAAATTGCTTATCATATGAACTTATTCCTTTTATTTTATTATGTCACATCATTTCTGAGTTTTCCATGAATGTGAAAAATGGCTACAACATGATAATATTAACCTTGAATTCTAGGCTTTGTACAACTTATCACAATGTATTTCTTTTATTCACAGAAAAGTCAACAAAAAGTCGACAAGAAAGAAAGAAAGAAAGAAAGAAAGAAAGAAAGAAAGAAAGAAAGAAAGAAAGAAAGAAAGAAAGAAAGAAAGAAAGAAAGAAAGAAAGAAAGAAAGAAAGAAAGAAAGAAAGAAAGAAAGAAAGAAAGAAAGAAAGAAAGAAAGAAAGAAGAACTTGTCCCCAAGTTCAAAAAGCATTACCACACCTGCATATTGTTAGAGTGGGGCCATGAATATCCTAGGGCTGAAACATGTGCCATAACATGAATGTCTGCCATTGGTGAGAGAAGCCTCCATTGCTCATACAGCTTGCTTCTGCCTAACCACACAAGAGTACTGCTGTTTTATACGGAAAATATATTTCTCCATAAGGAAACAGAGGATACGTTTTCCATGGTCTTCTTATCAGAGGCTTGAAATATCTCGATTGGCATGTAATCAGTCTATTTCATTTATTAGTTTCACCTTTTAAGTTGGATTACTGAAATACAGGAACATTTTTTAAATTTTTTTGCAAATTGCCTGTTTAGGTGAACCTGTGTGATTCAATACTTTCTTAGGCACCCCATTTACTATTTGCAGAATAGCAAAACAGCTAAGCTACGTAGATGCCATGAAAAGTATTTTAACATTAATCTATTTTATTACCCCTGTTTTGGGGTTGTGGTGGTCTCTGAAGATTAGGAACTCAGGAGTGAGTACACAGGAGTATTGCACAGCCCTGTAAGCTAACAAACTTTGTTAATACCTTACCTTTCAAAATCATAGATCATATACTTACTCTAATAACTACTTACTGTCTAACTAATAACAATCTATGTTGTGGTACTAGTACAGTAATGAAATATTATTTTAATAAGCTGAATCATCTTCTGATTACATGAAAACAAATAACATTGACATATGAACGTGCAGAATGTTTACACAGGTCTAAAATTATTTGAGTGGGTCATAAATCCTTATCTGCTGAAAGAACCAGATGTTCCAGCAGCTGGACTGCAGAAAAGTACCAGAAGGAAGACACTTGGCTGACTGCCATTGTGCCAGCTCTAATGTTACAGTCATAATATCAACATAACTTATTTGTTTTTTCCTCAACTATATACATTTTTGCTTTTATTCATGGTAACATATATGACCATTTTGAAGTTCTAACACAATATTTACTGTTTTCATTCCTAGACCAAATTGAGGTTGGGTTGCCTGTGAATGATTGGTTTTCATTGCATTTTCCTCTTGAGTCTGATGTTGAGAAATACGCATACCTTATTTCAAATACCGTTTAAAATCCATCTGTGTAACATTGTGCCAATTCTTGTCTGAGGCATGCCTAAGGCAACAGCTTAATTAAAGTCTAAGCTCAACTTAGCTTTTTTTTTTACATTTACCTTAGGACTATATATGATTTGTATTTAAATATATAAAATTGAAGACAAATATTAGAACATGAACCTATCATCCCCTTTACTTGCATACTTGTTCTGCTTTTCAAATATTTTGTTTGCCCTGCTAACATTTTCTTTAGATGTATACCGTTGTAGCTACAGATGACAAAGTAGATCAGCAGGGTGAAAGATTGTCAAGAAAAATGTCTGTGAAAACCTACATCAGCAACCTGAAAGGTAGTCAACTGATTAGAATTCCAGTGCACATTCACCACTGTCCTTTCCCAGGAAACAGCAGGGGACATCCAGAGGAAGGTAAAACAGGCTCTAGTTGTATTGTGTTACTAAAAATATTGTTCAATTAAATGAGAGGATCTGCTTTGTCTTAAGACAAACTTCTGCATTGCTTTTTAATCTTGACAACTCTTTCTGCTCTTCATTACCGTGTATATGGAGAATTAAGGTTCTAATGTAATGAGAAGTATCTATCAATAAGATATGTTTTCATATTTACAAGCTAATCAGTATTGTTATTTCCCAGCAGCTAGTTATTAACTCAGCTTCTACCAGTAATTATGTTTTTTCAGGAAAATACAGCTCTGATAGAAGAAAAATAAAAATGATAATAACAGCTAAATAAATTATTTATGATAACAAAATTCCTTAACCTTATTTTAAAAAAGGCATAGTAATTAAGGAACCTATGTTTTAATAGATTTAATAGTGTTCTTTTGTAAATCTGGACATTGCAATCAACTGCTGGTATAATTGATTATATATTTTTATTACATTATTCCAATAGTAGAGTATTTTACCATGTTAGCCATTGATGAATATAGAAAGTTTGGAGTTCAAGCGATACCCTTTATGGGCTAACTAAAGTAATTACCAATGTCTCAGATCCCTTTTCAGGCATAATCAGATAGGGAACAGATATATACAAATACAAAATAGAGTAAATATAAAATGCTTAACTTGCAAATAAGAAAACAATGCACTAGAAGGTAAACTGGTTGTAAAACTTAAGGATAAGAAAGGTAAGGAAATCATTCCTACCCAAGCACCCAATAAACTTAATCTTAAATGTATTTATATACATTTATCTAAATGTAATATTTATATCTATTTATAAATAATTATAGCCAAACATTGCGTTGCATCCAATACATTCTTGTAACATAAACGTTTCCTTACTTCTATACTGCCGTGATGATAGAGAAGTGCTCTCTAAAGCTGTCTTAAGCCCAACTTTAACAGCTTGCCTCTTTCCACACTACAATGTTCTGGAATTTCAAAGCCTTGTTTCTGTTCCACAGTAGTCTAGATGTGACAAATCAAACAATATCTTGCATGAACACTTCGGCCTCCCTTCTTGTTTGTTATTTACCTACCTTTAAAGACATTTAAAGGTAGGTAAATACGAAAAAGACATTCTTCCAAGTCACTGCCCCCCTCTCTCGTTTTGGTACCCCTATTGGGAATTATTGTGTTATGCTGTGTATATGGAGAAAAATCGTGGGGAGGTGTCGTTAGACCCACACCACGAAGTACATTCCCTCTGCGGCAAAACAGAGGCTGGGGGACTTTAAAGGGCTCCTCAGGTATAAGCAAATAATGAAAGGTGAAACAAGGTGAGCAAAAGGTAAAGACAAAGCAAGAGGTAATTTAATTAGGGTAATGTATCACCAAGGTAACATGTACTAAGCATGTTGCAAAAAACAGTGTAAGTACAAAAATAACAGTATACAGAATTGAAAAAATGAAATACATAAACCATAAACAGCGCTAGCTGCGGGCTCGATGCGTAATGAGATGGGATATCTAGAGTCCGTCTCCTGGGGATGAGCGAGGAAAGATAGGCCTAGGACGTCCCGACGTACGTTTCGTTGGGGTGACTTCATCAGGGGAAATCAGCCCGCCATAATTTGGAGTAGCCTAAAATTAGTGTATATTGGTTAATAAGTGTGTATAGCCAAGTGTGTTATGCTGTGGTTGGTACCAGGCTGATTTCTTTTATGTAGAGAATCATGCTCTAGTAATGTAATCAGGGTCTTTAAGCAGGTTGAGTGGAATAGTCTTATCAGCTACATGCAAGTTGTCCCTCTGTATTATCAAGAAAACCAATCTAACATTTTTTATTGGTCAGCAATAGAAAGCCATAAACAACCTTCATGCTATGGCTGGGATGCCCATCCCTGGTTTTTAACACTAAAGAAAAAGAATACCCTCATATAGGGGCTTTTAACAGGCAAGCTCAGCCATCAGTATCAATATCACAATTCAAGACATCCAGAGATAAAATGTAAATAGACTTGCCTAGACTAGATATGCAAAAAAAACAACAGGATCAGAAACCGAATAGGGATTCAGAGATACTTAATTGATGTCCAGGTTCAAATAGACAAGGCTTCTGAAAGCTGAAAGCCAGAGGACATTCACCCTTACATAAACTTTCCTCTGGAGACTGCCTTAAACCAGGGGATAGTCAGTTTTGCATGCACTCCCCCCTGGACACCACCTGAATAACCAAAGTCAGAGTACCATTAAACCCTTTTATGGGAAACCTGGCACTCTGTGGAAAAACTTTCAGTATCCTCCCAGACGTCATGTCTATTTGAACCTGGACATCAATCAAGTATCACAGAATCCCATATGGTGTTATATCATTGCAGAATCTGATCCTGGGTATATCATTGCTATTTTATACTTGACTCTTTGTTTTTGCAATCTCAATGTACCCCCCAGAATGAGGCATATCTCCTTCTGCTCTTGGCTGTTCAGTCTGGGCTGTCCTCCCTATCATCAGGGCCTGTTCTGTTGGGCATAGGGTTCTGTGGTACATGGTGTTCCCTGTTCCTTACCGCTTGTAGTTTGATGTGGGAAGATCCCCTCTGGTTTTAGTAAGCTGTGCACATACTATACTGATACATTGTCCTTGTCTTGCTGAAGCCCATGGCGAAATATGTTGACTCAAACGAGAATGTAGTATGTACCTCCTGAGCAGTTATATTTTTTGTGCTTTTTTATTTTTTGTGTATATAATAAAGTGTATTTGAATTTTATCTCTTGATTCATTGAGTTATGATATTGATACTGATGGCTAAGGTTGCTAGGGTATCCTTTTACTGTCCTGTGAAGTTTTTTATTTATGGCACCTTCATTCTATCAACCGCTATTTCGGACTGTTGATGGAGTTGCTTGATGCTCCTGTGATGATCTACTCCACATCTTTTGGACTTCCAGGGTTTTTAGAAGCATGTGGGAACACTACAAAAAAGTATTGTTCTACCATACTCAGCTTTTTCAATTTCGAAGCTTATTTATTCAAAAACTAGATATGCTATAATGTGGGCACATTACATATCTTCAGCAATTCTGGTGATGATAGCATGTTCATTGGCTTTGCATTTAACTCACAAAGTCAGGTAGTTTCAAAATTTGACCATTTCTATGACCATGACTGAGAAAGGGCCACATGTCAGAGTATACACATACCACCATAGGCATGTAGCCATGCCTAACAGTGCAGTCTTGAAAGCACAAAAGGGACTTTCAAATGAGCATTTTTTATAGGCATTTGCCTATAATAAGCTTAAGCTTTTTACTAGCTTTTATGTTAATTAAAAGCTTAAAGTTTAAGGTAAATATTCAGTTTACAGTTTTTCATTGTATTGTATTTTATTGGCAACTTTAGGTAAGCTCAACTGCTCAAAAGATCTTTTTGGAAACACATAACCCCTGATTCTTTTAGGTAGCAACACAGCAAATTATTTGTTACCACACAATTGTTAGGACAACAGCCACATGGAGTTGAACAAAAAATTTGAATGAATAATATATAATTGTTTAAATTTAAGAAGCAGTTATTATATACATTAGGAATATAATTTTTCTATGAAATAATAGCAATACATTTTTCTGTACTGTTCTGTTTTATGATTGTCCTTGGTGAGACTAGCAATATATTCTTTATTTTGGAAAAGGCAGAAGAGAAAAGTGATTTAGAAAACTGAACTCTAAAATTAGCATTTTAGTCTGCTGCCAGGTATTGATTTCCTGTCCTAAAATGTCAATATAGTTATACCAAGATTTCTATTCATGTCTCCCTTATCCTATTGTGAACCTTCTGAAAACCTTTAAGGAATTGTTAATACTGAGAACAAGAAAAGCTATAAAGCACACAAGCCACTCTTTAAGCCTAAATTATTTTGAGCACCTCTGATTCCTTTAAAGCAAACCTGTTATAAAGTTAAACATGTGAAGGAAACAACCAAAACACTGTACGAAAGAATGAAACTGCGTACACTTGTATTATTATAAATAAATCTTCAAACCCTAGGCAAACTAGCTTACTAATAAGCATAACATGACATGCTAATGCTAACAGGTAGTAATTGCGTACTGAAAGTTTATGGGGGGAAAATAAGTATATATTTGGTGCATGTTTTAACCTATGTTAAAAATTAAAATGTATTGTCCATAAAGTTCCTATAGAAACTACAAGATAAGTATAGATACTATAGATAAGCAAGATAAGTATTATGAAGGATATCCCTATAACTCATGTGCTGCAATGGGTTTCTACATTTGAAAGAGGCACCGGACAAGGAACCTGTAAGGGCCGCCCAGTCCCAAGTCCACCCAGCCTGGGTGGGAAATGGAAACATTGATACATTGATTAACCACCTGGGCGTCCGTCATGAAACTCAGTCCTAGTTAACTGAAAAGAAACTTACCTGTCCGCTGGATTTAGAGTAATTTATTGGTCTCCAGATGCCTTCTTGTGACTAGAATAATTTATTATGTGTTTGTTAGGCTTTCAACACTGGTGTTTATACAATAATAAGGGTGGTAAGCACCCCACCAAACATCCTAAAAAATGACATGAAATCTTGACCCTTGTTTGGGAGCACATTTTGAGCTTTTTAACTGCTCTCTGATTTCTGGAATGACTTGGTGTTTTCCATGTGGATAAACACAGAACAAATGTCACAATACAGTATGTGAATGGGACCTTATAGTAAAGTTTATAAATAAACATTAATATGTTGCAGTTCCCAGACCTTGATTGGTTGTTTTTTTTTTGTTTTTTTGCCTGAACTTCGTTTTACCTGTTATTGAAGGTAAACACATTTATATAAACACCTTATTCTGTTTCTACTTCTTTCTGGGACTCTAGGAACTCTTTCTATAGTTAGTACTGAGAAAGAATCTGCCTTAAGCAGGGAACACACCTATAAATATGAACCAGATTCATGGCCGCACTCACGGCCATCTACAGTTGTGTTCAAAATTATTCAACCCCCAATGCTGTAAAGAGTTTAAGGGAATTTAGTGTACATTTGTAATTGTGTTCAGAATGAAATCTTACAAGGACTTTTTAAAGAACTAAGTGCAACTAAAATGGCTTCAATTCGTTTTTGTAATACAGTATCAAATGTTTTTTGTTGTGATTTCTTCATTGACACAATAATTATACCCCTTAAAGACTACCACGCAAGAAGAGGTTCATGGTTCATTCAAGTGTTTTCGATCAGGTATTGAAAACACCTGTGAATATCAACGAGCAGCAATCAAGCATAATAAGCAACAATTAGGCAGATTTAAAATGACTGTGATACTCAGCTCCTTCTAGACGTTTACTGGTGTGTTTACAAACATGGTGAAGTCAAGAGAATGGTCCAGAAAGACAAGAGAAGAGGTGATTTCTCTTTAAAGGAAGGGCAATGGCTGTAAGAAGATTGCAAAGATGTTAAACCTACCAAGAGACACCATAGGAAGCATCATTTGCAAATTCAAGACAAAGGGCAGAAAGAAGATGCTGAATTCGACTGCTGTGCGCTACTTGAAGTGTAAAATGGTGCAAAAAGTCCCCGTGTGACTGCTGAGGAACTGAAGAAAGATTTGTCAGATGCGGGTACTGAAGTTTCAGCTCAGACAATAAGGCGCACACTGCGTAATGAAGGTCTCTATGCCAGAACTTCCAGACGCACCCCCTTGCTGTCTCCAAAAAACTAAAAAGAGTTTACTGCAGTATGCCAAAAGTCATGTGGACAAACCACAAGAGTTTTGGGATAGTGTTCTATGGACTAATGAAACAAAATTAGAACTGTTTGGGCCCATGGATGAAGGCTATGTTTGGAGGAGGAAGAACAAGGCCTATGAAGAAAAGAACACCTTGCCTACTGTAAAGCATGGCGGGGGTCAATCATGCTTTGGGGCTTCTGCAGGTTGCTTCTGCAGGTACAGGGAAGTTTTAGCATGTGCAAGGTACCATGAATTCTCTTCAGTACCAGGAGACATTGGAGGGAAATATAATGCAGTCTGTCACAAACCTGAAGCTTGGGAGACGTTGGACCTTTCAACAGGACAATGATCACAAGCATACCTCCAAGTCCACTAGAGCATGGTTGCAGATTAAAGGCTGTAACATTTTGGAGTGGGCATCGCAGTCACCAGACTTAAATCCAATTAAGAACCTCTAGTGGGACTTGAAGAAAGCAGTTGCAGCGCACAAGCCTAAGAATGTGACTGAACTGGAGGCTTTTGCCCATGTAGAATTAGCTAAGATACCCGTAGATCGCTGCAAGAAACTTGTGTCAAGCTATGCTTCATGTTTAAAAGCTGTTATAACTGGAAAAGGATGTTATACTAAGTACTAAGAATGAATGTCCCTTGGGAGTTGAATAAAACTGATAATGATGTGAGCACAAAAAAGACATGTGTGGTTATTTCATTATTAATGTTATGTTATATTTGTCTGACTTACAAGTGCCTCTTTCATTTCATTGTAAACAAGATGACTGAAATGATCAAAATCAATGTCAAAATGGCCAAAACACTCAATTTCAGTGGGGGTTGAATAATTTTGATATCTAATATGTTATCTGGCCATCCCTGTTTTCAATCAATCCTGCTTGAAACCACAATGTCCATTGCTTTGCATGTGACCGCGGGGTTTCCATGCAATTTGCATATGAATGTCCTGTGGCCCCCCGAGCCCCGGGGCTTCGGGACATTCATATGCAAATTGGGCTATCTTCAAAGAGCACACCTGGAATATCACCCCCATTGTCATTTCCAGATGTGGTCTTTGAAGTTAACCCTTTCAAAGGGTGCCAAATGCCATTGTATTGGATACAGTGATAACCACATCCAATACAATTCAAAGTAAAACAAAAACAAAACACATTTCCAATTGTAATAAAAAATGTATTATAAACAAACATAAATACTGTTTTGAAATCTTTCATACCAAATAAGTATTTAAGAGATTTTATCATTCAAATTATACATTTTATAATATTTTTAATGTACTTTTCTTAATAATAATTGTGTGTTTCAAACATTATTATATTCAGGATGTCTATTAGACACTTATACGGACAGATTTTGGGATGTTACAGGCCTACAACACAAAAAAAAATTCCATTAGAGTATATGGTGCGCTTTTGGTACAGAAATCTGTACCTCAGCAGTGCGCTAGGGAGGTTAAGATACTGTTATAATGTGTTTTGATACATCCAATGTACAATGTATTTTTACTGTAAATGCGAAATGCAAGCACCAGACTATAACCATATTGTATATTTAAAGTTCTCTTTAAGAACGTTGTGTTCTTTAAAAGAAAACTTTCACTGTAAGTTGAACATTTTAGTATACTCTACATATTTTAAGATTTAATGTATAAAAAAGTATTTTCTTCTGTAATTGTGTTCATAAGTCTAAAATGCGGTGACAGCTAAAATATATGCTAAAATAAAAAAGCTTAATCTATGTAAGGTATTGCCTTTTTAAAAGTTTTTGCAATCTACAACATTTCTATATCTGTGAAAAAAGTAATACCACCTCAGTTCAGTACTTACCGCACTATGGTCCATGAAAAAGGTAAGTATTTATGGGAATAATGTGCATATCTGTGTGTGGCAACATTGATCAGTTTCCATCAAGTCCGGTAATCTAATATAATGATTTTGATTAGAATGCTGAAATGTTATAGTATACAAATTAAATACCTCACAGGTTATTAACCTTATGACTAAGATAATGTGTGATATAATGAGATAATGAGTCACTGCAAACTATACCTAAAAAAAAGGTATATTATATTTAAATGTTACTAATATTGTTTACACTATGTATGTAAAAGAATACTACTCCGCAGGATATATGCAAACTATCGCATGTATATAGCTTAACTCTTCGTAATATTATCATAATTTGTCTATTATATATATATTCAGTAAATAAAGTTCCAATCTGAAGACAAGAAGGTGGGCTGTTTATAATTACCTGTTATACTCAATCAATTTTCATCTAAAATGCAGAATTTATATAGTGACAACATTTATAGTATGTGTATTATTTTCCACAATTTTCCATACTGGAATACTTATACACCTTTAGATCACTCCATACGTTTTCCATTAGATCTACAAACAACTATGTAGTATAGTGGCCTCCCTGATACATAGTAATTGGAAGGATTAGAAAGGTCCTCATATTACATGGTTTTGGTAAAACAAAAGGTGTATGGTAAGATTGTAAGGTGTATGGGGCCTTTACTGGTACTAATTAACTAGGTTAAACTTTACTAGAAATACAATTATATTCCATTTTACAAGCTTTTCCTATTTTTTGGTCATGCTTTTACCTCTTGACGAATAATAGAAAGAAATAGCTCTGTAAATAGCAGTTGTGACCCATCTGTTCTTATCTGTTCTCTGTATATGTAATATACTGACTGCTGGCTAATAATGATTTCAAAGAAATGTTATTTTAGAAAAACTTTTACAAGTTATCAAAAAGGCCATTTTGTAAATGTAGTTGACATACTGTATTTTCCTGGTGTACTTTTGAACCCAGGAAAATCTTCTCAAAAGTCAGGGGTCGTCTTATACGCCAAGTGCT
>CM070034.1:68603404-68615256 GCA_036250615.1 Ptychadena robeensis | reverse complement strand
TAAAATTATTCCTCAAAAATACCACTTGCCTAATAATTCTGCACTCCCTGTATAAGTACAAAATTCACATCTACAAGATATAAAATTGAATAACCTTACCTGGCTGTTACTGCTTTTCTTTCAATGAAATCAATGACTGGATTAAAGGCAGTTCCCAATGCTACCATAGCAAGATTTTTTAATTTACACAATTACAGTTTCAGATAATACAATTAAATATAGTGTCCTAGCAATTGTCCTCATACTCTATGGTAGCTCAAAGAACTGCAAATTGACAAACCAAGAATGAAAGCATGAACTGCATGCTTGACTGGTTCTCTAATAGGTAAGAAGATTGAAAAAATATAGTAAGTAAATGGGGGAAAGAGAAAATATTAAATTTCTGTTTCTTTCTGTTAATGTAACTTAGTGACAAGGACATTTAATTTTAAAGACGTTAGGCACAGGTAATGCAAGACCACCTTAAAAAGTGGTGAGTCCAAGTAGGTCTACAAATTAAAAAGAAAAACAGGATTTTATTGGGTTGGAAAAATCAGCGGTAAGACTAGTTCACTCAATCTTATCTCCAACTATAAAGCACTATGTTCGAGAGAGGCAATCTTATTCATATAATGCCAATTTGATATTATAAAGTTAAAAAGTCTTTATTGAAATCAATAAAGAGATTAAATCAAAAATTGTACCATATCGGACCATATAAAACAATAAAACATCACTTCACATCATCTGCTCTAAAAATATCTGAATGCATCACATCCCCATATTGATCTACAAAGATTACATTAATACATTCATAATACATATCCATCCATGAATGCAGTCTTTAGAGAACTTGGCAATCGGTATTTCTCCTACATGTTTCGCCCTTTCCGGGCTTTCCGGGAGGACCAACTATAAACAGTGCATACATATAAATATGAGTGGTTGGATTTAAAAATCTCTGTACATACATATGAGTGGTAGGATTTTATCTCCATTTTACACAAATCATTGTTGCTGAAGGTAACATCCCTTAATTATCTTAAGTAGCTCTTATATATAACATTAACAATCCAATAAATTTTTTACATTGTGATACATTTTAACTAATCCTAATACAGTCAATGGTTCTACCCCTCATTTTAAATTTAAGTCTACCATGGTAGATACAATTTATATATAAAGATACAACACGTTCCACTTACAGATTGCTTTGTGGGGTAAGATTAAGTTTGGACTCAAAGTGTCGAGGCGTACGTGTGGGCAGCGAACCAACAAGTCACAGATACCCCAATTGGTAGTAGAACAGGAAACTTTACCCCCTTGTGAGGGAAATAGAAACTACCCTCACAGATGGAAAAATGGGTTCACGGTCAGTCCTTTAAATTTAATGGATGGATTAGGATGGGCATGGGATGGTTAGCATAGGGGGTCATGTGGACCTTTGGCCATTCCCTCTCCTTCACCATCATTCCTCTTTGAGTCCTCCTTGACATCCCCACCACCACCACACCTATACAATCCCAAGCACAGGTGCTCCTCATTAAGTTGGATGAGGTTGCTGTTAAATGGGGTGGAGGGCTGACCCAATGGATGCTGGTGACTTCAGAGGAGACACATCCATTGAACAGTCAGGTTCTAGTTTTGTGAGAACAACTGTTGGTTCAGTCTTTTGGGGATCCACAACATGGGAGACCTGTTTTGTTTGATTGATACTTATTCAT
The DNA here is from genome assembly GCA_036250615.1 of Ptychadena robeensis. Lineage (NCBI taxonomy): Eukaryota > Metazoa > Chordata > Amphibia > Anura > Ptychadenidae > Ptychadena > Ptychadena robeensis. The sequence goes on along the minus strand of CM070034.1, from coordinate 68,613,553 downwards.
GTATCTACTACAGTTCTGGGTGGACCTCTGGACATAGAGGAGTATTGGGTCTCCACACCTTTATTGGATATAATTCCCTTGAGTGGTAATTGGTTTCAATTCAAGGTAGGGACGTTTTATACATAAATGGTCAGCTCACAATTAATATGCACAAGCAGGAATGGTTGAAAATTAAAAAGTAATCCAACTTGCCTGTTTGAAAAATGTCTAAAACCTGTTAAAATATTCTTATAAAAACAATCAGAAAATGTTATCATACTTACTGTTATTTTCCTTTCCTGATTAGCTGCATGTCAGCACACACTGAATGGACTCAAGGGTGGCTCACTCCTGGCTCAAATTAGCTCTTTGAGAAGTCATTAGGCTAGGGGTTCACATACTTTTTCCACCCTGCACTGTGAATGTTTACATGTTTTGTTCAATACAAACATGAACACATATAATGTTTGTGTAGTATTATTTTAAGAAGACTGTGTTTTTCTATTAGTGTGACTTTGGTGTGACACATTGACCAATTCATGCAAAACTATACGTTATCCCAAAGGGTTTACATATTTTTTCTTGCAACTGTATGTTATTTTAACTAGTGATGACTGAACTGTCTGCAGGGGTGTTCAACCCCCGTTCAACGGCTAGAAGAAGTTTATTATTTTTCCGCCGGATCCAGTCTCTAGTGTACCTCAGTTGGCTTTAAAACCAGAAGTGATGTCAGGTCCAGTAATCGGAATAAGCCGGCACTCCTCCATTAACATGGATGTCTATGGCGCCGCCCCCCCCCCCCCTTCCGCGTCACCGTGACGCGATCGTGGCGGTGCCAAAAACCCAGAAATGCTGCAGCGATGAAGACACTAGCTGCAGCTTTCCGGGGAGGCATAGGGTCTCCCCGCCGCCGGCTTCCCCTGCGGTTGAGAGGACCCTGTTAGGTCCGCTAGGGAGGTTAAGGAAAAGATATGTCAATGATCACATTGGAAGACTTATGTTATTGTGATCACACAGATCTTTGTACAGATGAACAGAGATACAAAATCAGCAATATTTATCTACATAAGTTATATTAAGATTTGAAATAAAGATTTTTTTTAATTAAAATGTATTTGAAAAAAAAATCATTACTTACTTATGAGTAAATGTAGAGAATATAATATACTAGCACATGCTTGGTTTTGTGTGGTGTATAACACATGTTGCCATCATCCCAAATCAACAAACAAGAACAACAAAAAATTTGCACCTACAACTGCTTAATCCCTCAAAGAAGGGGGAAGCAGGGTATTTTTAAGGCAACAGTTGAATTTACATACAAAGTAAATACACTGTTAAATTTATTTAATATCATGTAGCGCCAACATATGACACAGCACTGTACAGTTAATCACCAATGTGGCCAAAACTCTTGCCTTGAAATCAATGGGCATAAAATATGATGCATACAATATTCACTTAAAAAAAGGGTATGTAATGTACGTGCTCTTATTTATTTTTTATAACATTTTCTGCTTAAAATGTTGTATGATGTATAGTCAGAAGGTCTAGCGGATCCTTTTTTGGGCATATTTTGTTAAGTGAAACTATAACATAAAAAAGGAAATTTCATGCAAAACACTGTTCTACTTTTGGTACAGAAATTTGGACCTCAGTGAACCCTCAGGGAGGTTAACAACTTGTTTGACAGCAGCATGATTTGTGAATGTGTTATCAATGAGATGATTATCAACAAGTTATTACATCTACAAGAAACATCCTCACCCACGTAACCCTAATGTGAATCAGAAAGTGCCTATGAATAGATGTAAATCACATTTTCATATAATAATAGACTTTAGATCAAAGAAAGCGTACAGTATAAATGAAAAAAAAAATGCTACACATGATTCTATAATCGTTCCATCGCATACCGACAAAGTCTTATTTATAGTTTAAATATTCATCAGAAATTACATTGTTTAGGAATATTCATCTCTTAATTATAGTCAGGTATCATCCTGCACCATCTGCTATGATATGGCGTGTCACAATAAGTTATATCTTTTCCTCAAGAAATATGCTTTTATTGCTTGATAACCAAGGGCAAGCAGAGTTTTATAGTGTTCACACCTATTTTCTGCTATGGTGCTGTATTTCCATCCAGACTTTTTTAGATGCACTAAATAATTCAGACTCTTTTTTTTGTATATAATTCTGTTTTTAGCATTCTCAACACATTAACACACATTCAGAGCTGACACAGTATACAGTGAAGTCATTTTGAAATCAGGTTTGATTGACTTGTAATCAGTTAGTTAATTGGTAGAAATATGAAATTAAATAGTGAATACCGTATATACTTGAGTATAAGCCGACCCGAATATAAGCCGAAGTACCGAATTTAAAAAAAAAACCTGCAAAAACCAAATGACTCGAGTATAAGCCTAGGGAGGGAAATGCAGCAACTAAGGCACAAAAACACACAGCAAATGTACTTTTGTTTTGAGGTGTAATTACCTAATTCAGCAGATTTTTAAGTTAATTAGCCCCTGAACATGATATCATCACTAAAATTGTTAGACATGTAGAGAAGTTGTAAAGGAAAAACTATTGTTCTGGCATATCTAGTTTTTGCACAAAATAAGTTCAGATTTGACTTGACCTAATTAATGCAAAAACAACATATGATAGAGCAATAATTTTTTTTTTCAAATGTTCTTACAACCCTTCTCTACATCTCCTACAAATCTGGTGATGATAGCATGTTTGGAGGCTCATAAAGTCCACCTACAAAATGCAGTGATTTTGATTTTTTGACCAGGTGAATCAGGTAATATTGTCCTGGAATCTGCCCAGCCGATCCAATAAGAAATGGCCGGCACACAAAGGGTGCCCCACCGATTCTCGGGACTAGTGGCCGTACGTGATGGCGTCATCAAGCACGGTCGGTTGGCTGAGCAGTTGACGGGAAAACGACTAGTTTATGCCCAGCTTTAATCAGATAAATCAATCCCCTATACCCCTATATGGCCTCAACTTTAACTAGAAAATATACACATTAGAAAAAGTCTTCACTTGAGTGGGGCTTCTAGTTGTGGCCAGAGTATTATTTTCCCCAGTCATTGTAAGTTTAAGTTGGTTCTAGATATTTAAAACTCCCTGATTACAAGTAGTAATGAGCAGAATAGGCAATATTCGTATTCTCAAAATATCCCAAAAAAATTTGCCTACTATCCTCCAAAAATGGTTAATTCAAGAATTCAGGATGTCCAGTCATTATAACCTTCAATGCGCAATAGATTTTCTCAATAGATAGTGCCAATATTCGCATATTTTCACGAAAAACACAATCACAAGAAAACGAATAACTAATTACCTTCCTTGCACAAATCGGCACTTGTACATGTACCTATTGGGAATGCAATGCACGGTAGGTCGGGTACTGATGTAAAAAATCTGGAATATTCGCGATTATGAAAATATAACACTATCTTCGAGATCTTCGCAAACTTTTGTAGTACCAATATTTGCAAAAACAAAATAGTGATTCGAATATTCGGGATGAACACTTATTACAAGGTATTTTATTTAAATATGTAATGTAAAATGAATTGACTTTTATTGATAATTGAGTGCACTTTTAAAAGGCATGTGGCTCCCCAAATGAACGTAGAAAGGTGCTCTGGTCAGATGAGACTAAAATGTAACTTTTCTGCCACCAATAAAAATACTAAATCTGGTCAACCCCAACACATCCTATCATCCCAAGAACACCATCGCCACAGTAAAATGTAAAATATGGTGGTGGCAGGGATATACAGTACATGGATATTCTTGAGCAAGACCAGTGTCAGTCTGCGTTATTGTTGAGCTTGAATATTCATATTGCGAATATATTGAATGAATATTATCTATTTGAAAATTCGCAAATTTCACGAATATGGAGGCAGATATTCACAATTTCGAATATTCACAATATTTTGCAATACAAAAATAATAATAAAGGTAAACACAATGCAATGTTATGCGAATATATATTCATAATGCATAGTCATGCACTTGAATTGTGAATATTTACAAATATCGATTTGAATATTAGCAGAATTATTTGCAGAATATAGCGAATTCAAATATTGCCTATGCCGCTCATCACTAGTCTGTGTGTGATGAGAATGAGACAGATGCACACCTTCCACCAGGACAATGATGTTAACTGTATACTGCTAAAGCAAAATGATCTAAAGATTTGAAAGGGAAACATTTAAGTGTGTGGGAATGGACTAGTCAAAGTCCAGACCTCAATCCAGTCAGTCAGACTTAAAAATTGCTGTTCACAAGCAGCAAAAAAAACAATAAATATGAAGGATCTGGGGGAGTTTTGCCTTGAGAAATGGGCAACATCAGTGGCAAAATGTGACAAGCTCATAGAGACTTGCAAAGTGACTTGCAGCTGTACTTACCGGTGGCTAAACAAAGTACTGGGAGGGGAAAACACTTATACAAGCTGCAGTTTTCTGTTATTTTGTTCTATTTGTTGTTTGCTTCACAATATAAAAATGATACATCTACAAAGTTATGGTCATGTTCTGTAAATTAAATTGTGCAAACACAAGTAATCCATTACCATATTGCGAGACAACAAAAAATGCCAATACTTTTGCAAGGCATTGTAGCTAATTTTTTTTCACTTTACTTAGTTCACCAAATTAATTATATTCACATTGCAAAGTGCACCTGCTGTATCTTTCTAGTAAACCAACCATAATGTTGAATTCATTTATCTCCGCCAATAGGTGCCATCTTAACAGATAATATCGCTAAAGCAGAACCTATTAAATGCAAAACAAATATCTATTTTCTGAAGAAAAAAAGGAATGTATTCAACTCTCTGTGAACAACAACGTATAGCTATAATTATAGACAAACACCACAGAGATGTAAACAAGCAATAGATCAAAAACATGTGGGCATTACCTTTAGCAAATTATAATGTGAACTGTATTATCTAGGATTCTGAACATTGTTTAATATGTTTAAAAAACAGCATTTCCTAACCAACAAAAGCTAATGTAACAAGAACTTTGACAGAGATTCACCTATATTGGAAAAAGGTTTAAACTTTAGGTTACAGTAATCAGACTGCTGTGTTAGTCTAAAGCACAGAGAAATGCAAAATGCAATATACCATTTATTTTGAATTGCAACCTAATTGCATTAAAAATGGTAAAACCGGTTCTTAATGTTATAAAGAAAACCTGTTCTACAGTGCACACTTGTGCATGCTGCATTATCCATTATCCAAACTGTCTGACAGTGGTCCATTGTGTGTTAATGCACTGCGTATGGAAACCTGTCTACAATACAGTAACACATACATGTTTTGTTGGGTTAAAGACAGTGCAGAACACTACTGTAAAACAATGTATCGTTTTTTGCTTAAATAATGCAGCCATAGTTAAAACACCAGGGAGGTTATTATTGCTATTAATATGAAATATTTTCAATAACAAGTTGTGGATGCAGACTGAGATAGGAAACCTGCAAGAGCCAATCAGAATTCACTTTACTGCATAACCTCATGTCTGCCTTGTAAAAAGAGGTGTCAGTGCACTTGCTCTACTCAACTATTTCTAATACAGTATAGCCTTTCTCCATACATTTTTCTAATGCAACCAAGAAACAAATATGTTGGTAAAAATACATATAAGCCTCAACTTTGCAAAGTTATAATGCTATCATTTTCACATTTAGGGGGCCGAGGATCTAATTGGATACAGCTACCTCTTGTGGTAAAGAAAGGAGAATGCTGAGTGTAAGAAAATTTCAATTAAAAGTGTCTAGCACAGTAGGTCCAATGTAAAATATCTTAGGTACTTATGAATACAATTATACCTCACGTACCAATAGAGATATTTTACACTGGACCTTCTGTGCTAGACTGACAATATAAATGATTAGGATAGATCTACTATACAAAAGGAGGGATAGATGGGGCATAAAATCCATGTATTACATGTATTGGCATTGCAATATAATAAATGTCTTTATTATTAATGTCAACAATCAGTCATTTAAAACATGAAAAATTGATATGGGTGTCTCTGTATAACTGCCTTGATTTGCAGTGCATCTGATTTACACTCATCATATATTAGCTTCTGTACGTTAAACTGTGTGTGTGTGTGTGTATGTCATCTTTAAACAGTTTATTAATAAACAATGGTCATTACTTACAAATGTCAAACTCTCTCGCTTCTGCTAAAGCCAACACTTAAGCAACTAAATTGTCATCCTGTATAAAGGGTTATATTGTATTTTTACTTAATTGTTGCAAAACTGTATAAAAAACTGAATCAAAAAGTACATTTCAAGTATTTCTGCTGTTTATTGTGTTTTACATTGCCTACAGAAAAATAAACAAATCTGTTTCATCTAGAATTTAAATTACTATTAGTGTTTGTACTAAACAAATTTAAACTTACTCCTGCTGTTTTATTGCTGATATAATTATTCTGGAAGTTTCCTGTTCACAAATATAACATAATGTAGCACAGTTATAATGATAAGTTTCTAAGTTTTAGTAGTCAAAGAAGGGACATTCCGCCAACAGAAATTTAAAGTTGTTATGATATATAAAAAATTTCCATTTAAAACTTTAACTGTAGCCTCTATATATGCTGCTGTATTTATAGCCGCAATTATTACTTAATTTATGTTTTTTATGCTGAATATGAATATGAAGGGAGGTATTCAACCTAATTAATGTAAAAAGAAAACCTATTAAAAACATACAATTATTCTTAATGTGTGCAGTAATTAAGCAAATTATATGTTTAATTGGCTGAATTCATTGGTATGTGTAGTCAATAGAAAGAAAATGATGTTTTCACAAATGCCATTGGGCACTTTTAGCTTGCATTCATTGAAATGTTTTTTTAATAATAATGCTAGATTTCTTTTGAAGATATATTAAGCTATTCAGGCTTTTTAATTAAGGAACCTAAAAACCTACAATTTTTAATACTGTACATATTTAGAAATTTTGTAGAAAGCAATAGCTAGCAGAAAGCACTACTACCGACTACCATTTCTTTGCAAGAACATAGGTAAGCTTTCAGTTTTTAGATCTCAAATTCTGTTGTTCTCTATGGGAAATAACAATAGTAAGGTAGTAGGTCTAAATGCAGGGGAGTTTTGGGGGTAAAGAAGGAATGTATTGGATTAAGTGGTACTTTACGGATCTGTGGCATTCAATTAGTTTATTGAGTGTTTAGTAGAGTATATTGGAGAGGATTTAAGGACACTTCAAGTGTGGGTTAGGGGCAGTTCAGTGGGATAAGAAGCACTTTATAAAATGAAGATCAATGTTTGGGACTGTAGAGAACTGCAAAAGGCTGGAAGGAACCACAAGGGCCTTAGGTGCTGTACAGGGCTGAAGGCTATTCAGCTAAGTTGAAGGCAATGGAGAAGTATAGAGAAAACTGCAGAGGACATAGCTCATTCAAAATTTCAGTGACGAATTCCACTTCATTGATTGCAGTTCTTTGGAGACTTTCCTTTAGGACAGATAAAGGGAAATAAAGGAGGTTTTTCTTCACTTCCTAGTTGGTCACCTACTATGATTTAACATCTAGTGGCCCTGATTTTAATGAGGTCCATAACAGCAATGGCGCTCTTGGCCATGGGCTGTGTTGCCTAGTAACTAATTAATTCCAGACACAGGCCTAATAGGCCAGGCAACTAGTATTTTCATGAGAAGCTCTGCAAAGGTAGCCCCCTGTAGTCACAGCAGGTGACACCAGAGCAACAGTGACACTGTAGATTCAAAGGTGTGGACCCACTGGACCTAAGGTCCAGTCTAAGGGACCACCTGGTGTTTACTAGAGCACCCTTCAAGGTGAGATGGGCTTTGCTGCAGGCGATTCCCACGTTGCGGTTCCTGGATGGCCCTGTGCAAGTTGGCAGCTGATGATTTACTGAGACGTAGAGCCAGGGGTGAAGAGATTAAGGGAGTCTGTAGGCCATAACAAGAGTCTGGAGTTGGGAAGCCGGGGGGAATTACCGGGAAGAAGTGCAGAGGATCAAGAGGTAGGCTGAATCGGTTGGACAAGCAGAGAGTCTGGAACTAAGTCAACAAGACTTCCTTCAATAGGGCAGGAGGGAGGAACACAACTAGTATCCAGAGGGAGCTCTCCTTCTGGACAGTTAACCCTCTGAAGTAGGGAAAGTATTAGAAAACAAATCTGCATATAGAGAGAGAAGCAGCAGACACAGATCCCCTTGCCGGGTGGGGATCTGTGATACTCCCTTGTTTAAAGCTTGGGCCACTTTCCAAATTCTTGCTATAATGCTATAATATTAACTTTAAACATTGCACTTTCAATATTCATATTGCCTTGTTGTAGATTTTCCAGAAAATGTGTTTTTCATATAATTTAATATGACTGTGCAATAAAGTATTGTTACACTTGATCTTCATTCAGATTGTAAATTACTTTACAAAACAAGTTGTATGTAAAAGTGAATCTAATCAGGTAGTTGGATGGAGAATGCATCGCTGGCATTTTATGTATCAAGTTCTGATTGACACAAAACAGATGGTTTTTCTCACAGATATGAAACATAATATCCTTGAACCAGATGGACCTGTAGATGTCAAAGCCAGAACTACATGTTAAACATATAAATGTCATGCTAAAGTGTTACAAAAAAAAGTATTGTCTTGTTGTAATTTAAAATAAAAGATTTATTTATACAGCAAACTAAAAAGAATATTAATTCTGTAAAAATAGCAAAAAAATATAAATATACACTAAGGGTTTGTTCAATACTGACATCAGCTGCTGTTTGCCCCTGATTTGATGGTGGATTTCCTGCAGTTTATGGCACATTACCGCCCTATTCCCAGAAATGCACCCTATATTTATATGGGGTAATCGAGCCTAATGCAGTTCCGGTTCCCATGTCCCGTTCACATTAAATGGGAAATGGTGTGTCTGCATCTTTTCTCCGCATCAAGTCTTTAAGCATAACTATAATTATTTAAACAACAATTGTACAACTACACATTAAAACGCCATGAGTGAGGGGTTTTTAAGCTTAGTGATGGGAGATTTAGAGGGGTCTTTAACTTAATGTATATAAAATATGTATGCATAACACATGTATACACTAAGTTATTTGATTGATGTGTCTTTTTTAATGCTTTTATTTTTTGTTGCCACTGTGTGGAGGACTCTGACCTGTATTTAGTTTTGTTGGACCTGTTAACTTGGGAAAGATCAACTGAAAACAAAGTTCTGGTTTATTTATTCGTATTCATATATGCTGACCTAGTTTACTGTATATGTACATCTTAATTTGTATTTTACGTTTTTATGCTGGTTTTTATGTTATGCTGTATTTTTTAATTCTGGTGCACTGCATGAGGTGAAGTATAGTGTTTTACCATAAATCTGTTCCTATAAACTGTAGAAAAAAAGATTGCTAAAATATAAATGTGTCATTTTGATGCACATCTATTTAACAGATTGTGACATGTGAAGTAATTCTTTTAAAAACTGCTTTGCACAATTGGCATTTTTCAGACAGACTTTTCATCAAACAGGGTTGATTTTCTAAAATAGACATTTAAACTCATTTTTACTCAGATTTCAAGCATGGACATAGGAAGATCACTTTATTATTTTGTATTCCTCTGCAGATATTCAATGCTTGATACTACCCAAAGTTTCCCAAACTGATATTTTCCCTTCTTTACTAAGATATTACCTCATAGTAGTAGTAGTTCGTAGTAAGATTAGTCTTGACTTTTATAGAGTTAGTAAATATACTCCCATACAAGCTGAACTCTAACCCAATTTATCCAGCAAAAAGGTCAAATGTTTCATTATTCTGTATGTTCTAGCATGTATTGAAAGTATTATAAATCACTACTGTCATCTAGTATCTTTATTGACTGAATTTTGCGCACCATTTGTTTAAATCGTTAGTTATCTCTTGTGAATAGTATTAAGGAAAGTTCCTGCATTATGGTCTTCTAGGCACCTTAATCTTTAGGCACTCACTCTTACTAAGAGAGTACCCACATAGCATACACCACATACTACATACGCACACCTTTTTGGAAGAAGCCATTAATACCCTGTTTCCCTGATGATAATCCATCCCCATCAAATAAGCCAA
>CM070034.1:68585357-68598436 GCA_036250615.1 Ptychadena robeensis | reverse complement strand
GAGCAACAACACCATGAAGTCCAAAAAACACACCAGACATGTTACGTTGCTAACAAAGAAACATCAATACATATAATTATCTCCGCTAATATAGTGAGATAATTATATGTATTGATGTTTCTTTGTTAGCAACGTATAGAACCTGTTATGTGAGATACATGCACTGTCTGATTTTCTGTATTGCTTTGTATGCTTTATATTTGTTATACTTCAATATATACCTTGTGTCACAATTAGGTGAATAAACCTTCTATTGATTTATTTTGCCGTTTAAAAGTCCCAATTTTCCGGTGTACCTGGTAGACATACGTGCCTCCGGGTAACGGGTGCCACCACACACTGATTTTCATCGTGTGTAACTGCTTTTCAAATGTTAAAATAACAACTGTAACTCAATGAAAGCTACAGAATGTATTTCCAACTCTATCAAAAACAAATCTCCACTTTCCAATCATTACCCATTGATAGATGAGCTAAATAGTTATCAATAGTAAGATATTTAGGTCAGAGTCTTAAAACTACCCTTAACATAAGAATATATAAGTCTATATATTTAAATATCAAAAAATAGATGCTAAATCAATACTATTTGTATTCATTTTAAACAAGGTATCAGAAAGCTAGATTAATTTTATAGTTTCCAGACATAGATGACAATTTTTTAAATCTCTGAGGGCATTTCATCGTAGCTTTGATTAACATAATGTTGTTACCTTTCAGAGATTTTGTGTGTGAACATATTTTATGAACTGATGAACTGGCTTCCACCATGAATAATTAATCTGTTGAACATATATCAGTCAGAAGAAAGATTTAGTGTTGTCACAAAGAGTGCTCTGGGACTCCTTTAAGATTTATAGTTATGATTCCTTTAAGCCATAGCACTTTAGATTATGAATCATAGTTTTTATGCACAGATTTTCCTAATGATAATTATTCACACATTTATATGCATAGGTTTGATAGAAACAGTTATTAGATTTTTTTTTAGCTTTTTTTAAAGTTACTAATTATTATGGGTTTTAGAAACACATTTTGACAAGATTGCATGCAAACTTAATTTTTTAAGTTTAAAAAGCACTATACTCCCCTTTGGTTCTTCATGTCTCTCTCCTCATTATAGGTTTAATCTGTAAATAAAAAAAAACATTCCCTGTAATGTGGAAATTCCTAATATCCCTTGTAGTGATGATCACGAATATTCAGATTCCGAATATTAATTGCGAATATTGGCAATTCGGAAATTCGCGAAGATGGTGAATATATTGCCGAATATTCGCAATTCCGGATATTCTGTACTTTTTATCCATTACACATGCCTCTCAATGCAAGTGGACGAATGGGAAGGCTGCAACAAGAGCTTAGCAACACCATCAACAGTTTTTTAACCTCCCTAGCGCACTGCTGAGGTCCAGATTTCTGTACCAGAAGCGCACCATAGACTCTAATGGAATTTTTTTTTGTGTTGTAGGCTTGTAACTTCCAAAAATTTGTCCGTACAAGGGTCTAATAGACATCCGGACTATAATAATGTTTGAAACACACAATTATTATAAAAAAATTATGAAATGTATCATTTGAATGCTTAAATCTCTTGAATACTTATTTGGTGAAAGATTTCAAAACAGTATTTATTGATTTCAAAACAGTATTTATGTTTGTATATAATTACATTTTTATTTTGTTTTGAATTGTATTGGATACAGTTATCATTTTATCCAATACAATGGCATTCTCTGAAAGGGTTAACTTCAAAGATCACATCTGGAATGACAATAGGGGTGATATTCCAGGTGTGCTCTTTGAAGATATCCCAATTTGCATATTAATATCCCAATTTGCACATGAATGCCCCCGCATGGGACATTCATGTGCAAATTAGGCTGGCAGAGCACCTGCTTGCTTCAGATCCCGGCACAGAGCAGAGTGTGCAGCTGGAGGATCTGAGCTGAGCTGGACGGCACTAACTCGTCAGCTGCAATACTGCATAAGCAAGTGCAGGACGAGATGGTGCCGTCAGAAGCGCTAGGGAGGTTAAATGAATATTGGGGTGATGCGAATATTGCGAAAATTTGTCACATTAATAATTTGCATTAAATTTGCGCCATGTTAAACATATATATTGCGTGTGCGAAATTCGCAATAAAAACTGCCGATATTCGCAATAAAAAAAAACCTGAATATTGCCGAATGCGAATATTTTCCGAATGTTTTCCATAAAATTTGCGGCATGCCGTGAATACGAATGTTGACTATGCCGCTCATCACTAATCCCTTGTAGCTTTACCCTCAGATAACATCACAGTGGGAAGAAAGCCCAGTGACTGTAACTGCAGTCACAGACGCAAAAAGACAAAATCCCATCTGTATACAAAAATATGGAGATACATTGTCTCCAATAAAACCCCAGTATCTGGCGGCCTCTAGAGGCAGATAAATCTCTCATATGGTTTCAGGGAACAGCTGTAAAGTATTTTTGTTTGCATAAAGGGGCAGTCTCCACCATTGTGCATTTCTGAATGCCTCTGTGTCTGCACACTATGTTCAGAGGCTTGAACACAGCCTGCACATTGCTCATGTAAATTTTCCATGAAAGAATTTTTACCTCATCCTCCTGTTTGCAGGCTGTCGTGTGTTAAATGGTTACATTGTTTTTCTAGGTCTGGGGCATAAGCTAGCATCAGTACAGATTTCTTTTAAATACTTTAAATTTTTTAAAAAAATCTTAAATAAAAATCCCCAAAAAAATCTTAAATAAAAATCCAAAAAAAAATCTTAAATAAAAATCCCAAAAAAATCTAATTTGCTAAAAAAGCTAATTTGTCAAAACCAAAATTCAATAAACAGATTGACCTTAAGGTGATTTCATAGTAAAAGTTACTCCCAACATGTGTAGGCACACCCTGAAAAACTAACATTCAGAATGTATTATCTGCAATGAATTTTCCCAGCTGGTATTTACTAATATTTACCCAAAGTGAAGCCTGGACTGGGAGGCACATGATATAAACATGCATTTGTGGTTATTACTATCATGAACGTTTGTGCTTAAATATTTAACAGAACAGTTATAACAAACATCACAGCAAAAAAGAATCACAGTAAACATATAAGGCAGGTGCATATATTGGTTTTTCAACCAGTAATGTGTTCTTGCAGGATGGGGTAGACCATTGTAAATCTACAGAATTGTCCTATTCCAACATTTGGAATTTGCTTTTTCTCTTAGCAGTATATTTAGCCTTGAATTTACTTCTTACTCCACTGAATAAAAATATAAAACTACTTTACTTACCTCTAAGCCAGCACAATGGTGTAGAAGTGGATTACAATCCTTAAAAAATAAATTTACATGCTATTCCCTTGAGCCCTGGTAGTTCACATATCTAGTGGTGGCACTTTTTGGCAGTCTTCCTGTTTTAACTCTCCTGCAAAATTGAAAATAGTCACTAGATATCGCTAGATTATTGTTTTCTATTTCAATATGTTTACCGAATTTTTAAATTAACAGTACAAAATGTAAACATCTGGGAAAATTGTACACAGTATCAACAGTTACAATATAACAATAAACAATACAATAAAACAATCTTCCAGATCATTATTATTATTATTTTAGATAGATGCTGAAAATGTTTCTCCTGAGACTTGGGAATGGAACATTAATAAGTCAATGACATCACACAATAAAACATATCTCGACACCAAGCTTGGGAGCCTGTGACCAAGGACCTGTCCACATGCCTACTACTTTCACCTGATCAAGTCCTCATGACTATCTACTTCTAACCACTGTTAACCACATTACGAATTTGATTACGTCAGGCTGATGTTGGTCTGGGCCCGTTGTTGGGCAACTTTGTTGTGGCCTCCCGTTCCTTACTCTGTCGCCTCCGCCGCTGCTTGGCTTCTTGTTGTTCACAGTTTATTGTTATTTACACAAATACATGGATAAAGTTTACCCCCTGAGGAAGTTAAACTACGAAACGCGCGTTGGGGCACGCTCCTGCGGCTGGCAGGACATTATCCTAACGTTCTTTTTGAATTATTTTACAATGTTTGTACTACTGTGTACTTAACAATACGATATGTTTCTGTGTACAACACTAACACAAGAATGACCAACCCTGTAAGGTCAAATTGTGCGGTTTTTACTTTATGATTTATTTAGATACTTTTTCATTAAATTTTGTCACCAATTGACCGTCTTCCTGACATACTATTCTTACTTAGGCCGTTAAAGTCCCCATGCCCCTGCGATATTTCCCAGGGGGAAACTCAATCTCTGGTGGAAACCCCTAATTGGTTTCCTCCTCCAGATGATTAACCCTTATCTATATAATTCGGGATGTTGGCCTTACACATATGAATAGTGCAGCTTCTTGTTTATATAAAACATATCTCTCTTGGGCTTCAAGGAAACGATGATGCACTCCAGCACATCATTGGAGAAGTGGAGGACAGTGGAGAAAACAGGACAATAGAGATTAATTGATTAAAGCTAAGTTTTTTATGGGTGATTTGACTGTAAAGGCCCCCATACACGTCTAGATTTTTCGTTCAATCAACTTAATTCAATAATTTTTTTTTTGTTGATTGATTGAAAATCTATGGCAGCCCACATGGTTTAACTAACCTTAAACAATTCAAATTGGGAAAATTTTCAAAAAATGATCGGACATGCTGGAAAATATTAATCAGTTGTATTGAAATTGGACCTTAATTCAATTATGCTTTGAGCCGATCCAAAAAAAGTTAATCAAATATCTGTTACTACAGTTGGCATAGATTACAATCAATCACCGATTTCCCTGACCCAAAAAAATTGATCTTTTTAAGGACGAACGAAAAATCTAGACGTGTATGGGGCCCTTAAGATAGAGTACAGTATCTGAGTTTAGGTCCACTTTAAAATTTGCCACGATTCTTTCTTATATTTAACTTCATAAATGTTCCATAGCCCAAAATTATTCTGCCTTTTAGTTATGTTGTCTGGAGCGTAGCCATGTATATTCCATGCTATTTTGCAAAGGTAACATAAGTGCCATTTATAAGGAAATGTATGTGGTAAAAAAATCATATTTACAGATGATTTAAATTGCTCTTCTACTGAAAATTTTTGAGATTATACAGTAGCTATGACGGATGTTCTTTCACTTCTTTCACAATGCTGAAAATTGTCTATGTTTAACTCTCACCATTTGTAAAGCAACAAAATACACAGGAAAACATTATTGTTAAGTGAAATAACAGTGTGGTATGACATAGAAAAAATCTGTCCTCTAACTCCTCATTGTCTTTATATGTTAGCTTACCTGTCTTTGTCATCTTTGTAAAAAAGCAACCCACACACTTTTATGGGACAATTATACTCGTACCCTGCCATCTATGGTTAGATTATATCCTATTCAATTAGATAGGTGAGAAAAAAAACTAAAAATATGTATTGCTATAAAAAAATAAAATAAAATCTGTGGGAAAATGAACCCTTAAACTACTTTACTTTAAATACCGAATTCTGTGGATTATTAGACGCACCCTACCCAGAAGAGCATCTAATCCTAGTGAAATTACAGTGAAATGACCCAGCAGGAAGAGCAGGTGTTGAAGGGGGTAGGAAAGCTGTCAGAGACTGCCCCCATCTTCCCACGCACACAGATCTGGAGAAGGAATCATTCACACAAGCATGGATTGTCCCTCTGACAGCTTCCCCTTCTCAGTTAAACTCAGTACCTTGCCACAGGCGGCATGCAAAACCGTGATTTGGGGGCCAAAAAAATTGCAAAAAATATTGTAATCAATTAGTAACTTAATAACAAAATCAAGATTGTAAATAAACAATGTTTGGTTTCAGATTGTCATATATTGATTAGTGATGAGCGGCATAGGCAACATTCGTATTCGCGGCATGCCGTGAATTTTATGGAAAACATTTGGAAAATATTTGCATTCGGCAATATTCGGGGGTTTTTTATTGCGAATATCGGCAGTTTTTATTGCGAATTTCGTGCGCCATATATGTTTAACATGGCGCAAATTTTTATGTGAATTTTCAAAAGTGCCGATATACGCAATATTCGCATCACCCCAATATTCAATTAAAAAACTGTTGATGGTCGCAGGGAGTGTTGCTAAGCTCTTGTTGCAGCCTTTCCATTCATCCACTTGCATTGAGAGGCATGTGTAATGGATAAAAAATACCGAATATTTGGAATTGCGAACATTCGGCAATATATTCACCATCTTCGCGAATTTCCGAATTGCCGATATTGACAATTAATATTTGGAATCCGAATATTCGCGATCATCACTAATATTGATTAGTAATCTATCTTAAAAATCTACAATGTATATAAAAAGTGTTAAAATAGTAAGTATCCAGCCCTAGTCAAAGCATACCCTAAGGTGTGTAACACTAAAAACTTTTGTAGCGGCCATGTGCTATGTGGCGTGAGGGGGGGTGTGCTTTGTGGCCGTTTCTGACATTTTCTAAATGTGAATGCAAGTCTAGATGTGTTGTGATTGATTACACGAACTAAAACCTAATAGTGCGCCATTTTCCACTGTGCTATAAATAGGACACTGGTATGATGGGGTTTATATAGTGCCTTTATCTGAGTAAGCCTATTCTAACATAAAACTTGTTGATGGGTAAACAGATGGCATTCTATTAAACAAATGTGTACAACATTTTCCCCAACATTGGTTTAAATCTGTTTTTTTTTTACATTTTAGGATAGTTCATATTTTTAAAACTTTCTATGCGATTTCACATCTAAATGAATACAGAGAGTTTGGAGTTCAAGTGATACCCTTTATTGGCTAATTTAAGTCAATATACAGTCAAAAAGTTAAGACTTTTTGACTGTACATTGAGCAAAGAATAATATACAAAGAGAGATACATTGAGAATAAATAATACTCATAACAAAGAATCACATATTGAACCATACAAAACTATATTAGTTAAGGAATAGGTTCGAAACAGAATCAAAAGAAAGAGTGAAGAACAGAAAAAGAAAAAAATCATAAAAATCATTGCCCTTGATTTTTTTCCATTTTTTTAATTTCGCCTTGGGTACAGCATTAGAGAGTGAGAAATTGGAGATTAGGAACCATTTAGACCAGACCAAACTTTCCACATTTACTCAAATGTTGTGTGTTTGTATTAAACGTGTTTTGGGTGTCAGAGATTGTAAGAATAATTTTTATTATGTACAAAAAAGCTATGTACGTGCAGGAGTTCATTTCTGCTAAGGGGTCCAAAGATCTGGATTTCTACTTAATAATATATGACTGGTATGTGCAGATAATTCAAACAGATAATAATTAGTGAAATATTTTCTTTAAATTTCAACAAGCTGACTTTGTGAGTTCATTGTAAAACCCCATAAAATGGTATCATCGCCAAAATATACTGGAGATATTGAGATGTAGTTTTTTAATAAAGTAAGTAAAAGTAAAAATGTTCTCCAATGAATGATAATGTTGAATCTTACCACTACCTTCACATTTTCCTTTGTAAATCTGCAGTTTCTTTATGTTTGTGTGGGTTTAATTTTTATCCAGTAGACACTGTGGTGATGGATTGGAACTTACTAAACTGGCCCTAGAGCTTAGATATTATACAAAAAAACTAAGTTAAAAAAGAAAAGAGTAATCATAAAATGATCTGTGCATTTCTGCATAATATGACGGTGCCATAAAAAAGTGGATAGTTATAAAACAAAAAGTAAAAAAATAAAATTTAAGCATTTCTAGAGCACAGGTCAAAAACTTTAGACCATTTGTCATATGGAATGACAACCTTTATTGCACACCAACTTTTCTATTGCTAATTATCTCCTATGCAAGCACTATTTGCAGTTAAATGTATTTATTATTAAAAGTTATTGCCTAAGAGTGACATAGAATACCAAATCCAGGTCTGGGTGGCTTTATATTTGTCTAAGAAAGATAATACCCATTGTTAGCAGGGTCATAGTGTTGCAGCATCTGCCAGGGGAAATTAATTATTACAGTCCAGATAGCGGATGTCGTAAAACAAATTCAGCTGAAAGGATGAAAATAATAAACTATTCAGGTACTGGGTTTCTGTCAAACAAAATAAGATTACATGCCTGGGAAAGGCTAGATTGACAGATCTATACCAACACTGGCATGATTTATTGCAATGAAATGCGTTATCTCGTCATTCCTGAATAGTGAAAAAGCACATTGAGAATTATTTATTTTGTGAGATTTTTCACTGGCTCCTGATGAGAACAGGTTTTCACAAGCAATAATGTCCAGCATTGTCCAGCATTGATCGTTAAAAAGATAGATTCTTTCGGCACTGAATTAGTTTAATTTTGCACATAAATTGTCTCTAAATCCTACTGTGTCAGAGTATACACAACCTTCAAGAAGAGGTGTTTATTATCATAGACCCTTGAAGGTAATTTGTATACTGCTATAGAAACTGGTTAGCAATTAGGTTTTATTTGTTTATTGCAAATTAGACCATGTAAGTGATGCCTAATTAGCTGCAGTTTTATGCATATTTGCTGAGAACAGTGCTGTTAGTAAATTATTCTCTGTATGATGTAGTCCTTAATGTATAATCTTAAAACAGAAGAACTTGCCATCCATACTACTCTGAGTGGTCTCCGACAGCATTGAGTATTGTGTTGGTTTACAAATCATCTTTAGTTGTTCTACAATAGTAAAAAAAAAATTTGGGGTGGACCCACATCTAGCAGAGATAAAGCATGACCAAATTCAATGCTCTTGTATGTCTATTTACCGTGTTCTTGCTGTATGATTTTTTACTTTTTTAGTTTTATGATACCCTATCATAAAACTAAATAAAAAAAGATTTTTTAGTTTTATGATACCCTATTGCAGAGAATAAAACATTACAGTTATTAAAATGCAATAAAAATATTATTCCTATATTTCTTAATTCTTATTTTATACTATAATATCATAAAGAGATGAATAAGTTGAGTCTGTCTGCTCATTACATAGTCGCTTACTAGATCTTTAACTTATCTTACCCTTTAAACAAGACAAGGCAAACAACGGCCAACTGCCCATATCCAACCTGTTTAGGTTTTTAATTCAGCCTATTGTCACATTAGTGGCAAAATGATCTGGTTCTATGCAATGAGTGATGCTTATCCCTAGTGTCCCTTGAACATTACCTTAAGGATCACTGCGGCATGATGATGAAATTACTTAATTTAATAAGACTAAATTCACATGGTCTGAAACTGCTGCCCTAACACTATGTCCAGTGGTTGCACACTATGTGAGGGTGCTTGGATAGTGGTCGTTCAATACTGACAACCAACCCCCATGAAATTCTAATGGGCAACTGCCAAAAAAACAACATTTTCACACTGCATTCCATGTTTACAGGGCACGGGCCTGTTATGGGCAGATAAGGGGACGTGAACTAGGAACCACACAGAGAACCAGTATAGTGCAACTTGTCCATTTCATGAGGAACAGCACTATAACTGTTCAGGAGACTACAGGAGACAGGAGAAGAGGTCAGTGGTTCTTAAATGTATGAGAGCTGAACTGATAAACAAATATATCAATATAGGTAGTCCCAACCAACTGGTTAAGACAAGTAGGGGTGGCCAAGCCCAGGTGATTTAACGTGCCCTAAAGTCAGGGGGGAGGGGCACCACACTCTCCCTTAGTGCACCCACCACTCCATAGCCCCCCAGGGGGCCCTTCAACGCGTTTCAGCCCAAAATGTCTGGCCTCTTCAGGAGGGGATAATGGTTGGATTGATATTAAGGTAATCTAGATACTAGACAAAGTAGAAATAATGTTTAGCGTCACATCAGTGCGTATTTGTAAATTTCGTTTAGTCGTTTACATAGAAAAGTCATCACAATTTCACTAGTTCAAATGTATCGGTCATCATGGTATACAGAACAAAACACTGTAAAATTAATATTGTTATAACCAATATCTTACTATGTTTTAGGTATTCTACCAAAAAATCACATTGTATACATTTTCCCATTTGGGTTAGTGAAAATAGTGGTTTCCGGAGGTGTGGTATCACCCCCTAATGTAGGGTACATTATTGCAGGTTAAAATTCTTATTACATAATAAAACAAACTCTATCATGTAGATATCAGGTAGATTACCAGAATCCTGGGTATGGTGTCCCTGGTTAAATATCCATTGGATGGTTATACTAGGCTTGCCTGAAGTCAAAGGATATATTTGAACTAGTTCATTGTGACTTTTCTATGTAAACTACTTTATGTACAATTATGCACTGATGTGACTCTAAATATTATTTCTACTTTGTCAAGACTGTATTTGTGTGGATTACCTTAATATTGATCCAACCATTATCCCCTCCTGAAGAGACCAAACAACTTGGGCCGAAACACATTCAAGGGGCCCCCTAGGGGGCTATGGAGTTGTAAGGTGCCCCCCCCCCCCCCGACTTTAAACATCATGCCTACAATATGTATCTCAATCTCTCTGTTTTGACGCCTAATCTTTTATGGGACACTTGTGTTTTAATGGACATTTATGCTACTAGGACCTATGGTCCAACCCTTGATTCAATACTTTTAATCTATTTATCAGTGATCATGTGTTAGATTTATAATAAAGCTAAACATTGTGTGGGTTCTATTCAATAGCTCTGGGCCACATTAAATCCCCAGGGCTTGGTCACCCCTTACTTGTCTTATGTTGTGTAAATGTAAAAATATTTGGGGATAGTGGTCAACAACACCGTGTTTAGATGTGTTGAAATTTACCCAATATATTTTCTGTACACATTAATATAGGTATTTGGATATTTCCTGAATATTGTTTCTAACCCAATATGATCTACCTTACAATACTCTCTTGCCAAATAAAATTTCAGATGCTGAATAGGCATTGATCTGTATTATATGTAGGCAATGTAATTTTTCTTTCCCCATCCTGTCATCATTGATTAGATGGGGGGAAGAGGGAGGGAAGAAAATCAAAGCCATGAGGTTAGTAAAGAGCTGAGATCAGATACTTTTACTGCTGTAACTGCTCTCAGAGATGCCGGCTCTTCCTGTCCACCGCTGTGCTGCATCATCAGGAAGGGCTGCTAGGGACATTCTTAACTTACTCATTAGAGGTAGATTTTTTTTCCACATTCTCCCCTATAATCAGCCCTTGTAGAGAAAAAAAGAAAAGTGAGTGATAGGTATGCAATACGTATGTGTGTAATTTCAATTTCACCCTTAAAGCACTTTGAAATTACCCATATACCACTGTTTGGTATTTTAGTTGCTTCATATTTTTGGTGCCCCTTATGGTACTTTCCATGCAGGTATAGACAATAGTTTTTTTTTTTAGAGTGCAACATTCAGACACAGTCATTGCCACCAGTGGAGGGCTATTCAGAAGCTTAGTAAGGGATTATGTATAAAGAATTGTGAATATCATTTGGGTTTCATAATGTACACTGTTACAGACACTCAAGCGATAAAAAAAATGGTCAGAACTGAAATATTTTCCTATATATTAAATGTTTTTTTCGTTTTTAAAGTAAAGTTTGTTGCATATGTTTGTTGCATTATGTGATAATAATGTAATGTTATGTTGGTTACATATATATATTATATATATCTTTTAACAGATAACTCAATAAAAATATCCATAAATAGCCACGAAATGCGTTGATGCAAATATCTATTGAATAAATTGGATCAACTGACATTGGGCGCCTTGCGCATGCCTCTTTATTTTTACTGGGAATTATCCCACACTCTCCAATTAAGTTAGTTTTTAAAGTAGCCACGTTTTAAAATGTGGATGCAAATAAAGTTTAATGGAATAGCAACAAGTTGTTTATCAATAAATATTTTTCATCTGTTAAACATTTTCAGTCTAACAATCTTTTTGGCATATAGTACTTTAATCGGAAAACTATTTTAAAACTTTGCACTGTTATAGATCTGTTTTTTGTCAAAATGCTACGAATCTGTCATTTCTGCTGGGTAGGTTATAAATCACTCTTCTTTTTATTTAATGCTGCATAAATCAATTGTGCTTGTCCAAAAATGTCTCAAACATTAATCACTTAATGTAAACTGCATGGTTGAACAACTACAGAGCTCCTTTCAGAGTAATAAAAATATAATTTATATGGCTGACACACCAAAAAAGATTTTCAGCTTGAAAGTTTTAGGACAAAATGGTAAATCTTTTGATCTTATTACAATGTGAATTAGCAACTTCTCTGTTACCAAATAATAATATTGTGGAAGAGTTGTGTATAATGTTTTGAATATTTGTCTTCTATGTCTGTTGTGTAGTTATACTGTATATAGTAGGGCATTCACAATCTTGTCGACCACCCCTGAGAGGAGTTCACTAGTTATCTCTGTGTGCCCGCCAGTCAATGAGCATATCAAGCGAGAAACACTGATTTGTCCAGTCACTGATCCCCTGTGTAGTCACAGACTGTGTATTATCATACTGCTCAGGTTTATAATACTTAAGCTAGCTACTTAAGCTTAAGATACACGTATCGATTTCCATGTGTTCAGTTATCGTTTCCGGACATGCGATCGAAGTATCGTCAATCGATCACATGGTTATTGAAATGCAATGATTTTGAGTCATGTTGGAAATTTTTCCCTCTTTACTACCCATTTCCAATCATTTAGTTCTATTTTGGCAAATGATCAGAGAAGGACGTGCCCCGCAGAGCTGCAGAAGAGGAGAAGATTCTTTGCTAAGAATAAGCTGTTTTTATTTGGGGGAGGGGGGTCTACGCTTTCCTGGATTTCCATTTTTTTTAAGAAGGAATTTATTTAATTTAGATGGCTTTTCATTTTTTTTATTCTCAGATGGAAGCAGGATTAATTTTATTTTTATGGCTTTTCATTTTTTCACAATATCAGATCCATGTTTTTTTTTACAAGTATCGCTTTATTAGATTTTATTTGTGAATGGAGTACAGAACTGGATTGGACATATTAAATGTAACTAATTTTATGATTACTTTATGTAATTTGCGGGGCTTGTATATTTCATATATGTAATGAATATGTGTTGTTACATGTAATAG
>CM070034.1:68542378-68580146 GCA_036250615.1 Ptychadena robeensis | reverse complement strand
CTGCTCCCCCGATCCATGCTCCCCGCGCTACATGCTGGCTGACAGGAGCCGAGCCGACAGAGGGAGAGATCTTCAGAATCACCCTCCAGCCCCTACTTCTTCCTGATGTCTGTGTGATGAAAGTAGCTGGCGGCAAGTGTGCTCACTAGCGACATTGTGCATTATTGCTGAAATTGGTATTGTAGGGATATTGAGATTAAAGCTAGAACACATTAAATAGCTGTACAAAAATTTCACTTCATACACAACTGTATTACACTATATTCAATTATTAGATTTCTGGTGGTTGAAAGTCAGAGTAGACATTATATTTTTATTTGGTGTGTGTTTGAAGAGAGGTAGTGGTATACGGCGAGAATATCCCTAACTCTATATTTTAACTGGAAAAGTTGGGGGTCGTCTTCTATGCCCAGTCGTCTTAAAATACGGTATGTATGAGTTAAAGTTGGTGCACCGTAGTGTTTTTTTCCCCCTCTATCTTGTTGTTTTGCTCGTCTACATTCCAAAATAATTTCTGCAAAGATGTAAAAGGTGTACTAGTTAATATGCTGATATGGTTTATGATAAGCAATCAATGTCATTTTTGTAAAACTTAAATTTATAATAATAAAAAAAATCCATGTGTTTGAGGTGCGTTTTTAATGCATTGTAAACACATCCGTTAATAGATCAAATTACATAATGTCAGATCCTAAAGCTGGTAGCGCCTTGCCACATTCCTATTAGGTAAGAGATTAAGAATACATGGGTGAACAACCCAAATGAGTTGGCCAAACTCTGGGACTTTTAAGGCAATGTTTGGATCATCAAACAAATATTTCCCATGGAGTGCAACTCCCAATACACTAATGGCTAGACACCATATGCTCCCTAAAAAAGATCAATACAGCCCAATTTAAAATACAGCACAATTCTGCCCTGCAAAGTGAGAGGTCCAAAATGTTGGTCTTCTTGAGTTGTTCCAACGCATTTTGTCTGGTCTCTGGACTTCTTCATGGTTCAAGAATGCCTTATTAAGGTGCTAAAACCATAAAGTACTTGTGCCTAAATGAGTCCAATCCTAAAATAAGAGATAACAAATCAGTCCTTCGGCCTATGCAGTTATTAATCTCCCAGTTTTTTTTTTACCAAATCACTAGTGACATAGTAGCTAAATGTCCCACTCACTAGTGGTTTGGTGGAAAATTAATAATTTCATTTAAATCCTGTTCAAATGTTGTAAGGAATTTAAATATGGGATATATAAGGAACATCTGAAATTTAAGTATTAAGGTTTATAATATATACACCTAAAGGCTATTGTATGGAGGAGTAATACAAATATTACAAAGTGAAAGTCTGGTGGGAAAGTATTCAAAATACCTACAAGATTTTTACTCTGCTATATCAATTGCCATTTTCAAGCGGAGGTTTTATCCCTTAACGATTAAAGTAAAAGTTTGCCAATTTTTATATCTAGTAATAGTATTCATTTCATTGGGTTATACATACTTTTTACATGCCTGTAGGTATATTATGATCTGCGATTTTACAATCATCCATTTTTCAAACATAAAAATATTAATCTGCTGAATTTTGATATCTAAATCTGCACTTTATAAATAGATTGTTGAAGACTATTGTTTTCAGTCATATCTTATTTTCACGCTATTTACATAGCACTGCGATAATCAAATGAATCATGCAAGATGACCTTCCTTTTTGGTAATTATTTTCTATGTTAATAATCCCCTACTTATGTTTACCTCTGCTGTAAACTGCTGTCACTTTGCCATCTAAAGAGCCATCTCCAGATGTCATACTGTCTATTCTGTTTGCATCTTTTTCATGTCTCTTATCTTATCCATCCGAGGATGCCAAATAATTCTGATGACTAAGCCATCAGAGGTGGTAATGAGAAGATATCTCTCGGAAAACGGAGGAGATGAATTAGTCTAATCATCCAGTGTGCCAGGAATCAGGAATATCATTAAAATATTCTTAGCCCACTATTCATCCCAAGCAGTTACAAATATAGAACATGTAGGAGATGATTGAATCTTCTAAGATTCTTACAGTTAACTGAGAAGCTGTTAGGCTTGCTGGAAACAAGTTTGCAGTTTCCCTATATGCTGTTTAGACTATTCTATTATTACATTCTGTTTTGACAGGGCTGGGTAACTACTCTCGTAATATGCTGAGAAACAGCTTGAGTACTAAATCTATCAAATTCCTATTGAGCAGCATCTTTTCTGCCACAGTGGCCTTCAAATAATGACTTTTTAAGCCGTTCTACATAAAACCGATTGTGTTGTGTTGCCTTACTCAGAAAGCAAAGATTTGCAAGTTAACAGAATATTTCCATGCACACCTATACTACTATGAAAGGAAATACAGTTTGATGTCGTTGTTGAACATTGTTCATTCATTAATCAAATTAACATTAGATTTTTTGTTCATCCATCCCGATATCGAATGAAAATACATTCGAAATTACAACAGATAAAAATTTACCAACATGTTCAATGACCTTTCAAAGATTTTTGTTTGAGGTCGAATAAAAATTATCCATCGAACAAATTGCCCATTCTAGATTTTCTAGATTTTCTTGGTTAATTGAAAATTCTAGATTTTCAATTAACCAAGAAATCGTTTGTTCTTTGTTGCTCGAACGAAAAAATCTACATGTGTAAACCCACCTTTTCAGGGATTAATCATTTTGATTAGTTAACGAGGTAAAGCTTGGCTGATTTAGATCACCCAACCATATGTAAGAAAGCAAACAGGTATTTTGTTTACATTTGCTGTATTATTTGATACAAGGTCATGTTATTGTATTTATTACTCTAAGAGTAATAACCTTCAACTAAATAAACTTTAATGTTTTAACACGTCTAAAAAGAAATCCAATCAAATCTGATCTAATATTTAACTTATTATGAGCAGGAAAGACAATTTCTGTATGTTTCTCAAAGTGTACATGGTGTTAATACAGCTTAATGAACCAGCTACAGGACAATGGTCATATGAGGTGGGGCTTGGTGCTTAGAGGATGTGCAAGAAAAGCTTGTTACAGCATAGAATTGTCATTTTTAACCAGATTTTGTGGAAACCTAACGTCACTCCAGAGCTTGCTAAGGGTTCCTTGAGCAGTATCATGTTTCACTGCGCACTTATTATGTCTTCATAGTTCTAACCATATTCCAAAAAATACACCCAGTCATTTGCAGAAGAAATGAAGTAAACTTCCAGGGCGGCATGAACCCTCATTCTTAACCTGTGTTTTAATAAGGAAGGGGGGGGGGGCTCGACAATGTTCCTAAATAGAAAAGGGGCACCCTGCAAGGAAAGTTTGGAAGCCACTGAGTTATGTCTACATTCAATTTATGCAACAGGAGGAGAACCTCATACCAGAGTGATAGAAGTTTATACCCTTGAAACTGATTAGTCAAGATATGGGCCAACTGGAACAGGTGTTCAGTCTGTGAAGAGGGGAACTTTCTGGTTAAATCAGCTTCCAATTTTGTTAAATAAATTGTTTGTTGGAATAAGAATAATACAGAGGGTTTTAGAATGTGAAAGAGCAACAATATACATATTTATGTCACTTTATGTCCAGTCTACAGATGCAATGGCTGAAAAATATGGCTGCAATGGAGAGTCCAACAGCTAGATTAACTCCTAACAACAATTTTTCATTACATTTATAGTTTACTAGGTTGTGTTCTGTAAGATCTAAAAGGCAGCATTAGTTATATTAGTATACCTAAACAATTTCTACAAAAACAAGGCTTGTCTATTCATAATTACACTAGTTAGTGCACTCTGAAGTAAATGCTCAATTCTTTTGGTTTGGCTGCATATTGATATTGACTCAAGGTAAGCTGATGTTCTTGCTGATGCTAGTTCTCTGTTGATTGTCCATTTCTTGTGGTTCTCAGTGGTACACTTATTACTTTGTATTGTAACCCTATTAAATAATTTAACCTCCTGTTTGAAATTGCTGTCACAACACATTATAAGAGAAATGTACCATCTTAAAAATTATTTGTATTTTTTTATTTATTAAAAGCACTTTTTTGGCATTTATTGTATGCATACAAAAATAGAAGCAATGTATTTGAAAATGTCACAGCTGTTGCTGCTTAAATATATTATTATTTAAATTACCATATTTTTCGGACTATAAGACGCACCCAGTTTTTAGGGCAGGAAAACCAGAAAAAAAAGATTAATTACGTTTTCACATCAATTGGGTTAGTGCAATGAATTCAATGAATGCAATATTCAATTCAGCCAGTAGGTGTCACTAGCAGCAGTACACTCGAACACGTTATTCTCCACACTGATATGCAGGAAGGGGTGGGGGGCTGTCTCCTACTCTCCTCTGCTGTCCCTCTGTCGATCAGCTGTTACTTCTGTTACTGTGTCGGTGGGAGCTGCAGAGTGATTCCAGTTCTCATGAACAGGAGAGAGATATAGATGCCAATTAATCTATATCTCTCTCTTCATTGCCTATGCCAGTTTAGGGCTCTGAGCTCTACTGGCATAGGCAAATACACAGTTGAGATGGAAGAGCCGGACATCACCAGCATCTCACACCTGACAGCTCCTCCAGCTCCCCGGCTAATCTCCGTGCTGGGAGAGCTGGCAGGAAGCCAAGGTGCAACCACCGGCAGCCGGGTGCAGGGGTCGTGCATTCGGACCATAAGACACAGGCACTTTTTTCCCTCCCCAATTTTGGGGGGGAGGAAAGTGCGTCTTATGGCCCAAAAATACGGTATACTAAAACAAAGACCAAAGTATTCCTGTATTTGCTTTGGTATTAATAGAGGTATATGTAAGGTAGTGTTCACTTCTTCACTTATAAATTACATAAATGAACATTTATATTTTTTAAGGAAAAGATCTGACTTTATAAGTGATCACCACTTACTGATATGGGAACTTTGCAGCAACTGTAATAACACCCACAGTCATGGGCACCATAGGCGAAAGTGTGCCTGACTGGGGGCGTTGCAGTTGAAGGACGGTGTCACTGGAATTGATGCGATCGTATGGGCGGGACGCGTAGAGTGAAAAAGGCGGGGTGGAAGTGAAAGTGGCCATTTTGTTGAAGATCGTCCCTTCCTTCCCCTTTTTTCATAGGATGGTTTTTATTTGGGGCTTTTCCTTGTAATTCTGTATTTACATGAGTTGGATTATAAAATTCTGCATCAGTTATGGTTGTTTGTTTTACTAATTTTGGTCTATATCTGTTCTAGTTTTACTTTCATAGTGTGATGCGGGTCCCTGACAGTTCCTAGGAAGAACAAAATATCGTGAAGCTATTTTTGGTGATGCGCTAGTAGAGGGGGCAGTCACTTGAACAACATTGATCTCTTTACAAGTCGAGGTGGTGATGCAGTCAAGGTGGTGATGATTTAAATGGTGGTGGGAGGAGTCAGCATTGGAGGAGTACCTACTGAGCCAGTGTAGGTGAGGCTGATGGCTGGTACAGGTGGTTGGTTGGTGTTATGAGGTGTACTGACATTTTAAGGGGGCACTGTTAGGGATCAGGTGTTTTCGTATTCGCTGTGGCCTACAAGTTAAAGGGTAAGGTTATTTAAAATGTTGGATATATATATTGAGCAACTGAAAGTCAAGGCTTAACTAGTGCAAATATATTGCAAAATATACAATTCAAATATTCCTATACTTGTGCAAAGTTTCAGGATACCTAGAGCAAAAGACTGGTTACACCCATTGGCTTCTGCTATATAAATGAGATGCAATTCAAAGTGTATAACTTGAACCAACAAAGTAGCAGGTTTGCTTGAGATTTTACTGTGTTTTTCCTGGTATATTAATGGTGAGAAAAAGAAAAAGTATGAAAAAGACTTATTAGTATATTGGACCTATTGGATATAAATGTAACTGTTTAATATTATCTCTCCCTTATATACTGTAACAATAACTACAGAGCTCGGACAATGAAGGTTTAATAAATCTGGAGCCCTGCAAACATTAAGGTGCAGGATCCTTCAGAGGATTTCTGTTCTGCATAAGCCTTCTATTTGTCCACCCCTAACCAATGCTCACAATCAGAAATGGCTGCAGTGGGCCTAGAACTACATAAAGACACATTTTCTAAACAGTCTTGTTTACTGATGAGTGTGGTGCAAACATGAATGGTCCAGTTGGATGGAGTGCTGGATGGTTGGTGGACAGACATCATGACCCAACAAAGCTGTGACGCCAGCAAGGAGGTGGCAGAGTTATGTTTTAGGCCAGAATCATGGGGAGAGAGCTGATTGCACTTTTAAGGTCCCTTAAGGTCAATGAAGTATGTGAGGTTTCAGACTTACCACTATATTCCATGGTACAAAAAGATCACAAAGCACCATCTCATGGTGCAAGAGATCTCATTAGCTGGTATCGGCATAAAATGAGAGAACCAAAAAACTCTAACTCTATCCTCTGTCAAAACACTAACAAGGGGCATTTCATGAGACTGTATACCCTTTCATAAATATATTTATCAACTTGTTTTATTTTTACTGAGGATAATCATATAGTGGTAATATGCAATGACTTTCTATAAAGATTGTAGCAAGTACTTAATGTTTGATATAGTTGAAAAACATATAAATCATTTGTAAAACTACCATTAAAATGTCTACATTTAAGTAGTTACGATCATGTATGAATATACTTGACTTGGTATACGTGACTTGTAATACACTTTTTTGATGGAATTATTCAGGGTTTTTTTCCATTTAATTAGATTGCAGGACACATAAGTCCCTTTTTTATATGTATTATTTATGACACGCTAGACAGACATAAAATTAGAGATGAGCTAATTAATCTGCAAAGTATGAGATTCCAACTAGATTCAGTCAATTTATTGCCACTGGAGATTTATAGATGTGTTTGATCTGTTGCCATAATTTTTCTTTCCCACTTCTTCTTAAACATTTTATTTTAACTAAAGCCCTACACTTATTGATTTTTGCACAATCGACAATAGATGTTTGATATTTTGATCGAATATTGATTGTGCCTATTTTCGTTTGACTAAATGAAATATTGTTTGATTTTTTTTTAACAGGAAACAGCTTTATTCAAATGTATTATCAAACAAAAACAATCTAATGAAATTTTTTGACATGTTCGACTTCCATTTGATGGTTACCAATTAGATCAAAATTTACCAACATGTCCAATAACTTTAGATCGATTTTTTGTTCGATATCGATAACTTTTTTATCAAAGTTGTTTGGTACCTGATTTTCGTTCGGTCAAAAAAAAATATTTTGTTGTTGAGCGATTGAACGAAAATATCGAACCGTGTATGGCCACCTTAACCCAATGCTTATTTAAACAGGGTTGTTGCTCTCATTGTGCATTAAAGTGGACCTACCACCAGAAATCTATGTTTTTATGAATGGTACTAGAAGTGCCAATAATAGGGAGGAATGCAATAAAAAAAAACTCAAAAACGTTCCTGTATGACCATTTTAACAAGATTACCACACAGCTCTCCTCACTCCCTGGTTCGCTGAAGGCAACACATGAAACTGGGGGTGCAATATCGCGGGTGGCCACTGGGAGGCGTTCAGTGATCTTCTATGGGAATTTTCAAAGCAGATCACTGCTTCCTGTGACGTGCTGCCTATTTCTGCCTAAAATGAACCAGGAAGTGAGAAGAGCTGCCGGATGATCTTCCTTTATTGCTCATTACAGGTAAGTTTTTGGTTTTTTTTCACTGCTTTCCTCCCTATTATTGGCACTTCTAGTGCCATTCATGAAAAAGTAGATTCCTGGTGGTAGGTCCGCTTTAAGTGTTGAAAATTATAAATATATGTTTCATTATTTTTTTTATTTTTTTTACCCGTATCACATGTGTAATACGATACATTCAGTTGTACTGTTTTCCTTTATAAGGTAGATCCAGGATGGAAACCCTTGTTACTTTGCCCATAATATGCTTATATTGAAGTATATATTGATGACTTAAGTCATTTCCTGTTTGCACAATATAACTCATGTTGTCTCAACTGTTTGTATGTTATTACAGTTTCTTTCTAATAAGCATGGGTACCTCAACAGTAAAGCACATTTCTTTTTTTTTTTTTACACCTTTTCTCCATATATACACTGTACATCAGTGGTGGGCAACTAAGCTGATATGGAGGGCTACAGGTGCGTCCCTCAGCATCACTAAAGGGCTGCACATAACATTTTCAATCTGTACTATCTATAAGCATTTTATAATGTAAAACATTTTTTTTTAATAACAAAACTGTTTTAAATGATACTTCAAGCATTAGGGAACACTGTAGTACGATAATGCACATTTTGTGTCATATATATCATCAAAGGTTATGTGCCTCAAAGATATCATCAAAGCCTTTGATGATATTTATGGGGCACATAACCTTTGATTCAAAGGTTATGTGCCCCAATATATGTGCCACAATATATGTGCCACAATATGTGTGCCACAATATATGTTATACAATCATACCCTGTTTGTTGGTGAAACAGTGGGAGCATACGCACTGACCTGTCTGCCGACTGCTCCAGCTGAAAAGGCTGATTGGCATACATGAAAGCCAATCAGTGACCCAGATGGTGTCTGAGCAAGTCCTCACCTCTCCTCTTCCCGCTAACAGTTAGGTTTCAGGGGCCGCAAGTGGAGGACCAAGGGGGGCCTCTGAAGAACACCGAAAGGGCCGCAGGTTGTTTATTGTTATATGCCAAAGGATAAGATAATGGTTTGCAGTATGCCTATTATGGATGGGATAGGTGTGTCTGTCCATATATCACAGCACTATGTCATGCGACCCCGTTTGTATAGTGGTGAGAATTCAATCCGCGCGGCACACACCTATTGCAACAATGGGCGAATTTTGTGTGCGCATTTTCAAAAGTTTTGTGAGTTTTTTTTGCAATATTTCGCATCACCCCAATCTGTCGTTTAAAAAAGCTGTGTAATTGTGTGTTTAGTTTTGTTGAGCAAGTCAGGTGCAGGCCGTACCATTCGTCCACTTGCATTGAGAGGCATGTGTAATGGATAAAAAATACAGAATATCCGGAATTGCAGAATATTCGGAATATATTAACATCTTCGCGAATTTCCGAATGCCGATATTCGCGATTAATATTCGGATCCGAATATTGCGATCATCACTAGTAGTCACTGACAGCCATTGTAGTCCCCTCAATCACATCATGATAATCCATACTGGGAACATAACATAAATAGTCCTCAAAGGGACAAATAAGGAACTATACACTGTTCCTTAAAAAAGTAATTATCTACTTAATATGCACAATGTGCATCCCCAACGGGACACCAATTATGAAAATAAAGAACATAAAGCTGTTCCTTAATCGTGTTACAATAAATGATGCACATTAGCATTGTGAAAGTTAAAAAAAAAATTTATGTTACAGGAGCCAACAATGATCATTGATACATAATGTATATCGCAAACACATGTTCAGTTCAACTTTAAATTGTATAGAATTGACAGAGGTATGAAACATTACCGAATTACTAGAACGAGGACCGATAGGGGATCTCCTGTGCATAAGCCAGACTATTAAAAAACACTTATAGTGTCAATGTCTGCCATCCATTGAGGCCGTGTAATCACCTCATTTCCCTTTGTAGTAGAGTACTATCGTATCCCCATTACGGGGAATGGATGTATCTTCTCCAAAACAACAATTTAATACCCGTCATTGTGATGCCCGATAACGTGTTCACAAGGCGAACTATTGTCACGGCGAACATGCCCCCTATCATTTTTGCATTGAAGTAAACTTTTGACCCTGTGAGTCAAAGTCAGCGATATCTTCCAGTCAATGAGTCACCCCCCACCTCACGACCCTCACCCCTATAACGTGAGGTAAGGACGCCATTGTTCACATGTCTGCTGGAGAAGGAGTAGAGTTGATAAAAAGAGAGCTGCTGCTGCTGCATAGGGAACCATTGCTAGGGCAGTGTCAATCTACGTCTACTCTTTCTACAGTGCTTTTCGTTAGTGCTGCTGTATAGGACAGAGTCCTGAAAGGACCCAAAAGCCCTTTTTTTAGGGTATGTTTTTGCTACCCTGTTTTGCGCTGTGGCTGGCAATGCAGGATGTCTGCAGTGGTTGTTCAAGAAAAATCAAGCACATATTGAGCAGTGCCTACTGCCAGTGCTGATATTGTGTGGCACTGGTTGTTACCACAGGGGATTTTTTCACCCTATTGTAGGGGGGTATTAGTTAATATTGCACGAGCTTTTACATCACTTAGAAGCCCTAGTGCCATACTGGTGTGTGCGCCCACACTGCCCAGTGCCCTCATAGTTATCTGGTTGGCACTTTGTTACCCAGGGGTATTTTTCACCCTATTGTAGGGTATTAATGATATATATGCTGGGTTTCCGTTCCGTTACAGCCTTGTGTGGCCACTGTGTGGTGCCCCACACTGCACAGTGCC
Organism: Ptychadena robeensis; assembly: GCA_036250615.1. Taxonomy (NCBI): domain Eukaryota; kingdom Metazoa; phylum Chordata; class Amphibia; order Anura; family Ptychadenidae; genus Ptychadena; species Ptychadena robeensis. Next base: position 68,569,688 of record CM070034.1, on the reverse strand, counting down.
ACCATAGCTATTGGGGGCACTTTTGTTACCCAGAAGTGATTTTTTCACCCTTGATTGTGGGTTATTAATATGATATTGGCAAACGGGCTTCTCTGTCCGATTAAACAGCCTTGTGTGCAACTGTGTGTGTGCCCAACACTGGCCCAGTTGCCCACCCATAGTTATCTGGTGCACTTTGTTACCCCAGGGGATTTTTTCACCCTATTGTTTTGGGTTGTAATATATATGCATGGCTTTCCGTCCGTTACAGGACAGTTGGGTTGCCAACTGTGTGTTGCCCCACACTGCCGTGCCCCCCTAATAGTTATCTGGTGGACTTTGTTAAACCCAGGGGGATTTTTGTCACCTATTGTTAGGTATTATATGGATATTGACGGCTTTCCATCTGTTGACAGCTTGTGCCACTGTGTGTTGCGCCCACACTTGCCCAGTTGCCCACCATAGTTATCTGGTGGCACTTTGTTACCCAGGGGATTTTTTTTTTCACCCTATTTTTTATGGGTATTAATATATATTGAGAACAGCTTTGTTCCGTCCGTTACAGCCTTGTGTCCACTGTGTGTGCGCCCACACTGCCCTCAGTTGCCCACCATAGTTTATTGGTGGCACTTGGTTACCCAGGGGATTTTTTTTCACCCTATGTTTATGGGTTATTATATATATTGGCCATGGCTTTACCATCATTTACAAAAGCCTTGTGCCATGTCTGTGCCGTGCCCAGCACAGTTATGTGGTTGGCAAGGGTTGGGGGTAATACCCAGTCAAATTTTTTTTACTCCTATCTAAAGGGTTTATACATAGTGCACGTGCTTTCCATCCATTACAGCCTGTGTGCCAACTGTCTGTGCCCAGTGGCCAGCCACAGTTACTGGTGGCAGGGGTAATACCCAGCATTTTATTTTTACCTATTCTAAAGGGTATTACTACATAGTGCAACGGCATTTTTCCATCCATTACAAAGCCTTTGTGCAATGTGTGTGCTCCAGTGCCCGCCACAGTTATTGTTCTGGTGGAAGGGTAATATGCGACGCAGAATTTTTTTGTTACCCTATTCAATAAGGGGTATTACTACATAGTGCATGGCTTTCCATCCATTTACAGCCTTGTGCAACTGTCAGTGCCCCCAAGAGTTTGCTTGGGCCACAGGACCTTGTAACGCAAACGATATAAAAATGAAGGTAGAGGGCAGAACCATCCCGCAGTGGGTCTTGTGGTTTGTGGTGATTTTCCTTTGGTCCCTAGAATAATGGCCAGTGTTCAGGAGGCACGTACCGTCAACGTAGAGAATGTGGGGCTTAGTTGACTGGCTTTACACGGACACCCAATCTTCGCATCCCCGCTCTGGACCGGACACACCATCCTCCGGCATGCTCGTGCTTGTGACAACTCTCAGGTTTGCCATCGCTGCCGCCCCAATATAGCACCACAGGAGCCGTACTTTGATCATCAGAGGAGTTGTTTTACATCTTTTGAAGAAGAGATGAGTTGATGCAAACCATTATTGAGCAGAGCATGTAGATGAATGGACATGTCTCTGACGGTTACATTACACACAGTGAGGTGTGGTGTTGATGACGATGGATGTTGTACCCGCTTGCTTGCTGGTGGGTGAGGATTTTTCCGTTTGCCGTGAGGTATCAGATAGAGTGAAGCGGTTGATGAATGATGACGAGGTTGTCGTGGATGTCACGTGGGTGCCCACATCAAGAGAAGAAGAACAGGGGGAAGTTCAGATGGAGAGAACAGAGAGGAGGAGGAGACGAGTTGTAAGCAGGGGAGTACATCGCACGGAAGCTAGTGGCACAGTCAGGCAGCATGTATCGGCACTGGGTCAGCCAGACAGAAACGCCATCAACGCATGCTGTTGCCACAACCAGTATATGCCGTCAGTGCAAAGCTCAGCAGTGTGGCATTTTTTGTGTGTCTGCCGCTGATAGCAGCGATGCCATTTGCAAGCTGTGCAAAAACCCACCTCGGTACAACTGTTTTGAGAAGGCACATGATCTCGCATCACAAACGCCTATGGGATCAACACATGGCTACAAGCAGCACCACACTCTAAGCCACCCTCTCTCCTCCATCAGTTCAGCTCTTCAGCCACTTCAACCCACTGCTGTCCTCCTTGCCCCCTATCAACCACCAGCCACTTCGCCTCTCGCTTTGAGCAGCCCCAGCTCATCTGGCCCAGTCAGGGTCAGTGAAGGATGTTTGAACATATAAAAACCAAGTCACCAAGTCACCCCCTTGCCCGGCGTCTGACAGTTGGCTTGACGGAGCTCTATGCCCCGCCAGCTTTTAACCATACCAGCTGGTAATGTCTGAGGCCTTAAAAAATTTGTGGCTATTGGGACACCGCAGTGGAAGGTACCCAGTCGAAATTTGTTTCAAAAACGGCAATCCCCAATCTTTATTCCCTTGTGGAAAGGATAGTCATGGCATCTCTGGCATACAGTGTTGGGGCAAGGGCCATCTGAACCACTGATACCTGGTCTGCAAACGGTCAGAGGTAGGTACATCACGTAACTGCGCCATGGGTTACCTGCTGACAGCTGCCCAGCTTGGAATGCGTGGCTCTGCAGCCGAGTTGGTGACACCGCCAAGACTTGCAGGCAGGCCTGCTGCCACCCTCTTACTCCTCCTACTCCATCCTCCTCGGCTGAGTCCTCTTCTGTTGATGGCGTCTGGCTCCACATCATCTGCACCCTGCACTCCCCAGGGGCTATTCCACATCCCGTTTACGACAGTGTCACGCTGTTTGGGGCTGACTTGCCTGAAAGCAGAAGCCATACCAGACCAGCATCCTGTCCGCCTTAACGCGCAGGTGGCTCATTGGCTGACCCTGCCAACTGGTGTGTTGTGTGACAACGGAAGCAATCTGTTGGCGGCATTGAATTTGGGGCCGTGCATGGCACATGTGTTAAATCTAATTGTGCAACGCTTGTGGCAAAGTACCCAGGCTTACAGACAAGCTCAAGCAGGCTAGGAAGGTGTGTGCCCCAGTTCAGGTGGTTCCTACACGCTATGGCGCAGTTTTTTGAAATTCAGCGGCGAAACAACATGCCAGTGAGGCGCTTGATTTGCGACAGTCCGACGTCGTTGGAATTCAACACTCCATATTCGACCGCGCCTGCTCCACAAGAAAAAGCTGTCAACGAGTCTTTGTATTCACCGGGGTGCTAGGACAGCCTCTGCGGAGCTGGGGATTTTTTTGCCACGTTACTGGAACGCTATTCATGCGCAATGCCTGTAGGTTCATGCGTCCTTTTGAAGAGGTGACAAACCTTGTTAGTCGCACAGCGAAGGCATCAAGCGACCTCATCCCATTTGTCTTCTTCCTGAGCGTGCCCTGCGAAGAGTGCTGGATCAGGCTGTGGATGAGCGTGAAGAGGAAGAGTTATGGTCACCATCACCACAGAAACAGCCTTAGAGCCTCGCTTGCCGACCTCGGCAACGCTGGAAGAGGAGTCAGAGGAGGAATGTGGCTTTGAGGAGGAGGAAGACCAACCTCAGCAGGCATCCCACGGTGCTCCTTGTGCACCTATCTGGGACCCATGGTGTTGTACGTGGCTGGGGGAGGAACAGCCCTCAATGACATCAGTGAGGAGGAGGAAGGGATATGAGTAGTTCGGCATCCATCCTTGTGCCAAATGGGGTCTTTCATGCTGTCGTGCCTGTTGAGGGACAGCCTCGTATCAAAAGGATAAGGAGAACGAGCTGTACTGGGTGGCCACACTACTAGACCCGCTATAAGCGAAGTAGTGGTAAATGTTACGGGCTTGACCGGAGTTGAGAGGAATGAGGCGTTTGAGAGCTTAGGTAAAAAATTGTTTACAGTAGAGTTTTAGGGTGATGTACAAAGACTGTGATTATTAGTGAAAGAGGTGAACATGAATTCTGATGACTAGTGGAAGGACTAGGGGTATAGGAGTGTGTGTGATGTGAGGGACAGGCTGTAGCTTTTTAAGCCTGGATGTTGCAATTTGTTGGAGAGCTTTATGATATTGTTTGTTTTGCCTTCTTAGAGCAAACTGATGACTGACAGATTGAGATGAGTGCTTAACTGGCGGATATTGACACTGCTGAAGAAAGGATAAATTATGATAATGTTTGTGCAGGACTTGATGTGGGGAAGTTCAATGCCTAGTTTTTGCTTGAACTTCTTGCCGTCCTGGTTAGTGTCGCTGTGTGAGGGTGTCTAAGTATGTGCATGGCACAGTGCTGGATGTGCATATATTTGAGTTGTTGAGGTATGGGTTGTAATAGAGGTAAGAAAAGGTGTTTTGATTTTAGATGGTTTTGGGAGTGAGAGTGGAGTTATTAGGGCTGGATTGTAAGGGAAGAGAAGGGAGGGTTTTGGACCAGGTAAGGATTAGCTCAAGAATAGTCAGGTGTGATTAATAGAGAGTAGTTTGTGGTTAGATGGGTTGTGGTGCAGATGCATACTCACTAGTTGCTGAATGAACAAGCTTAGAGTTTGGATTCAGGTATGTGCAGTACAAAGACTGTGTTGCTGCTGATTCTGTGCTCTAGCTAGGTATAGTGGAGTTAGCTACTAAGTGGTGTTAGTGTCGCCCATTGGGGCTGTTGTTCGTATGTGTAGTTTTTGTTTGTTTGGTTTGCTTTCGTTACAGCTGGGTGAAGTAAGGCCACAGGCGGATGCCGTGTATGGTTTGTGTTCAAGGACAGTTTTGTCCCTAGTTTATTTTTAGAGAATCTGAGGGATATTCGGGAATTGCCAAAAGTGGTGTTCGAATATGTGGGCATTGAAAGAAAGGCAAGTGTAAACAAATAATTAATAGGAGGGGGTGTACAAAATGTTGTCTGCCGAACATGTGATGTAGGTTATGAGCATATTCATTTTAGATGCTGGCGGCTAGGGGAAAGCCAATGGCTCCCAGGAGATAAGGGCGGGTTGTTGGCTAAGCCGTTGCTACAAGTGGTGCGCCGGAGAAGTTTTGAGCAAAAATTGTCGGTTTGTTGGGTGCTGTTGGAAAAGATGTTAGGGTGGAAGAGTTTTGGGTCGGGCGGTGGAGAGTCAATGGATAGTCTGTTGCCGCTGGGCCAATTGGTGGGTTCATTAAGGCCAGCAATTTTGGCATAAGATTGACGCCGCATGATTATTTCGAGAACAGTCGAGAGACCTGGGCAAGTAAGGTGAAGCTCTGGAAACGCAATGGGAAGGGTGGAACACAGGTATTTTGACTTGTAGGAAGATGTAAAAAGTATGAAGCTGAAAATGGGGTAATGTCGTCTGGCGTCATTAGAGGAGGGCGCAATGTGTTATAATGGAACAGTTGATAAATTTTTCATGGATGCAATGATTGGTGATTTGGTAGAATGGGCTGCAGCCGGAGGATTCCTTCAGCGCACAGATGCAGAGAGGGTGAAATGGACCGTTTTATTGAGAGTCACTGCCCCTCACCTTAAGAAAGTGGAGTAAACCAACAGAAACGCCGACGCTGAGAAAGGACAGCTTGTCGAAATGATTGATGTTACCTGGCGGCTGAGGGACTGTCTTTAGGAGAGCCAGACACATAAAAGTCGCCCGGCTTCCCAAAAAGCTTGGCTTTCTCAGACAGTCGTGTCAGAGGCAATAAGGAAAGGTTTTTTTCCCAGTAGGGAAAAGACTCCCAGTAAGGACGAGCCGGGGAGGAAAAACAAGCAGTGGGTTTTGCTATGGAGCCAGGGGCCGGGCCTTCAGTGGATGGCGTTGCACGTAGTGGGGTTTTATGTGCGGCCGTATGTTTAGACGTTCAGATGCCATTGGAATGTGTGACCTTCCCGTGGTTGATGTCCTACTTCGCAATGACCGGTAAATGTAGCTTTGGAGACTGCCCTATACTGTCTGTGTGTAAAAGTGGGTGGGAGGTCGTGCGGGGCCTTGCTGTGATTCAGGAAGGTCTGGGTTTATTTAGTGGCATGCAGTCTAGTAGAGGGCAGTCAGCTCGAAGAGCTGGATATTGGTGTCATTGGGGTTTTTTGTGTATCCACGGTAGATACCAAAGCTTACACCCCATCGTCTATCGTAAGGATGTGAGACCGCTGGGGGACGGGTAAGACCATGAGATGGGTGGTGTCCGCGTGCTAATGCCGCGCATGATATTGGGGACGAGACTTTCCGTGTTTTGGGACCTTTGTGAAAGGGAACGGCTGTACTAAAGACGATTGATTGAACAATGCTACAGGGGGTCGGTTCCTGGCCAGGGTTGCCTGTATGGTTTGGACGAGTAAGCAGTGGGGGGAATTAATTGCTGTGGATATTGTGTTTCGTTTTCTGTTTTAGCATGGTGGGAACCTGTAGGTGCTCCCAGAGACCCCAGAGGAGTCACTATGCGATCTGGAGGTCTCTTTGTGATAATTTTGTGACCGCCGCGCTGGCCGGGATTCCCACCTGTAACCAGGGGCCTGGGAAAATGCAAAGGTTGTGGAACGGGGTAACCCCAGATACCGGGTGGGGAAAGTGTGCATATCCTTCATTTGGTGTGTGAACAGGGATTTAATTATATCGGGGTTGACCAAATGAGGGATGAGGTGGTGGGATGCAATTTATGAGTGCCCAGCCTTTCGTGAATGTATAGTTGGACTGGGCACACAAATGTCTGCTGGGGGGGGTCACCTGGCAACTGAAAGATCATACGAGTGTTCTGCAGTGTTTTGTTTTGGCCGGGATCTGAGGAGGATCCGGAGGGTTATTGGAGTAGTCTGTGCCCCGAATGCCAGGTTGTCGTCCCCAGATGCCATTTCCGCAGGCCCGGCTGGTTCCCGTACCCATTATAGAGGTTGCCGTTTTGGTTTGAGAGTACTGGCCATGGGGAATCTGGTGGGGCCGCTATGTCAGATCAGCGAGAGTGGACTAACATAGTTTTGGTTGTGGGTAGACTATGCTTACTAGGTTCCGAAGCAATCCGCTATGAAAACACCTCCTCTAAAAATATTGCGAAGGGAGTTTGGTTTCATATGTTTAACCCGAACAGGGCATACCGAAGGAAATCCTTACGGGAACAAGGGGAATACTTTTATGTACGGGTCATGAAGGATTTGTGTCGGTGCTGGGGAATAAAAAGGGCTGCGCACTCAGTGGATCAATCCCCAGACGGTGGGTCTTGTAGAGTAGTATTTAAACAAGACGTCTAAGGGGAATGCTAAGGAAGGTTGGTGGAGTAGGGAATGGTAGAGATTGGGACTGTCTTTGCCCCCTTAATGTTTGCTGTCGATGAGGTGCCACAGTCCTCGACGACGGGTTTTCCCGCATTCGAGTGGTGTGTATGGGCGGACACCACGATTGGCCTATAGATGTGGCAAATGAGGCCGTGGGAGAGGAGATCCTACTCCTTTAGGAGCGTGTGATGAACACGTTTCTTAATTGCAGGGACAGTAGATGGCAGCGGTCATTGCCCGTGGGGGGGGTAAAGGAGGCACAGTGCAAAGAGCTCAGGAAGCTTAGGTGGCGTTGTTTTTAAACAATCGTCTTGCTAAAGTGCGTCTCGCTTTGTCCCCTGGTGACCGAGGTGCTGGATGTTTAGTCCCCACGGTTGTAAAGAAATCCTGGCAGGATATGGGCAGGGGTCTGTACGAGGATTACTGGAAAAAGTAAGCGAGTGAACTAAAGGTGTATCAACTGGATAGAGAAAAGGTAAACTCTATCACTAAACGTTAATTAAACTTGGAAGGATAGGGAGTCCCTTGTGTGAGCCACCCCCCAGTGCCACCCGCAAGGACCACAATGGGGGAGTCCTTGAGGTTAGGTGATTGCTGAATCCCTATCATCATCTCAAAAGCAGGAGGCGCTAAGAATTTGTGCGTGAGGAACACGGATGTGTTTTTCTGACATGGCCGGGTTTTGCACAATAGGTTCTACGGCATGATTTCATTAGAACAGAGCCCAAGTACGGAGTCGTTAAGCCTACGCAGGATACTGAAGCCCGTAGACAGTGAAGTGTGGATTCAGAGAGTTAAAAGATGATGTTGGAGCTAGGTCATAATGGAGAAGGTCAAGTGAATGGTAGGCAGCCCTATCGTTTTGGTCCCAAAACCTGATGGGTCTGGCGTTTTTGCAACGATTCCGCCAACTTAACTCGGTATCAAAGTTGATGCCTATCCAGTGCCTAGGATTGATGAGCTGGACAGAGATGGCTGGGCCCAGCGATGGGTTTATACCACCTTGATCTGGACGCAGAGGCTATGTGCAAGTAAGAGCTCACTGAAAGGGCAGAGAGAAGATGCTTTTCTCTACCCCACAGGGCCGTTTGGCTGGTATGTGGTAGTTGCACCTTGGTCTTCAGAGGGCCCGGGCAACATTCCAGTAGAATGAATGGACTAGATTCTGGCCGTCACCAAAAATATGCAGCTGTCTTACCTGGATGATGTGGTAATTTTTAGCGGGATGTGGGTAAAGTCACTCTTCCAAAGTGGAGGTGTAGTGATTCTCTGATGAGCGAGGGTCTTACAAGCAAACCCAACAAGTGTTACCATGGGTTGGAGAGGGTCGTTACCTAGGGGTTACGTATTGGAGAGGGTTATATAAAACCGAAGTTAACAAGGTGAAACGCGATTAAAGGTTGCCCCAGCCCCTGGACCAAGAAACTGTTAGGACTTCCTAGGAATGGTGGGTTATTAATCGGAGGTTCATCCAAACTTGTGCCACATAGCAATTACCCGTATAACGGCTGACGTAAAGGAAAGGTTCGGGTTCAGTGGTTAAGTGGAGAGCCCTGGAAGCTGAGGGGCCTTTTCAGCAGCTGTGTGAAGGGTAATGGTGTCAGCAGCCGGTTTACTGATTGGCTTCCGGACTTTGAAGGAGACCGTTTGGTGGTACAGGACAGATGCCTCTATGTTTGGTCTGGGGGCAGTCCTGTCTCAGCTGGTTTGGAGAGAGGAGAACAGTGGTCTATCTGAGGCAAAAGCTGACAACCTGCCGAGGTCAACTACAGTATGTGGGTGTAAGGAGTGGCCTGGCGTTATTATTGGGTGGGGCCTGTACTCGTTGCGGTTACTATCTTGTGGTTGGGGCTCAGTTTAGGCTAATTCAGGGTGACCATCTCACCTTGTAAGTGGTAGTGGCCCAGGCCGGATAGCATTGCCAGGGTCACTGATGGTTCTTGGTTCCTTCAGGACTTTAATTATTACTATTTGAGCACCGTAGTGGAAAGGTTGCAGAAGTGTAACGTGATGCCTTGTCCAGGGTGCATTGTTGCAATGTGGGGGGATGTGGTGTTGTGCCCGTTCGGGTCGAACGAGGGGGGGTTATGTGACAGGGTGTCCCTAGTATGTGTCTGGCAAGTGCTGGGATGGTGCATATAAGTGCCCTAGGTTTTAGGTATGGGTGTTGGATAGAGGTCTCAGGGAAACGTTCCGTGTGTTTGATTTTCAGGATTGGTTTGGAGTGAGAGCTGGAAGTTTAGGGTCCCTGGAGTCGGCCAGGATAGAGATAAGGGAGGGTCCCTTGGTCCACCGAGTCAAGGAATTTGCTCACAACCAGAGTGAGGTGTGATTAAAGAGGAGTAGAGTTGCTGGCTGATGGGGTTGTGTGCAGAGGCACCTGCACAAGCTGTGGCAGACAGCTGAGAGCTTGGATTTCAAGTGTATGTGAGTTACAAAGACTGTTGTTGGCTGTCTGATTCTGTGCTGTACTATATAGGGAGTTTAGCTACTAAGTGAGGCAGCTGTCGCCAGGGCCCGGGCTGTGGCATTTCGTTTGGAGCTTTTGTTTTGTTTGTTTTTGCCTTTCTTTACCTGGGCTGACATAAGCACAGGCGGTATGCTGCTATTTGTGTGTCAGGTACGTTGTTTCTGTCTTATTCTAAGCCACGATCCCTGGGCCGCCCGCGAGCAATTCCCACCTTGCCAACTGTGCGAAAGACCTTCAGTGGCTGCAGTGCGACTTAGTGAAGCGAGAGATCGAAGTCGCCTCGGTCAAAAAAGTGTGGATTACTCACCTTCTGAAAATGAAGAGGCATGGATTCCGAAGGGACGGACAGTGGGGGAGTCGTTTGCCCTAGTCAAAGGCCTGATTACATGTTGGCCTAAAAATGTGTCCCAGCTGGCTATCGCATACCGCTTTCATGAATCCTCCGTCTCACCATTAGTGGTGTCAAGCCGCAGTGTTTAATTGTTCCTTCTTGCCTGGAAAACATAAATTGTTCTGGCCGTCTGCTACAAAGCGGCTGGCTACCATACCTTAATTTTTTCTGTCAATGTACATGACAATTCTTTATTGTTTATGGAAGTGTACTTGCCTAATTGTTTTCTGGCTTGGCTGTGGCTGGCATTAAAAAAGGTCTCATTACAATGTGCCAATTCCCCTTCGTGGATTCGCTACCTTGTGTGGTGAAGGGTGCTTTTGCGTTATCAATGAGTGATCACCTCATGGGGGTTTGTTGGCCATGTGTGCAACCCAGTGATGAGAAGGCGTTTGCTTCATAGTGTAGTCAGACCAAAAGCGGCCGGTTTGAATATTGTGGTCTGTATGAAAACTTTATTTTTTTTGGGATCATATTAAGTTGATCTTTAAGATTCTAGTAGGCCAAAAATGTGACAACACTGCAGAATTATTGTTTTGGGTCACTCAACCGTTTTAATGGTTTGCGGTGCGTTAAACGTTAGTCGTTGTTGGGATACCCCAATCTCTGCTGGCGGTTCTTCACTATAGACAAGGCCCACGCGCCTGAACAGTAGGGACACGATATGCTACCCGTTCGGTTGCCCCAGGACTTAACGCACAAGGTACCTCATCTGAGACTGAGTACCGGGTGTGAAATCCTCCAAGACCCCTCTGAGGAGTGAGTTCGATAACAGTGACAGATATGAAAGTCGCAGGTTTGTGGCTAGGGGGTTCTACAAAGGAGATTGCGTTAATCAACACGGTCTAAGGGTTATACTCAATGCACTTTTTTTTCCCATGTGACTATCTTGTATGAAATCCTTTGTGCGGATTTATTACGTGTGAAAAAAATGGTTCTTTGGGAGGTTTTGCCATGGATCCCCCTCTGTATGTCATTGGTCCAGGTGTTAGACCCTGTGAAATATAATTTTCCAACACTATTGTGGCCAGTAAAGGGTCCTCTGTTTGTTTAAATGTTCGCCTGCCCATTGTGAAGTTTTGGCAAATGTTTCGCTGTTCGCCGTTCGCGAACGGGCAAATCCGGGTTTCGCGTCATCATAACCCGTCATATCATACAAGTGAGATAAGGCAATATGTTTACCAAGAGGGAAATGTTAAGATTCCCAATTTTCCATCGTCTGAAGGGTGCTTCTTCATTCTTTGGGGGAAAAGGGTCTTTTTCCCAATGTATAAGCCCACATGGGCATGTAAAATGTTATAGCGCTGGTGGTATCGCATGGTGGCGAAATGGGGGGGTTGCCTTTGGCAGGATGTATGTGGAAAAATTTTAGCAGGTTCTGTAAATGAGGGTGCCAAATTTTGTCTTTTGCCTCGGTGTAATGACTAGAGACAAGACAGTCTTTTAGTGCCTGTCTTTCTGAAGACCAGCTCAGGTGTCACATAATTCTGTATTATGGCATCATCTTTAAGTAGATCCCAATTTGCCTAATCTGCCTAATTTGAGGGTGCTGAGGTGAGTAGTCCAAAACTAATTTCACTGTGTCGGATGTGTCCTGAGACGAGGACTTTGTACAAGAGACTTGGTCTATCCCTAAGTTTGGTCATATTGAAGGCTTTCCTTAAGCATGTTTTGCTGTAGCCTCTAGCCAACAGTCTTTGTTTTAATGCAGATGCCTCCTTGAGGAACAATTTCTCCTAAGTCTTAAATATTGGCTATACGGTATGCTTTGCACCAAGTGGCGAGGATGTGAGCTCGTTGCAAACAAGACCTTATTCCCCGCCGTTTCTTTGCGGAATAATGAAGTTTTTAGTTCATTATTCATATCTTTGAATATGACCACATCCAAAAATGAAATAAGGTTTTTGCTACTGTTTAGTGTAAATTTAAGATAGAGATCATTTCTGTGAATGATATTAACAAAGGATTCTAGGTCTGTCCTGGGGCCGCCCCAAATGATGAAGATGTCATCGATATAGCGATAGTACATCACTATGTTTTTGACATATGACTTCAGCGTGGGATCCGCCCACAAGGTTCTTTCCCAATGACCCAAGTACAAATTGGCGTAGCTAGGGGCACACTTAGTACCCATAGCTACGCCTTGAATTTGTAAATAAAGTTGTTTATTAGATGAAGAAGTTGCAGTTAAGGACAAATCTGAGCATCCGGAGAATAAACTGATTATAGTCGTGTAATTGCGTACTCCTTTCTTGGATAAAGTAAGAGACAGCTTCAATCCCTTTGTCATGTGGGATAGAGCTGTAAAGGGCCTCCACATCTAAGCTCACCAGCCAGGCTTCCGATGGAACAGAGAGGACATCAATAGATTGTAACAGATGTCTGGTGTCTTTAAGATACGATGGGAGGCCCTCCACATGTGGTCTGAGGTATGTGTCAATTAGAGAACTCACTGTTTCGGTAATGCTGCCAATGCCCGCCACTATCGGTCTACCAGGTAGGTCTTTTAAACATTTATGCACCTTGGGCAAGGTGTAAAATGTAGGGATAATGAAATTTGTGACTAAAAGATAGTCTTTAGTTGCCTCATCAATGATGTTGTTAGAATATGCATCCAAGATTAATTTGTTGTATTCGCGTAAATAGTTGTCAATTAACAGTTGGGAAATTTGTCTGTACCAATCTGAATTGTTAAGGACTTTATAGCACATGGCTTCATAATCGACATTGTCCATAAGGACAATGTTACCATCCTTATCAGATGGTTTTATCGTTATATCAGGGTTAGATTCAAGTCGCCAAATGGCGTGGAATTGTTGTTTCGATAAATTATTCGGTAACCTTTTGGTAATTTTAAGTCTTTATACATTCCCTGTAACCCTTTTAACAAAGGTGTGGACTGCAGAATTTAGGTTTAAGGCTGGAAAGAACCTGGATTTGGGTCTTACTGAAGGAGCCTTTCCTCCTTGATTAGGATTCTCCTGTGAGGAGGGGTCTGGTTCGTCTTCGGAAGAGTTGCTGTCTACCTGTTCCGACAGTAGGGAAACGAGAATTTTTCGCATGCAAAAATTCATAGTGCTCCAGGAACCAGTGTCCACTGGGGACTCCGTCTCTGAATCACCGGATTTTTTATGATGAAGAGTTTTAAGAATAATATTCCTTGCAAAGAGATTAAGATCCTTTAGAACATCAAAGCTGTCCATGGGTTGATCTGGGCAAAAGCACAGCCCCAAAGACAGTGCTTGATGCTCTATGGGTGTTTGTACGTAAGATGAAAGATTTATTATTTCCATTGCATTTGAATTCCCAGAATTAGATGTATGGTCAGATGTATTTTTTAGAATTTTGGTATTATGTGCCATTTTTGGAGCTTTTTTTGGGGGGCTGGTTTCATATGATCTAAAAAAACAGCCTGGGGTTGTTGGGACAGTGTATCTTGGGGCCTACTTTGGCTCGTGTGGGCTGTATCGTCCCCACCTGGTTGGGATGTATCACCTGGTTCGGTTTGGGATTTAATGTTGGATTTAAATTGTTGTCCCCTATCCCCTCTTTTTCTACTCTGTGTTTGTCTGGTGGGCCGAAAAGTCGACTCCGATTTTGATGTAGCAGAGGTATGGGATGAGGGAGTCTGAGGATACGTGTTCTGTGTCCGTACCTCTTTTTCTAGGTGTTTTTTGGTCCTTTTTAGTGGGTTGCTTCCATTTGGAAGCTCGTCCACTATTGAACGCTGAGATGTCCCGTGAAAATTTCTTATTTTTCTTTTCAATTTTCAATAATACTCAAATTGATTTTCTCTATAGTAGTTCTTAATTCTTGTTCCTTCTGTAAAGTAATTTCATCAATATATTCTATGGTTTATCAGACACACTGTTTTGACTTTCACAGGGAACCTTTCGAGGACCTACTGAATATCAAACCTAGAGGTCTATATCGACTAAAATGAAAATTATTCCTTTGTGGAATTGACAAATGTACAGCAGAACGATTCCACGAGGGAACCTTACATACCATACCAGCAGCCAATTTTGGCCTGTGCTGCTTTAGAGTATTCTCTCATAGTTTTTGGCTCTATTTAATAAACTATATTTTTATGTTCTAATTTATGTGGAAATGTGCTTGGTAATGATATTGTCTCCTGTGCAAATTATTTTTTGAAAAAATTGCAGTACTCACTGCACTACTTACTCAGTCTTAAAGTAAACGTGATGAAACTAATAAAAAATATACTTAAAGAAAAAAAGAAATTAGAATAAACATAATTTCGCCAAATTGGGATCATATTATTTGAATATTAAATATTAATGTAATAGTTTTCTTGCTTCTTGACTCTAAATTGGACATTGCTTGACTTGAAATAGCCTTATCTATAGCTAACGGAAGAACCAACTAACACAGTCTTTTCAGCTAAGTCAATACTAATTAATTTGCTATTGAAAATATTATAGTAGGTCTGGGCATTGAGTTTGAGGTACATTCTTCTACCTTACTGGTAACAAGAGACTTAAAATTAGTATTTTTCCTTTGCCTAATACAATCTCCAAACTCCAGCCTGGGGCCAAAACTAGCCTGCAGAGTAGTTATATTCAGCCTGCAAGATTTAATTTTTTTTTAAAAGAAATGATTACCACAGATGTTTTTAAAATTTGATTTCACATGTGTTGTAGTATTATGCTTTGAAAATGATTAAATGATCAATAGGGGACCTCTAAAATATCCCAAAATCAGATGCTGCACCACCGGATAGTCTTTGTCCAAAATTATTCCCTACAGGGTAAAGGTATGGGCAGAAAAGCCTGTTCCTAATACCCCCACTTAATGAAAGCTTATTGGGGCTATTTAACAGCAGTACTCTACCATAAGTCATATAAAGAAAGTCTGTATTAAATTTATGGACTATAAATACATATGTTTAAAAAAGAGCATAAGATATAAACATATCATCTGGGGATTTAAAACATATTGATGTTTATATCTCATGGTCTCTTTTATGCGGCATAAGACTAGTAGTGGTGTTGAGTACTAGAGATAGTTGAATTTTTTGACTAGTTGACTGTGAGTTGATTGCAAAGAGTCTGAAAATGGTATCATCCGCAAAATTGCTGAGATGTAGAAAAGGGTTGTGGGAACATTTAAAAAAAAATGATTGCTCTAGCTCATGTAGTTTTTGCATACATTAAGTTCAAATTTAAAGTCGAAATGTTAATTTTCAAAATTTTGACTTGGCTTTGAACTTCATTTATGCAAAAACGATTTGTGTTTGACCCATACTTTTTTTGTAGTATACATCCAACCCTTCTCTACAACTCCAGCAAGTTTGGTGATGATACCATGCTCAGGGCCTTTGCAATTAACTTGAAATCATAAAAAAAAATCAACCGTCTCTATTAAGTACCCACTTAAAAAAAGGATGGAGTGGAGGTGCCCTTATTTTGAATACAAAGTTTCTGTAAAATGTGGCTGGTGCAGGTGTCAGACCCGCTTTTTTGAAAAATCTTTTCAGTGGGTACTTAACACCACCATAACTATTACCTATAGTAACAACAAACATGAGAACAATAGGCAGTTTAAGGGACAAATGACAAACTCACAACAAACCAGTTTTGGCTGGTAAAGAATTATTAGTGTCACTGTAAAACTTTTATTTCCCTCATTTCATGTGCAGGTGATTAGTGTCAGGTAGAACAGGAGGTGATAAGAAATCCCCAAACTGTGGAAAATGTTAAACTCACTGTGGTTCTAATTACCTTTTTTACAATATCTCAAACTGAAAAAACATATTGAAGCTTAAGGGGAAGATTGTAGAGCTGAAGAAAGATAGCAGAGCTTTACAAGTTCACTCATATATGATGGTACTCAGATCAATTCTTGTCTCGTGGTTTTATTTCCTAAAGAAATGCATTATATACATATTTTTGCTGAATGCTGCTGAATGAAGCAAATAAAATCACTCCAAAGTCTGTGTGATAAAGATACATGTGCATGAATATTTCATGCTACATCTCAGGGTTTTAACTCTGTGAAGTATTTTCTATTTCATATTAACTTTTCCTGAGCGCTTGCCAAGCTCTCAATAGCACATATTGGTATACAGCACCTTAGGTGTTTTAATCTTTTACAAAGAGCTGTCAGGAAGAAGAACTGGAACAAAAGACAAAGGCTTGAGTCTGAGAGTGAAACAGAAAGAAGTAGAACTCGATGCTAAGCTAGAATAAAAACCTTGATCAAATTTAGTTATATCATATGCTTAAAAAAATTACTACATTAGCTGAATAGTACATATAACATTTATAATTGAGGCTGTCATCTCCTAAAGTACATGCATGGTGTGCTGACCATGATTAAGCTAGAGAAAATTATCTTCACTTGTTCACGTTTTACGCCCTGATATTTATGTTGTCACCTTCCTGAATTTGCTCTATTTGTGTAGCTTCCTGAATGTGCCTATTTGTGTAGCTTTCTAATATATCTCCTTCTTCTGTAACATGTTTTCTAATAAGCAACGGATGATACCTTCACTGTTCATCTTATGTCCTTTTATATTGTAACATTGTGTTTTGTTTGGCCAGTTATGTATGTGTATTTGTTAGATAAACAAATCCTGTAATAATGATATACTTAATGTTAGCAGCATTGCTTGAGTACCTTTTCATGCAGTGTGTTATTTGCTGCTAACAAATGCATTTCCACAAATGTGGGTCCAGTTTAAACCTTGCAGTAATGCTACCCGCTCTGTGTAGTGATAACTGTACTGCAGCTGCAGAGCCGCAAGCGTGTAAGGGCCCTGAATGTTTTTTGTAGTGAACCCAGAAGAAGATACTTGTAAGGTATAATACATACAAAATCAAGTATTGCCTGAGTTGCAGCCGCCTTAAAGAAAAACTTGTACTTGAGCATTTGTCTCAATGGGCAGCTGCGTGGAAATCCAGGTTCCATAGTTACTAGGCGTCAGCTACTGCACATATAAATAATATTATATTATATATAATAAAATTAGTAATTTATAAAAAATGACTTAAATACAAATTCAATTTTAGATCAAACCTACTTTCTCTTTCTTGTATCCAACCCTGGGTATGCCTGTATTACTGTTTACTTCAAACTCCTTTGATTTTACCTAGAGCATAGCAAATTACAAATCAATTTGTATGATATAGGAGTTAAGAAGGGCTTTATACTTATGATTGTAATTGGTCTGAATTTTCAGACTCAAATACATACAATTAAGCAACCCATAGATTACTTTTCTGCAGAATTAGATTTACTGAAACACATTAGCACAATTTGTAATTAAATAGACTACATGAGGTTTAAGTAGATGGATTTGCATACATAAGCTTGAGCCTTTACTAATTTGTGAATATTCTGAATACATTCTGATACATATTTTAATCAGAACAGGGTTTTCTAATATTCCATTATCAGTGGCAATATACCAAAATTCAAAATGTATGCTAGGGATATCTAGTGTGATAGCATAAGAAAACTGGAAAGTCTTTCAGGAATTACAGAGTGCTAGGTTTTGAAGGTATAAGACAGCAACTCTGATTTACTGAACTAGAATAGAGGTTAGTGCAGTGAAGTAAAATAATATGAATACAGTATACATATAACATACTCTGAAAGGAATTTAGACGTTTATAAGACAACACAAGATTTCTACGAGACATTGTTCTGAAAATAAATCAGATCTAGTCTTTGGGCTTTAAAGTGGGGTAGTAAACACAGTCTTTTCTAACATGAATTAGTCGAGGGAAGAGTTATAATAATGATTTTGTTAGAATTTTTTTATTGTGGGTAATTGTAAATCTCCTAATGTTTACATATATTCTGCAGACCAGATTTGAAGCATTTGGGGTGGATTTTCCCTTTGCCTCTTATTTTTCTGGAACAAGCAGAATTGCCAATGAAGACACAGACACCAAAAACAGCAGCATACGTTTAACCATTTGTAGTTTATCCAAAGCCCAAAAGAAGAACACATTTATGATCTGACAAAGGTAAGATATGTGATAAGTTCAGGATGAGGAGTATTAGCTACATTAAATTGAGACAAACCTAAAGTGCTATTCAAGAAGGAAATTAATAATTAACACACCTAACAAGTATTGTGTGTTTATTTCAACTGACCATTCATGCAGGATAATTTATAAAACACAAGAAATTTACATTTGAACAGAAATGTATACTTTAAGTAAACCTACATGGGATGCACATGTAAGTAGTAGAAGTCAACAAGTAATTTGTGCAATTTGGAATTTCACACATACAGGCTGATCACATGTACCAATTAAGGGGAAGTGAGGTCCTGGTGATATGCTATGATTGCATGGATGCTTTAAAGACTTTGTTTGTTACAAAGGTTTTTTTGCAGTGAAAACTTGCTTGTTGGGCAAAGTTATATTCTTGCTGGTGACACCTGCCTGTGTTTTTTTATGTGTTTTGATATCTGCATATCATTGGTATTACCTGAATACCACTGGTATCTATTTGACATTGCTTATATCTGCTTGTGGTTGGTTTAATCATGATAACATTAATACATGCTTGTCCTTCTTGTTCTTGTATGTGGATGTCATTGATATCAGCTTAGTAATTTTATTAATTTCCTACCATTGATATCAGACTGTTTTGGTAATATCTGTGCATTATTGGAAACTGCATTGAAAGGCAGGTGGTTTGACAGATGGTTGACATGGTTGACAAAGAGCTTCCGCTTGAAACACTTCCCATTGTTCCTGTTAAGCCCTTCAGCACCTGTAAGTAGGAAGTGGCATCATCCTGAAAAGCACACGGCCCTGAGAGAAACCCCCTTTAATGTGAATATTTTGTTTTATTTTGTTTCATTTTATTTTACCATTTACAGTAGCTTTCTTTGTGATACTAGGTTGTGCGCCTTGTGTCCTTGTTCCTATTTGTCTGTTACACTCCTCCATTTTGAGAGCCACACACAACATCCACTCCTCATACTGACCCAATTTTACTCTGTGATCTTTTCACAGGCCCCATACACTCTCTGAGGGCCTTTCTGGCCACTGACATCACTGTAACTGTGTAAACACTGCTGACGGTTGTGTGCAACTATCTATTATCTTTCTTGGCTTGCAAGTGAAGGCTACAACATGGAATTTTGATGTTCCCAAGACAAGATATGATGTGATTCAATGAGCACAAACATCAATATTAATCCAGAAGAGTTCTAAATGTTTCCTGTTTAAGAAAATGCTATCTGGATTAATTTAAACTCTCTACTCCACGGACAGAAACATGAATTTACAAAGCAATTTATTTCAGTTCCATTAGGAAGCTGTAAATACCAAAATAAAACATTTTTCACAAGCCTTGCTGGTTTTCCAAAAGTCGATGAAAGGTTTATACTTAATTTGGCGTGACCACTAACACATTAAAAGTTGATTAATCAGTCGTCAGCACAAACCTCAGTCAATACTGCTTTTAATCCTACTTGCCTGACTCGCATTTGTTATTTAGAAAAAAGCCAACATAGAACTCTGATTGCACTATATTTATGTTAAGGGTCAGATTTAGATTACTCATTCAATATTTTAACATTCTTAAATTAATAAAAAATATTACAAATGTAACATCCTGGTGTTACACAGACAAAAAGATGTGTGAATATCTTTCAATCTATCTATCTACAGTGGATATAGAAAGTCTACACACTCCTGTTAAACGTTTTGGAATGGCCCATCCAGAGCCCAGACCTGAGTCTGGCTGAAAATCTGTGGGGTGATATGAAGAGAGCTGTGCACAGGAGATGCCCTCGCAATCTAAAAGATGTGGAGTGTTTCTGCAAAGAAGAGTGGGCAAATCTTGCCAAGTCAAAATGTGCCATGCTGATATACTTATACCCAGAAAGTCTGATAGCTGTAATAACATTAAAAGGTGATTTAACAAAGTATTTGTTGTAGGGTGTGCACACTTATGCAACCACATTATTATTATTTTATTCATCCCTCCACCTAAAAGATTTCAGTTTGTTTTGTTTTTGCAGGAACCTGACATTTTACCAGAGGTGTTTCTTTCTATCTATCTGTCTGTCTGTCTATCTGTCTGTCTGTCTTGCTTTAGTATGGTAACCATTATAAGGAGCCAAATTTTTTTTACTATTAGTCAACACAATTTGAGGAGAGGTAGCAGTTTCTGTTAACTCTCGCTAACATGGCACAAGGGCTTTGACAGTTCAGATGTAGATTAGAAAGACCTTCTTTGAGACAGATCTCTAAAACTGAAATGTTTTTTATCATGAGCTCATCAAATGATGAAACATCTTACTGCTAATGAGTCCCTGCACAAAACTCTTACCACCCAGACTCCAATTGTGTTTAGTGATTGATGCTGATGGGTTACACTTTCCGTTATGTTAGTATGTTATACAGTGGACCTTAACTTAATTAGTTATTAGTAAGTCGAGAATACTTTTCCCATAAGAATTTACCAGACACAGCAATAATTTTGCTGGTGTTCTTACAAAAAAATTTAGTCATTTAATCATCATTTTAGTTGACCTTCCATAAGAACATCAGGAATCTGGCCATCTGGTGTCCTTTCTCTCCTTGGATGAGTCTGTAGACCTTTGTAAATTGCATAGAGAACATTTTGGCATGGTGTACTTGTGAGATCGATTACATGAATGGCACTCACACATTTCTTCACAATTGTCTTCTTTTCAATTGTGATTGTTTCCTTTACTTTTTCTTTCTTCTCTCCTTTTGTATTTTCAGCTACTTTAGGGACATTTTGATGTGCTGTCTAAAATGGCACCCCCCAACTGGCATATCTGGGCTCAGAGTGCAGCTTACATATGCTTCTTTGACATTCTGGATCTTTGCTTATGACCATTCAAGTGGCAACACATCTTGGATCTGCCATAATTTCAAGCTGAAATTTATATTATATCTTAAGTTAGTCTTAAATCAAGCCGTTGTAAATGAAAGGTCCCCTGTGTATATACAGCAATGCATGAACAGCAAAACAATTCATTCTAAAGGCCTAAAATGCAACCCAAAGCGTTAAAGAAGAATGTGAGTAAAACCCAGTCAAATGGAGCGCAACTTTCCTATCTACTGTAGTTTACATGTCATAGAAACCACCAAAGTGTAGAAATATGCTTTTTGACATGACTGAAATATATCATTATAGGTTATTCTTGCTGTGAGAGGTGTGTATATATGTTTAATTTTGTAATAGTATACATGCCTACATATGTGTTCTCCAAATAAACATTCTGATTACATCTAATTATGTAACATGCAAATATTTCATTGCAGGTATTCACCAATGAGTTCATTACCACTTAGGCTCTGCAGGAGTGTGAAAGAAAAACAGGAGGTGGTTTTCAAATTAAGCTGTTCCATATGTTGTTACTTTACTTCAGAGATTCATCAGAGCAAGCAAATGCTGTATACTCATTACAGATCTGGTATTGTTCCAATCTGAAATAAGCATCCTAAAAATGAACTAGAAGAAAAAATAGAAACATTTAGGTGGAAAAATATAATATTGTAAAGCATTTTCAGGAACTAAATATTTCATAAATATATACACATAATACAGGGATCTGAAGACATCGTATCATTACTGTCTGTCTAGATTAATATTTTTCAGTTGTTGTTGACTGACAACAAAGCATGAATTGTAGGCTTTCAGTAAGACACATAGCTTTGTTAGTTATGACAATTGAGAGGAAGCATCCTAATTATTCAGCCATGATTTTATAAAGAGAGTGGGAACACATGTATTATTGGAAGCTAGACAAAAGTTGAAAACACAGCTGTAAAAAAAACTCATTAAATTTACTTTCCACTTCTGTCAAATGTGCTCCCTATAAGGCCATCTAACACCAACAAACAAGGTCAGGTCTAGTTGGTTATTTTCCTTCCACTGCACTGAAGTATGTGCACTGTTTTTCTGACCTTGGAGGAAGACACATGCTCTTTGTATGGCTGAGTTTGTGAGCCTTTTTACAGATTTTAGAAACAGAAGAATTATTTAATTTTTTCCAAATGAAAAAGTTGTGACCTCTTCCTGGATATGTCATTTTTAGTTATCGTATTTTTTGTACTATAGGACACACTTTCCCCACAAAAAACATGGGAACGTCTTATAGTCCAAAGTCTGTTTGGCTGTGGGTGGTAGCACATTTGCTTTGTTTATGTCAACAGGCATGGGTTGAAGCTGCCTGACTCATATAAACAAAGCTGTATCAGAGGGAAGATCTGCCTCCAGGGTTCTGGCATACACACAGCAATAGCCTCTGTTACTGCTCTGTGTGTATGTGAGCCAGGAAACGTGAGCAAGGCTGTCATATACTGACCATATACTGACCCTATACCATATACTGGGTCATATACTGACCCATCAGGAGGCTAGTAAGCTGTCAGAGGAATTTATTTTGTTTCTTGTTTTGTCACATCAAGCAAATGTTTAAAAATGATAATTGATCTTGTGGTATATCATTATATCAACAATGAATGAAAATCATCTGGCATTTGATGCTAATAAATCATAGATGCAGGTGCCAGGTTAAGTTATATTGAGTCTTACCTGCATTTCATTTTGCAAAATCTGTGTAGCACATATATTTTAGTAATTAAATGAGTGAAAGGGCAATCCACCTAATAAGCCACTAAATATTTTAGTGAAGGGACTTTGTGTGTATGCAGCACAGTCAGAGTTATCTAGGATTAACAATCCAGTACAATTCTAAAGAATAGTAGAAGCTATTGAAATCAAAAGGTTGGGAAAAACCCCATGATTATCAAAAGTCCTGCCATTGCCACATGAGGGCATTTTCACATCTTATATAGATAAGCTCTAGATCAGGGGTGTCAAACTACAGCACATGAACCAAATCTTATTACACTGCCAGCCAAATTTGGCCCCTGAGCCGTAGTTTGACACCCCTGATCTAGAGCTTGTACTGGGCATAGATGGTTAGATTTGCAGCCGCAAGAACACACGGCAGTCAATCTAACTGTGTAGAGCTTTATCTATATAAGATGATACCCTTATGTTGCATTGGCAGGACTTCTGCTAATCATAGACTCATATATCACATTTTTTCACATGAGATCATGTGAGATTTTAAAAGGTTTATTAGAGAAACAAATGTCACAGATGTGTCTTTTATTTGATATTGGATAGCAGAAACTTGCTCAGTTGTAGACACTTTTCCTACATTTCCAGGTAAGCCCATTAAGTTGTCCAAGGCTTAAATTTGTCCCATTGTGCATTTGAGATCGGCACCTAGATCTAGATGGATGTCTCCAAAGAAGAAAGTTACAGAATAGATCAAGTATAAATTTGCCTTCAAGATCTCCTCAAAATGCAATAGAAGCATTTAACTAATGCTTTTAACAAGCACCATGAAAGCTTGCTTCTTTAATAACAAGCCAATAAAGGGCATCACTTAACCTCCCACAGTACTCTGTTTCCCTCTACACATCGTCGGTGTCATCGATAACTGGGGAACGCAGAAGGGGCGTTGCCGGAGTCAATCGGAGGGTGAAGCGGGATAACGAAATGCAGCAGCTTTTTGGAGCATATGTTTTTGTTTTGATATCCAACCTCGTTTCATTAATCTATGGCACAAGAATCTAATAACCTCTGCAGCACCTAATGTTAACAGCTTATCTTTCTCCCAATGGGCCAAATGATGACCAGAGATGATTTTTGTTTTTCATGCATCTGCAGGGGATGGTATTAGGCTTTACAATGACATTGTTTACATTGTGAAATATGAGCATCCTACTGTGGTAGAAAATATGAAAGAAAGGTTATATGTATTGTTTGGAAAATCTGAGCTTCCTGATTGTCTCTTGTTTTCAATTCTTGTTTTTTTGTTTCCAGTTACATCTATATTCAGTAATGCTGCATACATTTGTATATCTTAAACACAAAGATATGTGATTTTTCTACATGAGCAAATAATAAACCCTTTAACATTCCAAAAAGAAAACCAATTATTTTTTGACAAAATGTGATCTGAGTAAAAATATGAATTGCTGCTGTGCCATATGTTATGAATTAAAGCAAATTGCATGCTTTTTATATTTGTGAAGTTAAATTACAAAACAAGAAATGGAAAACAGTTTGAATTAACTTGCAAACAACATATGAAACACAAAAATATAAGGTGCTATTACAGAAGCTAAAAAAAGAGAAACCACTGTACTAATATGGAAATGACACAGTGAATACCCACCACACTGAAAAAATCTTTAACAGAAAAGAATGTATATTATATTGTATGTAACCTTCTTACTTGAAGAAAAGCAAAGGATTAGATATGCCCTTGGCTGTGTTTTCAGATGAAATAGGGAATTACAATTTTTACAATGCATACTCTTCTTTAGTCCTTTCTAAAAGACTGTATGAAAAAATTTGCATGACCCAGGGGTATATTTCACTTAACTAAAAAGATTCCACTTCTGGCTTGAGTTTACACATTTTGTGATTCAGTAATGACTAGGAGAGTATAGAAGTATTTTGAAAGAACATGGAGAATATGTGACCTAGGAGAAAACATACTGTCGTAGTATTGCCAGTATTAGTGTTGCCAGTTGCTTACAAATACAGTATGTAAACTAAAAAGCATATTAACCATCTTACTGGAAAGGATACATTCTAAGGACTGATAGACGTATTTGTTCCTTACAAAACCATGTGAACGCCTACATATGTGGCTATATCACATTTATTAAAGAGGAAGATCCACTAGTCTGAACGCTGGCTGCTTTAGCACTGTTAATTTAATACTGATAGAAATCTGTCAGAACAGAATCATTTTATTACATCCTGGTGAAGTGGAATGAATGCAACTATAACTTATTAGTAAATAACTTTTCAAATACTAAACAACATTTGCTTTGATAAGTTAGGAGACTGGCAAGTTTGAGAGATAAAGCATAATCAAACCCCTGGTAAGCTCATTGTGCAACTTGTGTTTAAAAAGGGGTATTGGGAATTTAAATATCCTGCAATGCAATCTGTTATATTTCCCGCCAGCAACCATCCCCAGCGTCATCAATGAGAGTTGAGGACCTGGGACACCTGTCCTGTATTACAATACAGACATATGATGAGGGCAGCACCCCACCTCCCCGCATCATCAATAATTTCAGGGATGGTGGGTCAAGTGAGGAGCGCAAAGTACGTGGACAGTGTGGGCACCCCTGGAGAAGGTAAGCTTGGGGTTACCGATATTTTTAAATACATCTACCCTAAGCTTCACTCAGACTTACCCCTAGGGAGCTTAAACATCAGCTAAAGAATTAGGCACAGGTTAAGAAAAAATTTGTTGGTCATGTTAAAAAAAAGCCAGTCATATGGAGACAGCTCATAGCAGATATTTGCAGAAAAACATTTCTCAACAGAAAATCAAAAAAGGAAATATCAATACTTTTTAGATTTCAGGTCAGAGTTTTCAGAACTTCATTCAAAATTAAACACTAGCAAATAGGGCCCTCCTTCTTCTATTACCTAAACCCTATATAATTGGGGGAATTATACCATGTAATTAAGCACATACTTTCAAGCTATGCAGCCCACTGCTATCATACATCTGAAATCCCTCCTATGGTTTTTGTTTTTTTTTGATGGTTGACCTTCTAACATTATTGGTATCTTTGACCGATGCTATGTAAAGTATGTATACTTGTACATTTACGAATTGGTTATCCATTCAAATATGTAATGCCAGATTAAAAGTATTATTGCCACATTTTTTAAAAATTGCACACCAGCTTGAAATTTTAACAAATGGTGTCTTTTGCATGTCAGCCTCAATGCTGCATGAAAAAGTAGACCCTCACCTCTCTGAACAGTTGTATTTTCATTGGTACATGTTTACCATGCCTGTGGTTGCCTCCTTTATAAAAACTGCATCCATTTATCCTTGAAAAACAACAACATGTAACAGAGATTTTCTCTTTTATCCCCATCCCCCATAGCCTTCAATAGGGTTCACTGTAAAGTCCGGGTCAACTTAATCTAAACACATTTCTAATCTTCTAATAATATACAGTTTTATTATGGAAGGTCTGCAGTGAAGATTAATATCTGTTTCACAAAAAATAACTCATAAATCACATACCCTATAGCAATAATTAGACAAGCTATGAAGGATATGTTAAATCAATGGCTAGAGGTCTCACATTAAACCATAGCTGTTAATTCTAGTTATTTATATTACTTTGTCTCAAGTCATAATATTTTAGTGTGTCATAATTCATGTGTGCAATGTTTTCCAACAATATACTCATTTGTAATGGATTATAATCTATTCAATGTAACCATCTTTAAACTAAATTCTCAGGATGTGCTTTGACATATTTCACAGGATAATTGCCATTCCATTACATTTTTCTATATGTAAGCTACCAAATGTATTACATTTACTTCCATAGTTAGATAATAAAAATCTTAATGTGTGTTTTGCCATAGTGCATTAAGAATCTATTGGCTTTTAAAATGTTTATCTACTGTTTATGTTTAGCTTGTACATTCAAGCTTGTACACAGTTAATAAAGCTGTCATTTTAAATAATACTACGCAGTCGAAAACGGCTTTTTCCATTATTCATTTCAAGTGATGCAGTAGACAATAGGAATTTTTAAAAGCACTTCTGTCTACAGGCAAAGTCCTGCAAAAATGAACTAGTCTTGTAGGCAAGACATGTGATATTGAGAAGTCATGTCAAGGCATCACTTCATTTTTAAAACATATGCTCTTGGTAGTTTAACATAGTTAACATTACTACTTTCCCATCGTCATGCAACAAAGGACCATCCACACACATTCTAAATTCTATTAACAAAAGAAATGACTGCATTGCAACAAAGAAAGCCATAAATGTGTTGTTAATTCTGTTGTGATAAGGGTGGGGACTGTTTTGGTGATGGGGGTGTTTTGTGAAGATGCATCTTCTGAAAGACTTTGACTCCCGACCTGAATTTCTCCCAGAGGCTCAGTCTAACTTGACCTAATTCTGATTCCATAAGTGCCAGAAACAGGCTAAAAACCTCAGGCACTGAACTCTGAACGCTAGCAGAGATGCGATATGGGCATTTTCTTCACTTAAGCTGGGTCTACACTAAAATCCCGGGTGGCGTTATGGACATGTCGGGGTGACGTGCCCATGGCGCCTGCCAGTAGTTTGCCAGTGGTATTCTGATGCTAATTGTGTCAGTGGTATTTGCCATTTTGACAGTAACACACCCTATTAGTTTTCATGCTCACATCAGGTACCTTTTGTTCACATCCCATATGCA
>CM070034.1:68522932-68535600 GCA_036250615.1 Ptychadena robeensis | reverse complement strand
TGGGGCCAGATTGATGAGCCAGTCAGGCAGAAGGACAAAATAGTCCACTTCACTGGCAGACATAAAGGGAATAAAATTTTAAAAAAAAATTCCCAAATGTTTCCACAACCATTCTTTACATCGCCAGCAGTTGTGAAGATACCATGTTCAGGAGCTTTGCAATAAGCTGACAAAGTTAACTAGCGGCATGCAAATATTTCACATGCAATCATTTTTTTTATCATTTTCCAACGCAAATTTTCACATCATCAATAAAATTTGCAATGACGATACTTGCATGTGAAATACCAGCAGAGCAAATGAACATCAAGGGTTGAAACGAAAAGTCGGCGTGGCCCGTCGAAATTTGACTATGCTAAACTTCACAAAACAAATACAGATTTTTTAAATGCTTTTTTCCCATGTCTATGGCACACTGTCATATACAGTGGGGCAAAAACGTATTTAGTCAGCCACCAATTGTGCAAGTTCTCCCACTTAAAAAGATGAAAGAGGCCTGTATTTTTCATTATAGGTCATCTCACCTATGATAGACAGAATGGGGGAAAAGAATCCAGGAAATCACATTGTTAGTAAATATTTGCTCACAGACCTGTAACTTCTTCTTTAAGGGGCTCCCCTGTCCTCCATTCATTTTCCTGTATTAATGGCATCTGTTTGAACTTGTATACCACTTTGGTCAAGACCAAAGAGCTGTTGAAGGACACCAGAAACAAAATTGTAGACCTGCACCATGCTGGGAAGAATAAATCTGCAATCAGCAAGCAGCTTGGTGTGAAGGAATCAACTGTGGGAGCAAAAATTCGAAGACATATACAAAAATAGAAGACATACAAGACCATTGATCATCTGCCTCAATCTGGGCTTCATGCAATATCTTACCTCATGGGGTCATAATGATCACAAGAACGGTAAGCAAATGATCACAAGAACTAGTAAATGACCTGCAAAGAGCTGGGACCAAAGTAACAAAAGCTACCATCAGTAACACACTACGCCACAGGGACTCTAATCCTGCAGTGCCAGACAAGTAACCCTGTTTAAGCCAGTACATGTCAGACCCTTCTGAAGTTTGCTAGAGAGCATTTGGATGATCCAGAAGAGATTTGGGAGAACACCATATGTCAGATGAAAGTAAAGTAGAACTTTTAGATAAAAACTCAACTTGGCTTCTTTGGAGGAGAAATAATGCTGAGCTGCATCCAAAGGATATCATGCCAACTGTGAAGTATAGGAAGTGGAAACATCATGCTTTGGGGCTGTTTTTCCGAAAAGGGACCAGGACAACTGATCAGTGTAAAGGAAAGAATGAATAGGGCCATGTATTGTAAAAACCTCCTTCAGCAAGGGCATTGAAGATGAAATGTGGCTGGGTCTTTCAGCATGACTAGCCTGACTAAAGACATCCCTAGCCCTGAGGAGCTGACACCTGGTATTGTAAGAGACTGTCGAGAGGCAAAGGCATGTTCTGCTGCCAGGTGCAACAGTCTGCAGAAGGGGCCAGACAGCGTAAGGTACTGAAAGACTCCAGACTTTGACCCCAGACGTGTTGGTGCACTTATCTCAAAAAGGGAAGGTGCACATGTTACACCCACATTGCCAAAAGTACCAAAATCTATTTCAATGACCATGGGAATACTGTGCTTGATTGGCCAGCATACTGGCCTGACCTGAAACTCATAGAGAATCTCTGGGGCATTGCCAAGAGAAAGATGAGAGACATGAGACCGAACAATGCAGAAGAGATGAAGGTCGCTATTGAAGCATCCTAGTCTTCCATAACACCTCAGCAGTGCCACAGGCTGATTAAAATCTTTGTTTTATTGATTTCATGTAATATTAAAATTTTCTGAGATTTTGATTTTGGGGGATAAGCTGTAAGCCATGATCATCAAAATGGTAACAAATAAAGACTTGAAATATCTTGCTTTGCATGTAATCATATCAATTTCACCTTTGTAGTTGAATTACTGAAACACAGGAACTTCTGGACAATATTCAAATTTTTCGCAAATCACCTGTATTCCTGATCATAGAGTTGAGAATTTATTAATGAACATCTTCTGCCCTGGGATATCTGGTTCTGAAACTGTCAGTTATCACAATTTTAGGCACAAGACTTGCTAACGTGTTATAACAAAACAATTTATAGTTGTTATAATATCTATTTCAAGAAAGAGTCGTGTTCAGACCAAAAAACATTATAATTATTTATCGTATTTATCTGAAAAGCTTATTGTGAGATTCATGAAGTCAGAGGTGAATGCATGTACAACAAACTCGACAAAGACATTTCACATATTGATTTTTATCTTGAAATATTTCTCTTTTCAGTACTTTCAACCTTGAAAATGATGCATTGTAAGTCGAATAATGAGTTTTATAATAGTATGCACAGTACATAGAATTGTTACAATCCTACCATGTAGGTATAATAGATGAAAAAACACTTTTGTTACAGGAACAAAATCTGTATATTCTTTTTTACACATGAATGCAAGATGAGAACTGTTTTCCAAAGTTTTATTAAGACAGTAACATAAAACTAAGTACCTGTACTTATCTAGTATCATATATACAATTTATCTTACTCCTCAGTTGGTTGGTTTGATATTTTTTATATATTTTATGAATGTTGCACAGGGTGGGGATGGGTCCTGCCAGAGAGACATATTTCCCCTTCATTCAGGCTGTGATTCCATTAAGTGGTGTGTCCTGGAAGTAGTTGCACATGTTGCACAGCAACATTGTTTTTTGTTATAGGGGTCTCGGACTTTCAAATGGGAAGGATAGAACTGGGTGGGCCTTCTGCCCAGGAGTGACATAGGGTTAAAACCTGCTTGCTGTAGCTGGATGTGTCTGTGTCTCGTAAGGTGCTGGGACCAGCTGAGCCAATGACAACATTTTATGTTGAACGTTTGAAAGCCAGGAGGCTTGGTATTTTTGATTGACTTTTGTTTGGATTGCTATTAACCCCTGTGAGGGTAAGTGCTGTTTTGGACAATATATATGGGCAGGAAGTCCTAAAGAGACACATGTTTGGTGGATGTACCTATTTTGAAAGCACCCCTTTGAGGCTGAACCCCCACAATGTGTATAACCTAAGTACATTTGACATACCTGATATTGAAATGTCCAACATTTTGGAGATATTGGAACAGGGTAACGGATATTAATATTTTTCATTTCTGACATTGATTGGATTGTAGGCTATTTACATGCATTGCTAAAGGTTTTAATAATCATTCACCTAAAGTATTAGCAGTTTTAATAGCACTGTATATATTGTGTAAAGATTATTGTTAGTAAGATGTATATGGGAGACCCCCTATAAATAAATGGTCTGTACATTGGTGGAAAAGTAAGGCTTTCATGAAGTTGCTCAGCCATGTAACATGCATTCCATGAAATTTCCTTACAGGTTATGGCCTAAGTTTAATGCCTCACGAAGTTTGGAAGACAGAGTAGAGATGGTTGAATCTTTCGACTAGCTGACTTTGTGAGCTGATTGCAAACCCCCTAAACATGGTATCATCACCAAAAGTGCTGGACATATAGAGAAGGGTTGTGGGAAATTTGGGAAAAAAAGTTTTTGCTTAAGCACATGTACTTTGCATAAACTAAGTTCAAAGTAAAATTCTAAATTTCGACTTTTGGATTTTTTACTTGACTTTGAACTTAACTTATGCAAAAACTATTTGTGTTAGAGCCATACTTTTTGTAATATACCCCCAACCCTTCTCTACATCTCCAGCAAGTTTGGTGATGATAATATGTTCAGGGGCTGTTCAGTTAACTCGAAATGGTCGAATTTATGGAAAGATATTGAGGAAAATTTGTATGCACTATGCTTTACATTGCTCTGTGACCTATTATTGTCTGACACTTTATGATGTTGTTCATAAAAGCTTCCGCTCCTTCACTAAATTTTAGTTCACTAAAAGAAGTTACGTTTGAAATCCAGTTTCTAAGATCTATTTCAGATTTATTAATAGATTGAGGTTAAAGCCTAAAATATGTCAAAATAAAATTTAAATGAAAAGATTTAGATTTAGGATTTAGAAGAAGAAGAAGATTTAGGATTCATACTGACAATAGAAGTCTAATTTCTAAAGTACATTCTTAACTGTCTTGGCTGTTAGTGGACTGTGATGAAGTTTACAGACCAACTCTTGTCAGCCATGTGTAACCTGTATTTAGTCTAACCATTTACTTCTCTATCCCATTCCCTTCAAAAACAATATTTAAAAGCCCTTTTACCCTTTTTCACTCTCTTTTGCCAGAATATATGTTGGCTCTACATTGCCATGCAATACTAGAACATCATACCTATGAACAGACAAGCAGAAAAGAAAGGGACAGCTTTTTTCACAAAATACTTCAGGTGGTGTATATATTACTGAAAAATTTAATAATCTGTCTTATTGTTAAAACAAAGTGTTGTTGTTGCTAATTATAAAACCTGTATAAGTTTTATTTGTTAACTTAACGTTTCCAAGTCTTACTGGAAATGTGAGACTGAATTGATTTGTATTAGCATAAGAAAACAAATTCACACAATTTAAATCAGAAATAGAAGCCTGTTTGTAAGATTATTCTATTATTTTTGCTGCTATTTAATTATTAACTATTTCTCAACCATTTTATGGAATTTTTCGAACACGACTATACTTGCACATGTAAAAGAACCTTTTTAAACATATTCAAATATCTTTCTTAACATTCTTATATATTTGAACTTCTGTTTCTGCTTGTAATATTTGGCTTCAACATTCCTCTGTATGTTTCATTATTGTGCACTTTCTACCCAAGTATCTCATCTATTGTACAGTACATTATATCATATCCACAGAAATGTTCTTTTCCACTTCAACAAATCACCAGGAAGCTGTGAAAAATCCCATCTGTAGGCAACAGAAACTAAGCACAATGGGATATCAGAAGACAAAAATCTGAAAACAGAGCTATGAAAAAGTGACAAAGTGTTCGCCCTTATACCATCTGTAAACATGTTAAAGGACATTGTGTTATTTTGGTGTACTAATACATAAGTGATGGTCAAAAAAAAACTTTGAATGGCATGAGTGACAAGGTTGTTTAAACTGCATTTTATTTCTGAAAATAAACATTGTATCATCAACATCAGTGGCCAAGCAATGGCAGAACCCAGCAGAAACTGAACATGAAATAAACCCAGGAGAACATAGTAAAGAGAGAAATCGGAAGTCACCTCACTGGACAAGGGCACACTAAAACTAGTGTACAAGTATGCATATTATTGCAACTTCCTGAGAAACACCAAGAGCAGGCAAGAGTTTACCCATATTTCTAAAGTAAAGAATATTCCTCCTACTTTTCGGATTAGTTATGGAATGAGAAATGTAAATACCTTTTTTTTCATGAAGGCTTGATTATGCTAAGCACTACTTGGATTACAGGCTTTTAGATTCCTTAAGTTCCTTCTAACCATAACTTTCATGATTTTTGAGGGGTCAAAAAGGTTGTTTGGGCCCAAAGCCCTTCCACATTTTTCTTCACATTGTAAACATCTGCGACTTATAATGATTCTTGTGATAATGCCACAAAGGTTTTTGTTCAGGTATCTACTGGTGGATAACTGTCATCTTGTTGTCCTCCTGTGTTGTCCCTGTTTTACATGTGCGTCCATAATTGAGACTACAGAAACCACTTCAATGCCCTTTGTGCAGGCAAATTTCATTGCTGTCTTAATCAGAAAACTGGTCCAGAGCAACAATTTCCAGAAAATGACAAAATAAATATATGAAAACAATAACAAATTAAAGGCTGATTGCACAAAAAATGACCCTTGATTTCTCCTGCTATCAGTTCAGCTTCTGAATACTAATCCATGTCGGGTTTTTATGTCCCAAAAAATTGACAAATGTTACTGGTGTTCCATATTTTCACTCCGACCTTCATGTCCAGAAAACTACATGGGGTTTTAAACGGCACAATCATATCACACAATTATATCATAGTAATAAAAGGTCTTTAATTATAGGACTATATGTCACAAATTAAAGCAATTTTAACCAACATAAACTCACCTGGATGTTCGCCCATCTTCTCGCCGGCGAGCAGTGCGGGTGTTCGACCCGCTCCGTTCGCCAGCGAGAAGATGATCTCTATTCTTCCTCCGGCAGGATCACAACCTGTGTGATCGTGCCGGAGGAAGAATCTTTTCACTAGAAGACCGGGCATAAAGCCGTGTTTCAGGGTAACAGACCATGTTACTATCCTGTGTTCTGGCTACAAGGTAACAGATGTTGCTGCCTGTGTTCTGGGTACTGGGTGACATGTGCTAGTTATCTGTGTTCCGAAAAACAGGTGACAGATGCTGTTGGCCTGTGTTCTGGGTACTGGGTGACGTGTTATTGGCCTGTGTTCTGGTATGACAGATACTGCCGTCCTGTGTTCTGGATACAAGGTGACAAATGCTGCTGGTCTGTGTTCTATATACTGGGTGACAGATACTACTGGTCTGTGTTCTGGGTACAAGGTCTCTGTTAAAGTATAAAAATTATGTGGCAGAAGGGACATTGATTCCCTTTGTTTCCACATTGTTTCTTTATACTTGTATATCCTCTCTTAACCATAGGGAGATAACACCTTTTAACGTCTTAAGCTCTAAAGGCCCCCATACACGGGTCAGATTCCCATCTGATTCCGGTACGATCGATTCCGGGCGTGTGCACGCGAAACGATCGTGCCGGAATCACGTGCAGCCCACCTTGTCCGATCGATCACGTCCGATTGATCAGGGGCCCAGAATCGGATCGGCCAGAGAACCAACATGTTGGTCTTTCTGATCCGATTCTGCACACATCAGGGGGAGTTGCCATTTGTGGAGTAAGCAATCGGACACGGAATTGTCCAGGAATCCGCGGGACAAGGTGGTATGCAGCGATCGGATACTCTTAATTGGCCGATTGATCGGAGCTCCGATTCCCGCTGAGATCGCCGGAATTGATCGGATGGGTGATCGATCGGCCATGGAAGTCTATGGCTAGCTTAAAGGGTTAGAGTCCAGACATCATAGTATTTGGTTAGCTCTTCCTTTTATTCTTCCCTAACTGGCACTTTAATTCAGCAACGTAGAATCAAAGTAAGATATATAAAAAAAAAATCTTTAACCTCCCTGGCGGTTCACTGAGGTGCAGATTTCTGTACCAAAAGTGATACAGTGTTGACGCCGATGGGGGCGGAAAGCCTCTGTGTGCCTGCAGCTTTGTAGAAATGCTGCAGGCACACAGAGAGCCAGCGGTTGCACCTGATTCCGGCACGGGCGCAGTTTGATTCATGATCAGACTGCGCCAGTACTTGCTTTGGGCGTAACGCTAGGGAGGCTAAACCAGCCAGAGATGCTATGCTTGGCGGGCGTTTATCGAACATCATCATGCCATGGTCAATCGTTCTAAATACACCATTTACGATTTGACAACCAATACTTTGGATGGGGACCCTTGTCCTGGCGATCGACCAGAGAAAAACGTTTGTTCTCTGGCTGATCAAAGTTTTGTGCGAGTACGATCGGCTGCTCCAAGCGATCACCCCGAATGCGCATGGTGATCATTCGCAAAATCGGCCACAGATTGAAGCGCTATGGCCGGCTTTAGAGGTACAGAAAAAAAAATAGTTTTTTTTTTTTTTTTTTTTAAGTTTATACTTGTTTTCTTTTGATTTGGATTGGATTGGATAAAACATTTTTAAAACATTTACCCAATCCAATCAAAATAAAAACAAATGTAAAAAAAAAATCTAAGAAAAAAAAAAAAAATTCTGTACCTTTAAATCTCCCGCCTGGCGCGTGACGTCATCAGGACCCGAGTGCAGATCACGGAAATAGCTGGCTATTTCCACATCAGCTCGGGTGCAGCCGGAGATTATCCCACTGTCGGGATCCAGTTTTGAACTGGATTATAGAAAGACATATCTAAAATCCAGTCCAAAAGTAAAAAAAAAACATTTAAAAAAAGAAAAAAAAAGACTGGGTCCCACCTCCGTGACGTCACACGTCACTCCGGGACCCGGAAGAAGCCGGCGACGGGGTGGGATCGTGATGGCGGCGGACCAGGTGAGCTCCCACGATGTGCCCGAACCCAGTTTGGGCGTATCGCTAATTGCAGCTTACCTTTGCCCGAACTGGGTTCGGGCATATCGCTAGTGTTGAGCTCGAATATTCGAATGCCGAATATTTCTCGCGAATATCGGCAATTCGAGAATTTGCCAATATCTCGAATATGTCGGCGGATATTCGCAATTCTGAATATTCGCAATATGGCCATGTGGCGATGCGAATATGATTTTCGCAATACATGGCCATACCGCGAATATTCGAATTACTGAATATAGAATTGAATATTAGTAGAATTATTCGCGAAATATCACGAATTCGAATATTGCCTATGCCGCTCATCACTACATATCGCTAGGGAGGTTAATGGAGGTCAAGCTTGGAACTCCCCATACATGGAGTTTCATGACGTAAAAAATGATATAAACAAGAGAACATGAACTTCAAAACATATCCATTATGTCATAGCAATAATACATAGTAACATCAGTCTAGTTGGCACTCAGATATTCTAGTGAACCTTTGACACATGTGCTCGAATGCGTTTCGCAGATGAACCCACAGGCTCGAGTGAGATACACCCCTGCAGGGGATTTATAGCACCGGACCATTCTCAAGTCTCAAACTGGGGAGTCCTCGAGCTGGTACAAGTCCAGAATAACAAAGCGTCTCTGTTGGAGGATTGATCAGCTGTTCTCTGTTGGTGCATGTGGTGGGCCCTAAACTGGTTTGTGAGCCTACATGTATATGTAGTATTATTTCTTTATATATATAAATACAAAAGATATAACCAGAAAGAAACTTAATATTCTTGGCATTGAATACTGCAGATGGAATATTTCATCTCTACCTGCTGCTATTACACGATATTACCTCCTGTTTATGAATCCTAAATATATCCTCTAGTTAACATTTACCATTAATCATCAGTTTAAACATAATTTACAAATTCAAGATTTTTATTAAGTCTGACAGCAATTAATAAAATAAGTAAGTAAAGGGATCTCGCTTTAAACTTGCTTTTCAATTTACAAAACAAGTGTTGGATCAGCAGAACACCTCTGGCAACAAACAGCAAGCTCTTTGCAAATTAAATATACCCAAACAGTGCCTCTTGCTGCTGTAATTATTTGGTACTGTAGCTAAAATTGACTGAGGCTTAATTATATTCTTCTGTGGTTTACACAAGAGGGTCTAGGAAAAGATCTAGGATGAAGACATGTAGACTGATGAAATTGTGTCTCAAATGAGTATTTCTGCTGAGGATTACAAATCACTTGTCGGAGAAAAGTACAGGTAACAATGATGAACTGGAAATGATTAATTGTGTCCTAAACAAAACAGCACTGCAACAAACTGTGTTTTGTAATGAGTGGCATACTAAAAAAGTACTACATAATTGCTAATGGTTAACGCTGGCAACATTTTTAAAAGGCATCTTACAATCTGTTAAATCTTAAAACAAAGCGTGCATGCACAAATTCTCCTTGACTTCTATAAGCATAAATCTATAATACATTAAACTGAATCAAAAACCATAATTGAAATGCCTAGGAAACCTCTTCATTTAACAAAGTAGCAATGGCAGCATTTACAGGGTAAACCTGTGTGAAGGTGCCTGAACACTGCTTGAGAGTGTAAAGAAACACCCTTATGTTTTCAGAAGCACGCCTGAACAATATCTCTTTCCAGCTGCTGTGCTTTTTGGGTGTTCATGCGCTGGAAATGTGAATGTTTGTGAGCTGTGAGTAAGATTCACACACATACACAATGACGGCAAACATCAATTTAAGATACACTGATATTTTCACCTGAAAAAGATTATTGGATATAATGTGTGATTGTTGGACATGGCTTAAAGGGTTATTAAACCCTTTTTAATAGTAAAAAACAACTATTCCAACATTAACAATCCAAAAAACAATATTTAATCGATAAAGGGCATTTGTTTTTGTTTTTTTTTTTAAAAACAGCTTTTTACCCTTTTGTTTCTTTCATTCTGTGCTGCTTCCTTTCTGACCGAGCTGACCCATATTTCCTGTCTGGACAGAACACACACCAGTCTATACAAAGGGCTCCTTCCCTGGACTAAGGACTTGTTCATACTAACAACTCTGCAGCTGCGGTGGACCGCAATGCAGCACGGCTAGTATTACCGCAAAGTACACAGGTTTCCATAGGAAATCAGTGTACATTTTACACTAGCCCTGCACTTGCATTTCTTTTTAGTTTGGTGCTTGCCAAACAATGCGTTACCACATATGTTAATGTAAAATACTGCAACTGCAGTTACTTGTGAAAGTAACTAAAGATGGTCGAGTAAAAATTTGACCATTTCAACGATTTCAAGTTTATTGCAAAGCCCCTGAACGTGGTATCATCACCAAACTTGCTGGAGATGTAGAGGGATGGGGGTATACTACAAAAAAATTATTGCTCTAACACAAATAGTTTTTGCATAGAGCAATCTCCACTCACTTACCTTAATAAAGCTTATTGGGGCGGAGTCAAGTTTCAGAAGTCAAAATGTCAACTTTGACTTTGAACTTAATTCATGCAAAAACTACATGTGTTAGAGCAAAAAAAAAATTCCCATGCTCCCACAGCCCTTCTCTATATCTCTAGCTATTTTGGGGATGATACCATTTTCAGAGGCTTTGCAATTAGCTCACAAAGTCAGCTCGTCAAAATATTTGAAAGTTACTTGCTGCACATGCATGAAAAACATACCATGTGGGTAAAGACGCAAAGTGGTGGCTACAATGGGGGGTCCATAAAGTCCCAATAGATAAGGTAGGTTACCACAATACAGAAAATGCCTGATGCACATATTAAGGCTTTTGTAAGTGCAAAGAAACAAATGAATCAATACAAGATTTATTTTTAATTTAAGGCAACAAAATGAAACTTTTTTTCTGTATCAGAGATGAAAAGTAGTATTTCATGCTGAATTCAGAACTGCCATTGGTTTTTCCCTATAATGCCAGGGTTTTAAAGTTATGAACAATGTAACCCTTAATTGTCTTTAAAAAAAAACATCAGGGTTTCACAACTCTTTGACCCATGTGTTAACCAATTTATATTAAAACAAGTCTGAATATGTCTAAAGCCATACACGCAGTGATACCTGCAAGATCCTCGAACAGCCAATTGCAGCATGATGACGTCACAATGCGGCCGGTAGTTTGAGGATAGGAGTGGACCCTTTGTGTGTCGGCCAATACTTTGGATGGAAATCCTGGTCCCTCGATCGGCCGCAAAATCACCTGCGGATCTATGCGTGTATGGCTTAAAGACTGTTTGTAGAAAAAAAAAAATGAAACGGTTGGATACAAGACTGCTGCATCTGCCAAAAGGAAAGAGAACATTTGAAGTTTTTAAAGTTTTAAACTGGTTGTATGTATTTATACACACATTACACTTTTTTGTTTTGAAAAGCATAACTATTATCTTTACTAAATTAAAAGAATATCTTATGAAAGTTATCTCCTTTAACCTCTTTGGTGGAGTCGGTCTGAAAAAAAACTTACTGAAAGGGGCCAGCACAAGCTCATCTCCAGATTTTCCCCTTTTCTCCCGAATCCAGGGGGACGATGTGGAGTGGTGGCAAATTAAAAAATGTACCGCTTTTTGTAGTGATACGTACATGTAAGGCTAGGGATGTTAAGGCATGCTTTTTCTCATGTATCCTGTGCTACAACAATGTAATGGAGAGATAAGATGTATCAATAATTCTGTTTTTGTCATTATGTCTACATTTATACCTAAGATGTCTAAAAAACAAATTTTACATAAGCCCCCCATACACCTTAAGATCGATCCATACAATCTCCATTAGATCTACTAACAACTGTGTAGTATAGTGGCCTCCCTGTTAGAATACATAGTGATTGGAAGGATTAGAAAGGTCCTCATATTACATGGTTTTGGTAGAAGAAAAGTTGATTGTACAGAAATTGTATGGAAAGATTGTAAGGTGTATGGGGGCCTTTAGAAAGGGCAGCATATTATCATCACAGTAATTCTAGTTTAAAACTATTTTTTTTTAGCTCTAACAGTAATATGGTGTAAAGCCAATATTCATAAGGAAAACGCATTCTACAGCAGCATGTGGCCGGATAATGGGTCCAGCTAAACAAAAGTTTCAAGTCTTGGAGGTAAGAGAGTTCATAGCATTAGGAAGGCTCTATTATTATCAGCCCAGCTTTAGAAGAGGCTAAGTACCAGCATAAAATAAAATACGAGTGAGTTAAATGAAGTGTTTGAAATGCAATTTACCAAAATATAAGCCTGAACCTCAACTGACGTCTATAGTCATAAAAAGCATGATTTATTTCATTTAATTTTTTACTGACATTTGCACTCTTGCTGTTTTGCATCTTTTTCGTTCTATCAGATTAAATAAATACAACTTAAGGTTTTACTACTCCCAAAAATCTATATACTTTGCCATACCAGCCCTGAAGAAATATACTGAATATCTAATTGTCCCCATGTGTTTTCTTTTTATATTTACAGGGAGTGCAGAAATATTAGGCAAGTGGTATTTTTGAGGAATCATTTTATTATTGAA
>CM070034.1:68472897-68487328 GCA_036250615.1 Ptychadena robeensis | reverse complement strand
GGAGGCAGACGGATCCGGGGGAGAAGGGGACGGCAACAGAGCGGGGACCTGACAGTAATATGGCTGATTAAAGACACGGGTCAAAACCGACCTGTTCACATAAGAGAAAGTAACAGAAAGCTAACAAAAGAGGAAAGTTAAGTGTTAGGTAACTTATAATATATATATATATATATATATATATATATATATATATATATATATATATATATAATTCAACGTTTACTTAAACGCAATAGTGGAGAAGCGCTTCACAATCCTAATAATTATTACCTTCATTGTGAAAAAGATTTTCGCAATAAAAAGTGCCTATATACGCATATGTACGTGATCAACACTACTCAAATTTTAAAGTTTATTGAAACAAAATGTAATTAGAAATAGAATATACATTATAAAACTAAGAAAGAAATCTTGAAGTGGCAATATTGGAAATCAAAATATGCAATACAAATATTCACGATCCACACTATGGAGGAAGCCATATAAAAACGGCTCTAAGAGACATTACATACAAAAGATGAGTATATGTCCAATGTAAGGTCCAATTTTAATTAAATCTGTAAAAAGACACACATGATGATATGTCAATTTCATTAAAACATATAATTAACCATCATAATATGAAATTATAAAAGAAAAAATTAAATGTACTTGTCTTATATTTGTATGATAATAGGTTTTATTCTTGGCTTTTCTCTAGTTGTTAAAATGTACTACTAATTTCTTTCACATTGATAACCACTGAACACTCATTCATAATATTGTTGCAAAATATTGTTGCATAAACTATTTTACTATCAGCTAAAAACATTAGTACTTCTGGTATTGCAGTAAGATTACTCTTGGAACCTATTATTAACCTCCCTAGCGCTCTTGCAAGGTCCAGATTTCTGTACCAGAAGCGCACCATAGACTCTAATGGAATTTTTTTTTGTGTTGTTGGCCTGTAACTTCCAAAAATCTGTCCGTACAAGGGTCTAATAGACATCCTGAATATAAAAATGTTTGAAACACACAATTATTATAAAAAAAAGTACATAAAAATGATAAAATGTATCATTTGAATGCTTAAATCTCTTGAATACTTATTTGGTATGAAAGATTTCAAAACAGTATTTATTGATTTCAAAACAGTTGTTATGTTTGTATATAATAAATTTTTTATTTTGTTTTTGTTTTGAATTGTATTGGATACAGTTATCAATGTATCCAATACAATTGCGTTTGGCCAACCTCACTGAAAGGGTTTACTTCAATGATCATCATCTGGAAGGACCTGGGGTTGATTATTGACCAGGTGTGCCTCTTGAAGATATCCCATTTTGTAATAAGTGAATTGTCCCACGGGCCCCCTGCTCCCACGCCCCCCGCAGGACATTCATATGCAAATTAGGGTGGGAGAGAGGTGACACAGCTGGCTTGCTTTAGTTCAGATCCCCAGAGAGCACAGAGCAGAGTGTGCAGCCGGGGGATCTGAGCTTAGCTGGACGGCTACATCTCGTCAGCTGCCATACTGCATAATCAAGTGCAGGACGAGATGGTGCCGTCAGAAGCGCTAGGGAGGTTACAATTCAGACAAAAAAATCAAGAATTTCTATATACTTCTTTCAGGTTGTATAGACAACATATCACAGTAATGCCTGCTCTACTAGTGAGCCAAGCAAAGGAGCAAATGGTGGACATAGGGTAGAATTGATTTTCTTTTAAATACACATTTATTTTTTACTGATTTTCTTATGAATTTCAGTTTCACATGAAAGCATCATGGCTTCCAACCTCAGCATCAAGATGAAAAAATCTTTTTGGACCATGAAGGGAAATTGATAACAAAAATACACACTTTCTTTCAAGGAAACCTGTACTGAGAAACATAAGGCCTGCTAATCGTGATTTTTTTTATCCATTATTAGTATGCGCTTTCCATTGTGGTGTGGAATATATATATACACATTAGGGCATTAATGATTTTATAAAGTCAAGTCACCAGTCACTAAAGTCCATCAATAAACAGTCCACTGGCATCATACTCCTGAGCTGCATACACTGATACACCGTCTCTGTGTACATGGGGGATTATTCCGGTTGCCACACAGGTCGGCGCTTCTCTCTGTCTGTGCGCACCACCTAGCGTGCACACAAAGAGACGATTAGATGACTCTTCTCAGGAGCTGTCCCTGTAACTAGTCGACAAGATTGTGAATGCCCTAATCTACAAAAAACACAAAATTTGGATTGTTGTTCAGGTGATTCACGACTTAAGCCAGGTTCTGCTTTGCATAGCGCTTTTCTTGTCTTTTTGAGATGTAAAGGCCTGGGTGTGCACATACCACCTATCTTTTCCTTCCACTGGCAATCCACTTAAAAAATAAGCTAGTTGGAATTATGACATCCAAAAACAAAAGTACATTTGCAGTGTGTTTGTGTACTTTACCTGCTGCATTTATAACCCTAGGCTTATACTCAAGTCATTTTTGCCAGGGTTTTTTTTTAGTTAGGTACCTTGGCTTATATTAAGTTTGATTCCCCGATCTATCCAGAATCGAAAAAAGAAGTTTTAAATCACTTTACACAGAAGAATAAAGAAAAGTGTAAATGTATTAAATCCTGGTAGGACAAGTAAAATAAAATTCATGTTGGATTTATACTTATATATTCTATATACAATGTTGATAAAGTAGTTGTGCTTTCAGTTATCAACAAAATAAAAGCTGTACATATGAAGTTTACTAGAAATAATTGACGTGTTCCAGTTTGTGCAAACACTGAAATGATCATTTTTAGTGTCAATGCGACAAGAGATGATAACAATGCATGTTCTGCCTAATGACAACTAGTGGTGAACAAACACATCAATTCATATAACCATTAGGGAGTTGTCCTACAACCAAAATGTAACAGAAGCTTCTCGAAGACCATATTTGTTTTTTATTCAGAGGGGAATTGTCATGTTCATTTACCATTCTCAGCACCTCTAGTTACCTAATATCATTCATCACCAAGTGGCTTTTCAAACAGTTACACAATTACCAACAAGAAAAATGGCCATAAGCGGCTTCATATTTGGTCTAAGACTAAAGTCTCCAAGTCATTTTATTTACCCTTGTTTTGCCCTTCAAAATGATAAAAGGTATCTGCTACTTTATATGAGAACCTACATTTTTAAGATTATTAAAAAAAGACTCATCTCACTCCAATGTCCTTGGGACACTTGTGGAAGCAAACTAAGTTTAATCTAAGAGTAAAGAATACATCATTGTGTTAAAATTGTTAAAATAATTTTGTGATTGATATTGATATTTATACAAGCAATTAAGGATGCATATGAATTTCCTACACGCTGAAGCTACGTATATAGGGAACTTTACTTTAGACATTTCAATTGCTTTTGTTTTACAAACTTAAAAATGTTTCCTTAAAGTGAACCTCAGAGCTAGTGATGGCCGAACTGTCCGCAAGGTGGACAGTTCGGCCGCGAACAAGCATGTTCGCCCTCCCTCTCGCCGGCGCACAGTACGGGTGTTCGACCCGCCCCATTCGCCGGCGAGAAGAAGATCTATATTCTTCCTCCGGCAGGATCAGAACCTGCGAGATCGTGCCGGAGGAAGAATCTTTTCACTAGAAGACCGGG
This sequence comes from Ptychadena robeensis, assembly GCA_036250615.1. NCBI lineage: Eukaryota > Metazoa > Chordata > Amphibia > Anura > Ptychadenidae > Ptychadena > Ptychadena robeensis. The sequence continues at coordinate 68,483,697 of CM070034.1, read as the reverse complement.
CATGAAGCCGGTCTTCTAGTGAAAATTCCGGCTCGGAGCAGGAAGTGGCGTCAGTGACGTCACATCCGGCTCCCTTAACCAGGAACTATGCGTTCTAGGATGCGTTCCAGGGACCGGATGTGACGTCACTGACGTCACATCCGGTTTTTCGATTCAAATTCCCCGCCTAGAGGCGGGGAATTAGAATGTGTCTGTGAACAGGCGGACTTCTTTAAAAGTCCGACCCGCCCGTTCGCGGACAGTCCAGGCCGATGTTCGGCCATCACTACTCAGAGCTATCATGATGGTGGAGAGGTGCATCACAATCCTAAAATATATACTTACCTGCTGTTCTCTTAAGATCTGGCAGTGGACATTTTGAATTGGGTGTACTGTATACTAACAAAACACACATATATATATATATATATATATATATATATATATCCTTAAAAATTTACTTACCTGCTGTTCCCTTGATCCTTATAAGAGAATCCAAATGCATCCCTAGTATTAACTAGATAATAATTAATAGATAGATATTAACTAGATTGTTATTAATTAACTAGAGTATCACAAGTGGCCACTACATGGTTCTATATAACTATATACAATGTGGAAAACATATCTCTATAGCATTGTATACAAAACAAAATGTTATATTTACTGTTCTGTCACTTAGTTTCCAGCTATCATTTTTTCCCTGACATGTGCTAACACATGGAAACCAAGGAAATTGTATTTAGTGTGTTACATATGTTCCTTTTTTTTTACTATTAATGCATGTTTATTTGTGTTAACGCTAACATTAATGTGCATGAAAATGCATGTACCTTATTTTTTGAACATTATACCATTGTATGGGTATGTTCCCGAAAGCATACTGCCGCTCTACTGGTCGGAGCTCCATGCTCTGACTGGCAAAGTCAGAGTTAAAAGGGTTAGGAATCTGTCTTGGACAGCTTCCCCTTCTTCTCATCCCCACCAGCTCTGAGCTGAGAAAGCTTGAGCTGAACGGACATAGGTGATTGCGCACTATAAGACACACAGGTAAAAAGTGCGTCTAATGCTAACTATGCATTGCTGTGAATCTCAAAGCACAACAACTAGCACCTTCCCTAGCAACGTTTGTTAGGGAAGGTGCAAGTTGCCGTGCTTTGAGATGCGCAACAAAGTCTTCTTATTTGATTGGCACATGAAAAATGTATAAAAAAGATAAACAATGTAAGAATAGAGATAGACAAACTGTCTGCTGGGTGAACAGTAAGGGTGTTTGATCCGCCCCCTTTGCCGGTGAGAAGAAGTTTATTGTTCTTCTGCTGGCCGAATCAATCGCGGAAAGATCCATCTGGAGGAATAATTTTTTCACTAGAGACTCCGGTGAAAAATCAGGCTTAAAAAACGAAGTGACATCAATGATGTCACTTCTAGCGTATGGAATAAAGAACTGTGCGATCCATGTCCTAAAGTGACATCACTTCCAGTACACGGAACACAGTACTATGCGCTCCATGTACTGGATGTACTGGATTTACCCCATTCAATTTTTTTTTAAAAGTCCAATCCGCCTGTTGGTAAATGGACAAGGCCAATGTTTGGCTATCACTATGTAAGAATACCGTCATAGACCTAACACAGATCCCAATGCAAAGGTTTTATGGAATTTATGTTCCCTAATTGCAAGCTCTTTGCAGCATCCCTAGGTGTGAGAGATCCTATAGCATCATAATGGACAATAAAGGCCTATCATTAGAATGTGGAACAATACTTTACATGTAGTCTGACAGGGATATCAGATTGACTATCAGGAGGGACATTAAATAGCAGATCAGCGTGTAGCCAACCTGCTATTTAAAGTTTAATTTCTTATGTGTAAAATCATAGTTTTATTACACATGTAGTGTTACATATCATGTGTCACAAATACATGCTGAGAAAGTAATGTCTTGTATTGTGTTCTCAAGCGTTTTTGCGACTTCTGTCACTTTAAATACAAGCAGACAACAATATTATGATCAAACAGAAGAGTGTAGTAAAAAATACCAACTGTGATAAAATGTATACAAGGTTTGTAAGATACCTTTGTATGATATGCCAGCTTTTGGGTCAGATTAGTGCATTAAGACAAGAGGCGCCAACAACAGGGAATGGGGAGCCAAGAAGACATTCCAACAGAAAAAACAACTCCACAATAGAAAACTAGTATACATTTGGTTATGTAAAAACCCAGGAAAGCAGTAGCAGGTGTACCAAAGGTAAATGGCATATTAAGTCAATGAGAGGTGCATGTGGAAAAAACAACCTACACAAACCAATGCAATCGTTTATAAAATACAGTGCTTTTGTATGCTAAGCATCACCAAATCTAGTTTTATCCCTGAGTGTTCAGAAATTGTACACAGGTATGTGTTATTATGAGCAAAATAAAATGTTAAATCATGTTTATGAAGGCATTGTATGTGGCAGACAATATATGTCGCACCCCGCCCCCACCTCACCACCACCACACCTGTTCAGCTAGAATTGTGTTGCTTCATGGTCCATAGACATGGATAAAAATAATGATTTCAAGCTGTGGGAAATGGTATCACCTTTATCTATTATAAAAAGAATTGTTAATTTTTAAACTATTATTCATGTATATTCTTCTGATCAGCTTTTGGGAAAATTATCCCCTAATTTCTTTAATTTCTAACTTTGATTGTTGTTTTATTTTTTCTATTTTGTTTGAAAAATGTCCATGTGTTTTACCATGCCTTACAACAAACTGCCCAAATAGCTGAGATCAATTTATCAAGTGTTTAGTACATAGAAACCAATGGGCAAGCCAATGCGTTTGCATTGGCTTGCCCATTGGTTTCTATGTACTAAACACTTGATAAATATCGCCCTATACAAATTAATAAAAATTCAAAAACAGCTAAAACAGGTCAAATGCATGTGTATTATATTCTAAATAACATCAGAAGTATTTCCAACTGACAATATGACTGTATATGTTTATATACAGTCATATTGTCAGTTGGAAATACTTCTGATGTTATTTAGAATATAATACACATACATTTGACCTGTTTTAGCTGTTTTTGAATTTTAATTAATTTGTATAGGGTGATATGTGTGAACATTTGATGTCATTTGATGCTGACCTTAGGGAAAATTCACATAGGCAATTTGGAGACATGTCAATGCTACTAACCACCTTTGAACCTGAGCCATGGGTGACAATTCATTAGGAACAATCAGGGGAATTTTATAACCACTTGCTGACCCTCCACATAAGAGGGTAATAATTACCTGCCCACCGGATCACATTTGCGTGGAGCCGAACTGCTGATGCAGGGGTTAACGTAGTGCAGTACATTAATCCTGCATCGGCGGATGTGTGAACAGAGGATCCGCAGGTAATGTGTATGTGCTCTGTTGGGACCTCACCAAGCACTGCGCTTAATGTAGGGGGTCTAGACAGAGCACACAACGATGTGGAGACAGCCTTAGACTGGATCTAGGTTGCATCAGAGTTGTCACTACACAATTTATTTTTAGAACTAGTGATGATATATTTGAATTTGCGATATTTTGCAAATAATTCTACATATATTTGATTCAATATACATAATTCATAATCGCTTTGCGATTCTCTTCAAAATTAACATGTGGTATGTTATATATATATATATAGAATATATTCTCGTGATGCATGGCCATATGCATGCCAGTGCATAATATCTTGAATATTCGAAATTGCGAATATGAGCTAATTCTCGAATAGCTGATATTCGTCAAAATTATTTGCAATTTGAATATTCAAGCTCAACGCTACTTAGAAAAAGTTTGACTCGGTATAAGCTTCAGGCTGAATTGCAAACTAAGCAACAAAAGATGTGTTCAATGAGATGAGTGACAAATCGTCTTGAAAATGTGTGAACTAGAGACAAGATGGTCAGTGAACAGCAGACTACATAACTGACTAATTAGTGATTATATAAGACTATAAATTATCAAAGAGACAAAGTGTGAAGGGGAGTCAGTCAGGTATGAGTTAAGCTTCAAAAGTAGAACTGCAAGCTAGAGACCAAGCATTATGTCATTTTACTTATAAACTTCATTGTCACTGTTCATCCACATTACAAAGCAGAGCGATCACCAGACATTCACTGCAAACAACAATGGACCGGATGTTAATTTTTTCTTGAGTTAAATACATCACCAGAAGACATAGCTCAGGGTCAGCAATTATTTTATTGTCTCACAAATGTCATTTTCTTTATATGCTCTGAAGATTCTCCAGGCTGTAAAATACAGAGAAACACAGAAGGATTAGTGTCAATTCTAGTAATTATAAAGCTTCAGGTTTAATGGTTTTACTTGCAAAAAGTGGTCTTTCTACTGATGATGACAATAGTCATACTTTGAAACAAATTTGTACTTTAGCCAAATATTTTCAAAAGTCGAAAAATCTAATTTTCTCTTTCCTTCCCCAAACTTTCCTCTACCTCTGTATAAGAGGTATTGCTATGAATCTTAACTGTACCTTGTTCCCAGCCTAAAGAAACATTTTTTTTATTGCCAATGACATGATTTTCATTCATAAAGTAGTGCTGTCTGGGACACTAAGGCTAAAACGCCACTACGGGAGGACAGAAAAACACAGGCCGAAAGCAGATTTTTTTCTGTCCGGTGTCCCTACGGTTTACCCGTGGGTTTTAACTGTAGTTTGTTTTTTTTTTGTTTTTTCATTTATAGTCTATTGACTGGCTAAAAGCGTCCGACACAGGCACGCATCTGAGCCACGGATCGCCCACGGTGCAGTGCGCACACAAAAAAAATATGCGGTAAACTGTGTATTTTTTTCTGTGTCCACACTGCACCGCGGGCAATGAAGTTTGGCTCAGTGGGGGTAATGGGAGCAGTTCAGCTGTGGCTGAAATACCGCACCGTAGCCACTCCTGAAAAGCCTCAGAGGAGCCTTACCCAAAGAGGCTAGATTTTTAAGCGCAGGCACTTTGAAACCTTTGGAGTTTTGGCAGCCATGCTCTGCAATAAAAACATGTCTGTTATACAACACTGCTAATTTAAGTGTCCTACTACAAAAACCTGTGCATAGTGTTGGTAATAACTGCTTAACATAAGCTGGCACATTACCGTAATACACCTACTAGAGGAAATTGGCACATGTGGCTATAATTGGCTATACATTTTTGCTATTAGAAGTAGTGTGAATATTCTAATCGCAAATTTTAATTGCGGATATCGGCACATTGAGAACTTGTGAAGATCCTTGAATAAAGTGCTATATCTTAGTCATTGCGAATATTCAAATTTTTACATCAGTACTGGGAACTACCATGCATTGGGTTCACAAGATGCGCATGTACAAATGCCGATTTGCACAATGAAGGTAATAATGACTGGAGATCACAAATTTATAGTGAATGTTGCCTATGCTGCTTATCACTTATTAGAAGCTCCCAATGCATAGTGCTGTCCTGACGGTGGTGCTATATCTGTGATTCTGTACACTTTTAATTTCAGATAAAGCAGGGTGATATGAAAAGCGCTAATTTGGTTTCAATTGTTTCACATAATTAGGGTATCCCTTTACTTCCTGTCCTACAAACAGGAAGTCAGGTGATATCTTTATAATGTAATGGCAATTCCAAATATTGAAACTCACCCCGCTTTTATTCCTGTTGACAGGACAATAAGGCATTCCTAATTAGGGTCCCCATACAGGGGCCAATGCCCACTCAATTGATGAACAAACGAGCAGGACATGGTAACATCATCGTGACATTGTGACACCCGCAATCGTTTCCCATTTGATACTTTGGATGGGGACCCTGGTCTCTGTCCAAAGCAATGGCAATAGAATGGGGATTTGCCAACATGTTGGTTCCCTCTTCAATTGACTTTTCTTTGATTCCCAGACACGTAAGGTGATCGCTCGTTCAGGAATAGAACAAAAAATCCATGTATGACTAACACAGTTATCAATAAAAAAAAACTGCTGAAACCCCTTGCCCCTCTTTCCAAATAAGAAAAGTGTAATGCTGGCCATAGATGTTTAGATTGCCGACAGATTGACAGACATTCAATTGGGACGTGATGATGTCATCACGCTGCACTGGAGCGTCCATCAGTTTATGGCATTTAGTTATACATAAATCCTTTCGTATTGTTTTGTTGCAAGCTAAAGAGTTTGTTCATATGTTTTTAATGGTTTATACTTTATCCACACTTGTATATTTTTTTATTTAACATAAAACGTATTATACATTAGCTTGTCTACAAAAGGTTACCACATAATTTGTGGGTATAATAACTTTATACTGTAACGCCTTTGAGTAACCATCTCCAGAGTCGAGTTATATGATATTATAAAGTACGCTCTATTTACAAATCTATTGCACAAGTATTAAACCACATGCTTTGCCAAGACATGAGATGTTAGCTATAATAAATTTATACCCTTTGTATTACTATTACCTCACTAAATTCAGCAGTTGTGCTTGATATTTTTTGTTATTTCATATATAACAGAGGAAGCTGCATCCATGTGTGGCACTGTGAGGCAGTATACATGAACAATGAACGTTTTCCTTGAGGAGTACAGAATTTAATGTCAGTACATTGTGCTCAAGAGACTTAAGGTGACTTCAGATCATTGTGTCTATCAGTAATAGATAGCGGAAAGCCGGGATTAAGAGATGCAAAGTACAACAGTGCCATCAATCGGCTAGAATGAAGAAACGCACCTTGTTCACATCAAATAGTAAGGGAGCTTAGAAGACATCTCTGACATCTCTGTACTACATCTGTTTCTGGTAAATGTGCTGCCATTTACAAACTTATCAAACAGTCTGCTATATAGACAATTAATGGGCAATTTAAAAAAAGAGAAATAAACAAGTTACTGTACAATTCTTAACTTCCTGGGTGTTCAGCTCAAGTTATCTCGGAGTTTCTCAGCTGATAAAACTCACCCCAAGATAACAACAAACTCACCTGTCCCTCGGCGATTCTGAGCATCGGCATGTAATAAAGGAGGCGTTGCTTCTCTCAGCACACCCGTGTAGTTGGGACCTCCCGGAGGGTGAAAAATCGCGGCGGCTTGGCCACAATAGCTCGTGGCCCTGCTTTTTAAAAGCCCACCACGCACGCAACGCCCAGGAGGTGAAATGACCCCCCTTTCCTCACCTGCCCACTAGGAACCACACAGGTGATTTGCAAAAAATTTGAATATCAACCAAAAGTTCCTGTATTTCAGTAATTCAACTGAAAAAGTGAAACATATATGAAATAGACTGATTACATGCAGATAGGTAGGTATTTCAAGCTTTTATTTGTTATAATTTTGATGATTACGGCTTACAGCTTATGAAAACCCAAAAGTCCGAATCTCCGAAAAATTTTATATTACATGAAATAATAACAAAAATATATGTTGGACGATGCATATGTACTCAATACTTGGTTTGGGCTCCTTTTGCATCAATTACTGCCTAAATGCGGCGTTGCTTGGATCTTTCTCTTGGCAATGCCCCATAGATTCTCTATGGAGTTCCAAAATCTCCTTGTAGATGGCTGCGGTGACTCTGGACTTAATGAAGCACAGTGGGCCAACACCAGCAGGCGACATGGCTCCCCAAATCCACACTTCACACTGGATTTTAAGCACCTTGGATTGTGTTTCATTTGGATTGTGTTTCTCTCATCAGAAAAGAGGACTTTGGACCACTCAGCAACAGACCAGTTCTTTTTTTTCTTTAGTCCAGGTAAGATGCTTCTGACATTATTTGTTGGTCAGGAGTGGCTTGAGAAAAGGAATACAACATTTTAAGCTCATGTCAAGGATCCATCTGTGTGTGGTTGCACGAAGTCCAGCCTCATTATAAACATCCGGGCAACTCAATGAACATAAGTCTGCGTCAACATCCCTCAATAAACAGAGTACATAATTACTTACAAAACAACAACAGAACATTCAATATGCATGGTCAAAGGCATTTATCTCAACGCGTTTCACCCTGACATGCAGGGCTTCATCAAGTGTCCTGGGTTCAATTGTCAACCTTGAAGCTGGAGTTATGTATTTAATTAGGTCACTCACATGACTTCTAAACACACCCACAGTGGGACTTGTATACTAATGTCTGTTCTTGTTGTCAGGACACGAGGTAGACCTAACTCCAGCTTCTAGGTTGGCGAAAGATGTTGAGATTAATGCCTTTGACCAGCCATATTGAAGCTTATACATATATATGATCAATTGATAGGTTGGAAACAATCTGGTTTTCATGATGTATGTTCTGTTGTTGTTTTGTCGTTCTTAATAAAATTATGCCTTTTTATTAACATTTTCATATGATCTATTTGAGGCCAAAGTCTCAGGGGTTAACCACCCCAGATTTGGAATCAGAGTGATCTCTGTCCAAATATAGTTTTGTAACTAACTCCAGCCTCAGTCCAATCCTTGTGAAAGTCCACTTTTAAATGACCATTTACTGATAATCCTCTCCAGGCTGCAGTCATCCCTGCTGCTTGTGCACCTTTTTCTTCCACAATTTTCCTTTCAACATAACTTTCTATCACTTTGGGAACATCCAACTTTTTGTGCAATTACCTTTTGAGGCTTACGGTCCTTATGGAGGGTTTCAGTTAAGTTTTTCTGCACAACTGTCAGGTCAGCAGTCTTTCCCATGATTGTGAATCCCACTGACTGAGTGGCCATATAAAAGCTCAGGAACCCTTTGCAGGGGTTCTAGATTAATTAGCTGATTAGAGACTGGCACTTTTTGTCTAGAATATTAAACCAAATTTTCTGAGATTTTGGGGTTTTCATAAGCTGTAAACCATAATCATTAAAAGTATAACAAATAAAGGCTTGATATATTAGTTTCACTGTTTAAATTAAATAACTGAAATACAGAAACGTTTGGGGATATTCAAATTTTTCGCAAATCACCTGTAGACATTTTATGGAAGTGGACTACAACTTTCAAGAAAACATCAAAAGCATTTACCTGGTCTACAAAGACAACAGACTGTACAGTTTTCATTGTTCCAAAGTCCTCTTTTTATTTGCAAATCAAGATCACAGAGTTTGGGGAAAGAGTGGGGAGTCACAGAATCTAAATTGCTTGAGGTCCAATGTGAAGGTTTCACAGTCAGTGATGTTTGGGGAGCCATGTCACCTGCTGGTGTTGGTCCACTGTGTTTTATTGTTTAGGGCCAAAGTAAGTGCAGCCACCTACCACGAAGTTTTAGAGCTCCGAATGGTTCTTTCTGCTGACAAGCTCCATAGCCTCTTTGACTTTCATAACACCTCCACAGTGCTGCAGGCTCATCGCCCCCATGCCCAATTGCTTCTAATCTTGCAGGAAATAACAACAAGTAAATAACAAGTGCAAAACAGTTGGACACCTACTTTGGCAAGTATAACAATGTCATGTAAAAGCTACATCTGCTGATTCAGTTGGCAAGGTACAGTGCTAAAAATTAAACATTATTTACAGTAAAACTAGTACTGCCATCTAACTTATGCAATACAAAACACTACACCCCCTATATAAATACTGTAAATGGTATCAACATTTTCAAGCAATACTACATATTTCAGTGCTGTCTGCAAAAATTAGGGAAGGTAAGGGTTAACTACAGAAAAATAAGCACTGGAGAAATTCTCATTCTTCAATGTCAAGATTTGCCAACCTTGCCAGCAAACCTTCCTGACTTATTGTTACTTTATCTCCACAAAACTATTTAAGACTCTGACAGTCTGATGCCCTGCCAGCAGGTTCTGTTTCAAGTTGAAGCTGGGCAAGTTTCTCATTGCCATTGTGCAGGTCAATGTTTGTAAATTAGCTATGTGCATGCATCAATAGGTACTTTTGACAGCTTCAAATAGTACATATGCCTGTTAAAATAAATTTGGTATGAAGTTAGGATAAATAGATAAAAAAAATCTGTAAATCTGTAAATAAAAATTTATCCAATGTTTACAGAAATTGTTGCTATAATAATTATACCCGAGCCGGACATCGGCTGCTGAAATGCAAACAAACAGCAGTGCCATCTTGTGGCCATACTGATTATTTACCCATTCCAGAAAATAACATACTTTTCTTTTATTGTCTTGTTTACTATCAATATTACACAGAACTTTAATAAAATATGCTTATTGATGGACACTTGTGTTCCTTAACTGTGTCTGTGATGAAATCATCACGACAAGTCGACTCGACAATGACAGCATCATAAAAGTACAGCTGCGGTCTTTTAAACTTTTGAAGATACATGAATGACGCTGCCATTATGGTGAGGACGTCGCAAAGTTCCTGTGGGGTTTCTGAGCTCCTTGCTTTCTTCTCATTTCTGTATCCTGTAAATTTTTCATAATTTTAGCACCATTTCACAGTGCCGTGCTACTGTTTTTGATTTTTGGCCAGTAACGGACGTGCTAGCGAGAGTATTCACATTAAATTGCCGTATTGGCACTTTAAGATAAAAAAGTGGGTTATGTGTTTCCGTTTTGGCACTGTCTTATAGGTAGGATCCATCTAATATGATGATGAGCATCCGTAAGCTCCTCTACCCACTCCAGACTTTGCCTCTTCATCTTAGACATACAGACATGCAAAATCTCCACTAAGCTATGACTGCATTTGTTTGTCAGAGCTGCAGACCCAAAACTGCCCTGACGAAAATAAATTGTCCTATCACTAGTGATGGCCCGAACTGTTCGCTGGAGAACTATTTACGGCGAACATTGCATGTTCGCGTTCGCCCATGTTCGCGAACATATGGCGAGTTCGGTTC
>CM070034.1:68452315-68472872 GCA_036250615.1 Ptychadena robeensis | reverse complement strand
GTCAAACAGACATATCCAGCCAATGAGCACCCCCCACCTCCACAGACCCTCACACCCCCTATAACATAGCAAGTACAGGACCGCCATTTCACATTCTGCTGAAGAAGGAGAGAGTTATGATAGAGAGCTGCTGCTGATGCTGCTGCTGCTGCTATAGGGAACCAGTATTAGGGCAGTGTCTTGTGTCTAACTCAGTGCTTCAATGAATGTCCCATCCATCCATCCAGGGGAATATCCATCTCCCCAGTGTCTCACACTGACCATCACACCAGGCCACACTGACCACACCCACCAGTGTCCTCCTACTGACCATCACCACAGTGTCCTCCACACTGACCATCACCCACCAGGTTGTCCTCCACACTGACCATCACCACCAGTGTCTCCACTGACCACTCACACCAGGGTCCTCCACAATGACCATCACCACCAGTCTCCTCCCTGACATCACCCCAGTGTCCTCCACACTGACCATCACCACCCAGTGTCCTCCATACTGACCAATCACCACCAGGTCCTCCACACTGGACCATCACACCAGGTGTCCTCATACTGACCATCACCACCAGTGTCCTCCACACTGACCATCACCACCAGTGTCCACCATACTGACCATCTCACCAATTGTCCTCCACACTGTCCATCTCCACCAGTGTCCGCCATATACTGACATCTCCACCAGTGTCCTCCCCATGTCCATCTCCACCAGTGCCCTCCATAAAATTTAAAATTCACCTTTTAAGCTGTAGCAACGTGAAAGCAGATCTTCACAGGTGTTTCAGGTGGAATTCACAACAGGGCCAGTTACCCAACCAATGTTGTTAGTGCTCTTCACAGCTCCCCCATCTTCCCTCTTATGTTCAAATCCCATGTGACTATCATTGTTGTAGAAATCATTCGTGTTTGGCGATTAGCGGATTTATTGCTGTGAAATGAAAAAAACCAAAAATTCTTGGGGAGTTTTGCCATGGATTTCCCCTCTCTGGTCATGTCAGTCGTCCAGGTGTTTGACCCCCTTGAAACAACTTTCCCAACACTATTGTGGCCAGAAAGGGTCCCTTTGTTTTTTAAAGATCGTCTGCCCATTGAAGTCTATGGCGGTTCGCCACTTTTGCGAATGTTCGCGTCCGCCGTTCGCTTTCTATGGAGGCCGAGATTGTGTTGATTGAGTGGTGTCTTTTGCTAGTCCTTCATTCTCCCTTGCTCACTCTTCCCACTTTCAGACATCTCTTGGTCCATATTACTGTAGTCATTTGAAGACAACCGCCATCAAAGACTTTGCAATTCTCCCCTGCTTTCCCATAAGGACATACAAATTTGTTGTTTCAGGACCAGGAAGGGGGGCTGATTTACTTTGAATCATTATGCCGTATAAAAGATCTCCCTCAATCTCCTTTTCTTTGTTATACTCAGCTCAAACACTTCCTTATGAGTGCCATGGGTTCTCCTTTTCAGCTCCTGATACCTGAGCCACTGAAACTGGCATTGGCTCCAGTCAAATCACTTTACTTACTTGATTTTGCTGTTATACTCTCAGTTTAAGGAGGTGAAACCTTAGGGACTAAGGGTATGTTTCCACTGCGTTTTGTGATCTGTCGGAGCCCCTACGTTAAGCGCAGTACTCAACTGGGGTCCTGACGGATCACATACACTGTATCTGTTCGGCAGATGTCACTTAACCGCCGAGCAGGTAAAGTGTATGTGATCCGTCGGGACCACAGTCAAGCACTGAGGTTAACATAGGGGTCCTGGCAGTTCACACAGTGCTGTGGAGACATAGCCTTAGAGGAGGAGAGATGGCTGGCATTGAGGAAACCGATTTACCTTAAAGGGAAACATTATTAAGGATAGTACATAGAGCATTCCATGCTCACAACAATGCAACTAAATGGTGCGGACCGCTGACCTTGCTGCTCCAGGAATGGCCTAAATGATCACCTTCTTTGATTGTGCCTGCACATTTCTTACTTCTGACAAGGGTTTTTCCGATATTTGAACAGAGATTGAGTTATGATTATGGTTGAATGGTTTTGTAGTTTTATAGGTATTGGTTTAAAGATATTGACAGTACACTGTATGTTCAAAGCTTTTATACAAGCTATATCATCCTTAACCTCTCAGCATTCTATTGTATTTTAGTTGTTTTACATTTGATTCATGAGAATCGATGGAACATAATTGTATTCATTTTCTGAGAACCTTTTGTATTATCTGTATCTTTTTATGTTTATGCTATTTGAAAAGAAAATAATAAAGTACAGAGATAATTACGTGTCAAGGTCCTTTCACCCTGAACTTGAGTTTTCAATTGTACTGTACTCTAATGTATTAGAACACTAATGCACTGCAGAGGTTCAGCGTTTCAGACTACAACCACATCAACACATTCCTCATGTGATACAGTTTAGTGTTTTTTACAGGTTTTACATGAACCTAACATGCATTACCATTGTCCTAATGGCTTACAACATTTCACATTTTTAAATGCTGTCTATTGCATTAATTCATAGCACCCTAATACGTGTGCATGCTGTGTGCTATGTAAAAGCATTTAAGACCTTCATCATCATACCTGTCAACTATCCTGTTTAGGCCAGAAAAGTCATGTTTTTTTGTGGCTTTCCCCACAAAATACAGATTTCAACAATTGCTGGATTTTTCCCAGATTCTTGAAATCGCAGTAATATAGCAGGAGAGGGCGTTACTCTCCCTGCTAATGTCCCACCCAGCACATTGTCAGCACAGGCGGAGTGGGACATTACCATGCAGAGTAACACCCTCTCTCTGCTAAATCAGCCGAGAACTAAGCCCGGTACCGGAAGTGACTTGGAACTTGGAACGCGGAAGAACCACATTCTGTTTATCAGAAGTGATGTCAATTTTTTTTTTAAGTTGACAGGTATGTGCTTCATCCAAAGAAACAGAGCACCAAGAACAGAAGGTCAGATGCAGGATCACAATTCTCATCAAAGCCATTGAGATAACTGTGCGGACCTGTGTTTGATGCATGAGAGATGCAGGAAAGCAACATCTGCCTGAGCCGGCCATTAGAAATGATGTTTTCCTTATTATGATACTGAAGATGCAGCAAACAAAATTGATAATTGTTTACTCTGACCTATGTACTGAAGAAATATGTACTTGGAGAACAACCCAGCACAGGGGTAGATAAATTGTGCCATGGGTTTGGACATGGGCCCCTATTAGGTTTATTGCATCATTAGAGTCAGTCTGTATGGACATTTTGGTTTGGCATCTGTCTTTAGTCTGATAAACATTTCCACAGGATTTACAAAACAGTATTTGAATACAGTTCTCTTCTGAAACTGTAAAATTACAAATTTAATATGGCAACACTGCTTCTACAGGGAGCATATCTATTTAGTGTGCATTCTATAGAACAATGCTTCCAAGTACAAGGAGTGTACATATTTAGTGAGTATGATATGGAACTATATGTCCAGGTACAATATACATATGTAGTGTGTTTGATATAGGAACAATACTTTCCTACCCACTTGTACTACCGGATACAGGGCGTATACAGTCAGGTCCATAAATATTGGGACATCAACACAATTTTAAATTGTTTGACTCTATACACCACCACAATGGATTTTGAATGAAACAACCACAATGTGCTTTAACTGCAGACTGTCAGCTTTAATTTGAGGGTATTTACACCCAAAGCAGGTGAACAGTGTAGGGATTACAACAGTTTGCATATGTGCCTCCAACTTGTTATACTTGTTGTAATGGGACAGTATAATAATCATTAATCAAACTTTCCCTTTTTAACCTCCTTAGCGGTTGAGACAAATCCAGTTTGTTCGGTGTTTGGGTTCTTCCCAACCACTAAGTCAGCAGGTGCACCCGATACACACACGATGATCGGACATGTTGGAAAATTTTAATCGGTCCGGTTACATCGTTCTACTTTTCTTGTAGCGCCCGACTAAATGAACACCGATCATCCCCGATATTACTATTACTTCCCATTGAATGAAAAATTGGACGACAAAAATGATGATAAACTCCGACTATGATGTACGATCAAAACTGTTACATCGTTCAAAAATCTTTTTTCCTATGTGGGGATTTTTTGTTAGATCATCCGAGAAAACGCCGGCAAACTTCGATCGGGCTTGGTTGATCGGGCTATTTATCGGGCTGTGTATGGCTAGCATAACTCTGAACATTTTATCTGCAGATTGCAATTGGGATAATGAGGGAATATCACACACCTGGCCATGGGACAGCTGAGAAGCCAATTGTCTCATTACTTTTGGTGCCCTAACAAGTGGGAGGCACAACTGTTTGCTTGATTTGGATGTAAACACCCTCAAGTTAAAGCTGACAGTCTGCAGTTAAAGCACATTGTGTTTCATTCCAAATCCATTTTGGTGATGTATAGAGCCCAAAATTTTAGAATTGTGTTGATGTCCCAATATTTATGGACCTGACTTTATACATCCAGGTACAGTGAATATACATATGTAGTGTGTATGATAGAGGAACAATACTTCCGGGTATAGGGCGTATAAATATTTAATGGGTATGATATGGGAACAATACTTCTAGTCATAGGGAGTATGCATATTTAGGGTGTATAACATGGGAACACTACTTACAGTAACAGGAAGTATACATATTTAGTGAGTATGATATAGGAACAATACATTCAGGTACAGGAAGTATACATACATAGTGATTATGATATAGGAACAATACATTCAGGTACAGGAAGTATACATACTTAGTGAGTATGATATAGGAACAATACATTCAGGTACAGGGGGTGTACATACTTAGTGATTATGATATAGGAACAATACATTCAGGTACAGGAAGTATACATATTTAGTGAGTATGATATAGGAACAATACATTCAGGTATATACAGTATATACATATAAAGTGTGTATAATATGGGAACAATACCCCCAGGTGCACAGAGCATACATATTTAGTATGTATGATATAGGAAAAATAAAATATATATATATTTAGTGTGTATGATAATAGGAACAATACCTCCAGGTACATGAAGCATACATATTTATTTTACATGATATAGGAACAATAATTCTAGGTTCAGGGAGTATGCATATTATTGTGTATGAAAATGGGAACAATACTTCTAGGAGGATACATATTACGTGTTTATTATATGGGAATACTTTCATTCATAGGGAGTATACATATTACGTGTTTATAATATGGGAATACTTTCATTCATAGGGAGTATACATATTACGTGTTTATTATATGGGAATACTTTCATTCATACAGAGTATATTAAGTGTTTATAATATGAGAATACTTTCATCCATAGGGAGTATACATATTAAGTGTTTATAATATGAGAATACTTTCATTCATAGGGAGTATACATATTAAGTGTTTATAATATGAGAATACTTTCATTCATATAGGAGTATACATATTACGTGTTTATTATATGGGAATACTTTCATTCATAGGGAGTATACATATTTAGTGTTTATAATATGGGAATACTTTCATTTGTAGGGAGTATATATATTAGGGGGGAAGACAGTTTAATAACCTCAAAGTAAAGTTAGCCCCTCATATTACAGCACCATCAGTCTTTAGCTGCCAGGAGATGTGGCACTTCTAGCCTCTACTTAGAGCTACAATTGCCATGGTGTTGCATATGACACCATCCATTTGAGGGCTTGAAAAACCAGTTGAGAGCTGACAGAAGCACACCAACAGCCATGTTATTCCCAGGGGCACGTGTGGAATGTAACAGTTTTAGGAAATTGTTGTCCTGAGTTCTGCTTTAAAGCCCAAATGAACATAACCCAACTGTTTCAAACAGCTAAATGTATTCCATGAGCATCAAAGCAAAGATGATAAACAATATCCAGTTAGTTTGCTTTGTAAAGCAGTCACAGTCTGAGTAGAGAGATCTGTCGCTGCCAACATCTAATAACAAACTGTATATGTTTCCATTCTGATGAATGGGCTCTGCGTATTCTTAGCAGAACGCCCGAGGGGTGCCAATGGAGATACCTCCATTAAGATCAATGGAGGGTTTACCAAGATGCGCCTGAAGCTGTTTGGCCGCTAATTTTCCCCTGCTGCAAGGATAGGATGCGCTCAAACTGCCCGGTCAGCGTGCCGGTGCGCGCCAGCGCAGGGACTCAGCAGTTGACTCATGCCCATAAGGTAGCCATACACGTTTTGACTATTTTGTGATTCGACAGTCAATTCGATTTTCTTTTGACCGTCGATGCGATTTACAGTTTCCTTCACTGAAATTAATTCCTTCATATGAATCAGTTTCTTCTGTACATACTTGTACGATCTACTAAAATTTACCAACATGTCCGATCACTTTAGACCATTTTTTATGTTCAATATTGATCACTTTTGGTCTATTGTACCAGTAATTGATTCCTGTGCGGCAGGTCGAACGGAAATATTGAGCCATTTATGGCCAGCGTAAATTGCCGTACACTTTCCCTAACATGGGAGGTTTGCAGTCCACTGCAACAGTGGATTCCTATAGGTTTTTGCATGGTGAGTTTAAAAGGTTCCATTTTGAGAGACCAGAGGGCCAATTGACACATAATACTTGTCAAGTACATGTGCGGTCACATTAGACAATACTTTATTAATTTGGTTATCCAGTTTATAAAGTGTTCCTCTTTTATACATATGATATTCAATACAGCCCCAGTATCACTAGCATGACCAGTACATTTCCAGCCAGGGATAATGTGTGGAATGCTGAGCTGCCAGCAGGGTACAATCCCTCCTGTCCTGACTGCCAGGGAAGGTTATGGCGGTGTTCTGAGGTGACATAAACGTATGTCTCCCGTGGAAGCTCCGCATTACACCCAGTGCAGTGATGTGGAGGATGAAATGTTTACACGAGTGGAAGTTGTAGACTTTTATTTGTAGAGCTCTGCACAGAGTCATATGAGGAGGAACAGAGGTTTCCTCAGGAAGGGCAGTTGGTAACTATGTATAATCTAGCACCGAGTCCCGATAACGTTCGGTAATGGCATACAATGTCTGAGGAGAAGCAGACAGGAAGTTCTAGCTGTGTGTACAGCACGTAGTAGTATCATGGAAGGAACGCGCTCTCGGATTGGCTGGTGCCTTTAGTAACAGAGCTACGCGTGGGGGGTGGGATTTGGTAACTGGCAGCTAGGGCCGTGTGTTGATGCCCCCGGGGTGGGCACGGAGATCTGTATGGGGTGTAGCTGACAGCTCAGTATATGTGTCCTATGGACACGGCATGGACTACTGGTACACGGTGCAGCTCTCAGTAACCCCCCCGGCCGCTCCACTCCGAGAAGATGAAGAAGTTCTTCGGGATCGGTAAGAAAAAGAAGAGCGGGCCCTCTCCCAGCCCCTCGGAGACCGGCAGCGTGCTGTCTGTGGGCTATGAGCTGAAGGACAAGGACCTGAGCAAGTTACACCGGGCAGCGTCCGCCGGAGAGGCGCCCAAGATCAGGCAGCTGCTGCACAAGCAGGATATCAACCAAGTGGACAAGGAGAACCGGTGAGTGCACGGTGCAGTGTTTACATATGCCTGGTCACTGGGCATCACCCAGGCTCGGGCATTATGAGATCCTGGAAGCTGCAGATCCCTCACCTATGTTCTATGGAGTGACTCATGGTGGTCTATGATTGCCACCAGCCGTTCAGGGATATTCAAGGAGCTTCCCATAGGGTTGCTGCACTTTTAGATGAAGAGGACCCCCTCCCTTTATTTTAACTTAACTCCCAGTACACCCATATGATGCTTTTCTCTGGCATCATAGAGACTAGGTCAACTCAGGATCCCCTCTGGGTCGAACGACCATTTCACATTTACTGAAAACATCAGAGCTCCTGCTAACAATCAAAAGATCTGATGCCCACAAGTGGTTTGGGAAGTTAGGAGGAGAGTATTGTGCCCTCTCTGATAACGTAGGAGGGAATTGGTGTTACTCTCACTTCTAACTTCCCATAGCACACATCATATGCACAAGCGGGGTAAGAACATAAGAGGGAGAGAACATTACACTTACCCGATCGTGCTGGAATTGACTTTGCGGGGTGTCACTTATTTGAAATTCAGAAGTGACACTTCCCAACGTCACTTCCGGGGTCACGGATCTAAATAGATTGAGAACCACTGGATAAGGTCGTCAAAAGTCACAGATAAGGTTAGTGATTGGAAGATTTAAATGGTTAATAAACCTTAAAAAAAAAAAATTCCAACCTGCAAGCAAGACATTTCATTTTCCAAAAAAATTCATTCAACACTTTTAATCTATGTTCCTTCCACTTTCTTTCTGTACCAGTGCTGTGCCAAACTTTCTGTTTGGGGAACTGAACTATGCCCTCCTGTCTACAAAGACTTCTTCCCTGGACACCATGTCCCATGTGAAACAGTGATTTGGGGATGTGTACACAGCGGTGACAACATATGGTAGCCACACAACACAGGAAGTGAACATATTACCTCCTTAGCAGTCACCCAGAGTGTAGCTCAGGTTTTGTTTCAGACAAACCCATGCCATCTTTCTGTGTCGTTGTTCTTGCTGATTCTTCTGGGTTCCACCACCTTGGCATCTGTGATGACGAGGTAGGGGCCCACGCCATTTCCCTTACATCGAAGTTGGGAAAGTGAAGAGCATATGGGAAATACAAACCAATTACATTCCTGTACCCCTTCCTTTTTTCAAGCCATTGTAGTAAGTGCAAAAACGCAAATGGAAGCAATACAGGTTTAAGAGTATCAATATGATGTTATATATTTACATGAGGTTTTAATAACCAGTTAAAGGGTCATTCACACTATACGCCCTCTGTGATGACTGGCAACATACCACTAGCATATGCATTCTGCAGTACACACCATAAACTTTATCAAATCAGCATTTCAATTACAAGGTTATTAGAAATGCTAGTATGATCAAAATGCATGCAGGAGTGGATTATGTAATAATGCAGCACAAGTGTGAATGGTAAGAGTGGTTCTGTGATGGGAGGGGAGGAATATGCACATTATGTTGTCACAACATGTCCACCATTCACCTCTGTATCTATATGCATTTAGAAGAAATTCACCTTCAAAGTTCAGCAATAAGGCAATGAAATGACAGTTAAGTCTCTTTATTTTCTATGTTTATAAGCAGTTCTACACCAACTGAATCTTGAGAAGAAATTAGGGATTCAAAGCTCCTTTACATCATGTAAAGAATTTGCATGTTCGTGGACCGGTATACTCCAACTAGTTCAGCTCTCATTGCTGTCACCCTTCTATTGCTCACATCAGAAAAGTGGCCATGTTGTATATACTTGACACATGTGCCACAGTAGTTATGGCAAACGATTTACTCCTAAAAGTAGATGTAATAGAACAGCAAAGTCACACCCAGTGCACAGCAAGCCCCTACAATTACTTCCAGAACACCTATGTGACCTGTTAACAATCACACACTCACTCAGCTTTGATTGACACTTGATAGACTCCTATACACAACTCCAAATCTGCTGCTGTAACTTTTCCACAAAGTTCCATAGGAAATGTGTGCTTAAGATCATGTTGTGTGTCTTGGCCCAGCAGAGGTAGTAAGTAATGGAAGACTTTCTATCCTGCTTCTATATAATACAAAATGTTTGGAAACCTTTTGTACCTTGCGTTAACCCTAGCCCTGCTGCATTGCCACACTGTACCGCACCACAGCTGCAGTGCAGCTAGTGTGAACAATCCCTCAAGCAGTTGCACACCGTGTGCTGCAGGTAGCTTGGGTCTTGTCAATATTTGACAACTGCTCCCATGTATAATCCTAATTGGCGAACACAGGAAAACTGACTGGAGAACGCAGGGTGGCAAAACATGAAAATGGTTTGGATGTGACATGTGAATGAGCCCCCAGGTATAAGCTGTGTTTTTACTTGTTTTCTTGACAACCGTGAGGTCCATTTTGAGGTTCAGCAATCCCAGGTGGCCTTCAGGGCCCTTTCTCACTAGCTGTCCTGCACTTGCAGTTGCATTTTTTGCAGGTAAAGGACAGGGTAGCAGTAACGTTACCACGGCTGCTTACTGCGTCCATTACTGTAAAAAAAAAATGCATTTTACAGTGCACTGCGCTTGCTTCTTTCACTTAAGTGTATGTTTGCTCTGCCCCTGCAATAATGCGGGCTGTAGGGTTTTTCCGATAATGCACGGAATTGTGCGCTACCAGAAATGCAAGCGTAGGTCTAGTGTCAGAGGTACACAAGTTTCCTATGGAAGCTAATGTACCTTGGGTTGACCCTAGCTGCCCTGTGCTGCAGTACTGTGCCACAATGCAGCTAGTGTGAATGAGCCCTTCATCGTCTCCCCTTCCTTCCCCCCCAATAGCATCAATGTTTTAATATCTTAAGATTAAGGTATGCGTAACACTCATCCCATGTCATTTACATAGATGACAGAATATCCATTGTACATGTTCTTTGTTTTATTACACAATCATCAATGTAAATTACAGGAGTGTTGCGCATACTGAATAATCGGATATTTCGGGACTTCTTTATGCTATGTAGTACTTTTGTTTTGGCAAAGGTCCCTGTCAAGGAAACATTTAAAACCTTGTGACATTTTTTTGATCTTAGAGACGACCCACTGTAAAGTATAAAAGCTCTGAATTACGATGATAACCCTAATTAACTGTAATCCACCCTCTAGCATTGTGTGTGTGCAGTTCTTTTGCAGTTATTCCAAATGTTGTGTAACTTATTTTCCCTTGAAATGCTAATGACTGTAGTGTTTTCAGCTCACACGTCCCTTGTATCAGTGGGGCATCTTCAGTGTACTCGCTGCCATGGTAACCAATACAAACATCTTTTGTCAAATATCCAAGGCGCTCGTTGACGTGCCCTCGCATATCTTGTCACAGCATCGATCCACTCATGATTGTTTTGTGTGATCACATTCCATTATCGCATTCCTTCTATCTTATGTGTACATATTTTATTTGTTTATTTCAATCTTTCTTTTCATAAGGAATATTAATATTTAGAAGTTTTTTACTATTTGTAAATAAAGTGATGAATGAGAGTATAAATAACACTATTAGGTCAGATTATTACATGGATTACTTTAGTTTTACAGTCCTGATGTAGACTTGACCTATTAAAGCAGACATGGGTAATTCTAAGATTAGCATGGCATTATCTCTATGGACCTTGTAAGAAGGGCATTTATGCCAGCTGCCTTTTCATTCTATGAGTTTATTTGCTTTGTTTTCCCTAGAGTCTTATTATACAGTATCAAGGTAACAACTTAAACATCTCTTCAAGGATAAGTATAATAAAACCGGCACATATTCAAAGCACAGCAAGTAGTTACATTTCTTATCCAGGCATTCCTCTATGTTTTGTTTGTGATTAAACACACCCATTGGGGAGAATTGCATATACAAAGTCCTTTAAAACATTGTTAATGACATATATAAAGTCCTTTAACCTCCTGGGCGTAATGCATGTGGCACGTTTTTTAAGCTCTGCCGCAATTTCTTACCCGTCCAGAGGTCCCGTGAGCAATTCCGGCGTCACTGGAGACACATGGAGGTCTATGGCGCCGCCTACCTCCACCCCCTTTGCGTCACCGTTGATGCGATCGGCGACAGATCAGTATACAGGTTTTTTCATAGTTAACTCAGGCTGAGTCTCATGATGGATGGATCTCGGCCCGAGTTAACTCGGATCAAACACCCAGGGGGTTAAGGGCCATTTCACACTATATGCGTTGCATATGCATGTTTACAGTGACCAATCTGCTGCGAAATCGGACACAAATCAAATGCTTAAACATTAAATTTGGCCATAAATCATCCGTCAAATCGATCTAATACATTACAGGCATGTCTTTATTGTTAGGATCGATCTGCTTATTTTGGATGGGGACCAGGAGATCTGCTTTGATCTGCCGGGAGATCGGCGGAAATTGAAAGAGTGTATGTAAGAGTGTGTCTTTTCCCTTTCTACAGTACATAGAATAAAGGCCTTTTAGCATGCTGCTTGATTTTGAGGTGGCACAAAACAGAATCACATCAGAAATGAATAACAAAATCAATGCATGGCAACAAGTGAAATGATTCAGGGAGGCACTAATACAGGAGTGGCAAACTAAGACCTGGGGGTATGGATCTGCCCATTTAGCTCTCTTTGCAGCCCTTTGTCGCTTTGTTGAAAAGATGCTCCCCTCGGCTTGTTCTCTGCAATGAGGGTACATAATGACTAGAGGTGTCCATACATTGCCTTGAGGACGATGCAGTGGTGATCATAATACTGAGAGCGCATCCTCATGGTGACAACAGAATGTCTCTAGGAATGATCTCTGCTTTTTGCAATGAATGAACATTTTTTTCAGGAAATATAAAAAGATAACAATGTCCCTGTCACACGTCACCTATAACACATCACCTCCACCGTAAGTGATGCTGGTGATGCATGGAATTGGCAGACCTATGGCTTTATCAAATTAAAAAAGCCAATGTGGGGCACGAGTCAAACGGTTTGCCCGCCCCTGTACTAATACCATTGGTTAATGCAATTTTTACAATAACGGATTTTGTGCGATGCATGAACAGATGCATCCCAAGATACAGCTGTATACAGAGTAGCATGCTTTCCCAGCCACATGCAATTGACACACAAAGTCTCCACTGTGTGTGTTGCGGTGTAGTCTGCTACTAACACAAAGCGGAGACAACCCCTCCGCTAAGTGTGGCTTTGACTACTCAGCAGTTTACATCTGGGAAAACTACTACATGAAGTTAGGGGGTGTTTTGGGGGCATCAAAATCCAGCGGGACTGGGCACTTTTGGCACATCTGTCCCAAGTGCCCTAGCAGGTCACACAGTGGGAGGGACCATCTCCAAAAAATCGCTCCTCCTGCTGTCAGAATTGTTTATTTTTTTTTATTTTGTGCCAGCGATCTCCTCAATGATCAGCAGCAGGGCAATGTGCCCAGTGATGTGGTAGGTCCGCTTTAAGTATAGCAGCAAGTTAAAGCTGTACAATTTTCCATGGCTTGCATGTGCTTTACAAACATACATTGTATTCCACTGGCTTTGTCACTCCTTTATCACGGACATTTTATGAAGCTGGAAGTCTCACTTTTTAATTACTGGATACAAAAAAACATTTGCATTGTTTTCTGTCAGCTGCTGGAGCATTTAGCAATTGTTGTTTTTTTATACCATGACTCTTCTTATTAACCAACCTGTGTGCACTCAATTCTCTAGGGCCGCTTGTTAGCTTGTCAGTTCTCAGCAACTCATCTGTTTTTTTCTTCTTTAGTGTTTACAGAGATCTATAACATGGTTGGTATAGAAACCTGGGATCAGCTATGCTGGTTAGATGCTTCTTACTGACATAAGAGCCCTTCACTTCACTTGGCTGCCACTGACACATGTTACGTACGTGGGTAATCTTTGCAGACATGACAGCCTGTGTCTGAGGAAATTAAAAATTAAAAAAAAAATAAAATAGAAAAGTTACTATGATGTTAATTTGGATTTTACTGGGCCTATGTATAACAATTCTTTTAAAAAAAAGTGCATTAGTCATATATATTTGCGTGTTCTACAGCTGCATGGCCACTATGGCGACTGCTTGTTATTTTAATGCTGGACTTTAGGTTCAGCAAACAATAAGCATGTCTTGTTGTTGTTTTATTTTCAGGGGGATGTAAATAGTAGTTTTACATAGCTTTTTCCCTTAAACTAGCCATACACAGTTGGATTCCATGGCCGATCGATCACCTATCCGATCGATTCCGGCGATCTCAGCGGGAATCGGAGGTCCGATCGAACGGCCAATTAAGTGTGTCCGATCGCTACATACCACCTTGTCCCACGGATTCCTGGACGATTATGTGTCCGATCGCTTACTCCACAAATGGCAACTCCCCCTGATGTGTGCAGAATCGGATCAGAAAGACCAACATGTTGGTTCTCTGTCCGATCCGATTCTGGGCCCCCGAACGATCGGACGTGATCGGACGGACAAGGTGGGCTTCACGCGATTCCGGGACTATCGTTTCGCGTGCACGCGCCTGGAATCGATCGTCCCGGAATCCGATGGGAAACGGACCCGTGTATGGGGGCCTTTAGTCCCAGGCCACCCACTTTATTGTGCTACTGGTGCTCATAATCTATCTATCATCCATTGCTCTGGGCTGAAAATGCATACATTGACATTAGGATCTATTCCCAGACATACATAACTCCTCACTATTGGGGGGGGGGGGGTTCCACATGCGTCGGGACCCCCTCCGCTAAGCGTATTGCTTGGCAGAAGGTCCTGGCGGAGCACATTCACTTACCTGCTCGGCAGATGCTGTGTCTTCACAGCCCCGAGCTGTTCCGCCGATGCAAGGCTGAACGTAGTGGAGTACGTTGAGCCTCTGCATGGGCGGATGTCTAAACAGAGCAGGTAAAGTCTATGTACTTCGTCTGGACCTCCCACCAAGCAATATGCTTAGTGGAGGGGGTCCCGATGGATGTGGAAACATAGCCTTACACAACAATTTGATTTCTAGTGTGAAAGAGCCCTAACTCAAAATGTGTCGTAATTAAAAATACACAGGGTAGGCAGTATTAATGTAAACCTAGTGTAATACAGTGGTTCTCAAACAGGGTGGCCGCACGAAGGTATTTCAGGGGGTGCTGGTCCTCATTCTTAACCTGTGTTTGAATAGGGGGGGGAACCACTGGTGTAATGGATGACCTATATGTCTGATTTTTATCTCTTTCAGGACTCCTCTACATTTGGCTTGTGCTAATGGTCATCTGGATGCTGTGAAGCTGCTTGTAGAAAGCAAGGCTAAGTTAAATCTTTGTGATAATGACGGCCGTACTCCTTTGATCAAGGTATCTATTTTAATGTTTAAAACATTTTTATTGATAGCATAAGAGAATTCTTCTATGACATTTTTCTTTTCTTTTTGTAGACTATACAGTGTCAGCACGAACACTGTGCTACTGTTTTGTTAGAACACAATGCAGACCCCAATATTGTAGATGTCAATGGAAATTCAGCCCTTCATCTCGCTGCTCTCATTCCATCGCTGGCCGTAGCAAATCAGCTACTGGAACATGGAGCGAACATTGATGCTGTAAATAATGTAAGTGCAATTTTATATGGACTCAATTGTTAACTGATGTGCATTAGGCAGCAGAAGAAAAAAGCTGCAATTTTCTCAGATTTAATGATTATCTTCCTGGAGATAGAGACGTAACTTCAAAATGTTTATTGGTTCAGAATAGTTCTGAAGATACTGTTCAGTATACAAAATATTGGAAGTGCACACAAGCCAGGTTGGTATTTTTATCCCCTGCACTTTAAACTATTAAATAAATGCAAAACATTCTAAAAGATCAGACCCTTAGGCATGCGTTTGGCGTTACAGGCTTTTCAAAGTTTTTTTTGTGGAGCTAAAAGCTGCCATACAGGCGATCACGGTGGAGTACACTGCACTCCGCTGTGATACCCTGTCCTCCCCCCACCTCTCTACACATCCCCAGTATCAATTGGGTGAAAAGCGGAGCAGCCTTGATTAATATGGAGGTCTATGGCGCTGCCCCTTCGACGGCGATAACGCCAGAGACTCGTGCCCAGAAGGAATCCGTGAGTGTGCAGAGATGATCGCTGCAGGTTGACGGAGCACCAGCAATTATGCTCAAACCTGGCACATGCTAAGAACAAACTGTGACTATACTAAATTTGGGCATAACACCAGTGGGGTTAATGAAACTGGGACTATAGGTATCAATGAAATTCTAGCACATATTAAAAGTACAGTTCCACTGCATGCTGCTCCTATCTTTCTAACAGGAAAGGCAAATATGCATGGTTTGTTGGAGAAGTCTTTCAGCAGCATGGTATTTTTGCTCACCAAATGCCAACATCACTGGAACCTGCAGGCAATGTGTGGGTACAGTTGGTTAAATATGGTTTGCTAAGCTTGCTAAGCCCCTTTAAATATGTATTTTTAGTACCATATATACTTGAATATAAGCAGAGTTTTTCACCCCACAAAATGTGCTGAAAAAGGGTCTGGGTCCGACTTACCTGTTCGGGTGTTCGGTGGTCTCTCTGCAGGTGCCCACTGCCTCTGTGAAGGGCTCAATGCATTCCTGAGATCAGCTGGTGGAATGTAAACAAATGGCAAGACAGTGCCATCTAGTGGACTGTTTGATAATTCTTAATGGAGATGGTGGAATTTCAATGAATGAAATGAAAATAACTTTCCATTCCTATTCCATGTATTGGTCCCAAGTATAATAATAAAGACTTTTTAAATGGAAGCTTATTTTCATGTTTGTATCAAAAGAAGTGCCATGAAAACCCATCCTGTAATTACAATAAACCTGTGTTCTCTTAACTTTTTTGATGGTGTGGCACAAGATTCACCTGTTTTGATTCCTTCCTAGGGACAATGTTTCTTTCTCTATATTTTTCTCATTTAGAAAACTCCACTATATGACTTTGCATTTCCCACCCTCGGCTTATACTTGAGTTAAAAAAAATTCCCAGTTTTTGTAGATAAACAGAAAGTTGTGTATTGCAAATAGTTAATATTGCTTCAAAAACCTGCCATCAAAGAGTGACTTTTTTGCCTTAAATTATTTTCAGGGGCCTGAACCGATATAAAAATAATTTTTAGCTAAGGGGAATGTCATAATTCATGTTATACTTTGTTGCATTAATAATATGTTTAAAAAAAGAACAAAAAATAAAGCTCAATAGCTTAATCTTGAGGTCAACTATTTATTCCACTTTTCCTGAATCTGATCAACAAAAGGTGATGGAATATGAACATAAAGTCCAAACAGCCGTGATCAGTCAGGATAAGTCATTTCATTTCTGTTAATACATGTTTTATCTTCATTAACTGGACTGAATTGGTTTTGCATCTATTAAAGTATGTGGTAGTATGATTTATTTATTTATGTTCAACATTGGATAGTCCTTGAATCCAAATCGATTCACAGAGTTTTCTCTAAAGCTAGCCATACACGTGTAGGATTCCATGGCCAATTGATCACTCATCCAATTGATTCCAGCGATCTCAGCGGGAATGGGAGCTGCGATCAATCTGCCAATTAAGAGTATCCGATCACTGCACACCACCTTGTCCAATTGATCACGTCCAATTGATCGGGGGCTCAGAATTGGATCCGACAGAGAACTGCCTGATCGGCCCTGAATCAATCTGATGGAACCAACATGTTGGTTCTCTGTCGGATCCAATTCTGAGCCCCCGATCAATTGGACGTGATCAATTGGACAAGGTGGTGTGCAGCGATCGGATACTCTTAATTGGCAGATTGATTGCAGCTCCCATTCCCGCTGAGATCGCCGGAATCAATTGGATGAGTGATCAATTGGCCATGGAATCCGACACGTGTATGGGGGCCTTAAAAGTGAATCTGAAAGCTAACATATACTTCTACAATTTTCTTAATATATAATGTATTATTCCAAAAAATCCAGTAACGCAATGCATTACCATTGTCTTTGGTGCACCCTGTATTATATGTTATTTATAACATAAATGTTTTCTTTTACAAAGGTTGAATGTCTGTAATGTTCAGCCAAAACGACTTATGATTATTTTTTAAAAATCAGTTTATGAATCTATAAATAAATAATGTTAGGGCTTGTTTTTATTTACGTCGGGAACCCCTCAGCGGAGATCCCAGCGTAGCACACAGACATTGCCTGCCGGCGGGTGCTCTGTTTACACATCCGCCAATGCAGAGGCTGAACGTACTCGACTACGTTCAGCCTTGCATCGGTGGAGTGGCTCAGCGCAGTGAAGACTGAGCATCCGCCGAGCAGGTAAGTCTATGTGCTATGTCGGGACCTCCCGCTTAGCGGAGGCGTCACGGCGTATAATGGAAACATAGTCTTAGTCTTTCAATGAGTGAAGTTTAACCATATCGGTATGGTTTCTGTCCTAGTGTTACTATTCCCATTTGCTAGGTTGGTAGTTTCACTTCCTTTATTTATAATATGTATTGTTGTGTGTGTGTTTTTTTAGGATGGCTGTACACCACTTGTTCTCGCAGCTACTGAAAATCATCAGGAAATGGTTGAATGTTTAATTAAAGAAGGAGCTGATGTTAATTCAAAGGACAAAAATGGAAGGTAATTTGAAGTGTATCACGTGCATGTGCTAATAGTACAGAGTACAAAGACTTTTTATTTTTCCAGAAGAGAGCTGCCATATGTGGTTGACATGAACACTGATCTTTTAATTGCCATTTACTCTCTGTTCCACTGCTACCAACCCTGCAGCCAGAGCTGTGCATGCCCACAGACTGCAAAACCATATCTTATTTTGACCGGTCACATGACCAGGTTTTTAGCCCTTGTGTTGTGTGCGACATAACATACATAAATTAAATAGGTCGTTTCAGACATTGAGATCAAGAGGGGAACACCTATAAAGAAGGGCAGAAAAGTATAGGGTGCATAACTAAAGTGATCTTTGATGCTTTAAAATTTCAAACAAAACCTGAAAGACATAAAACAAAACTACTATTTGAAAAGCTAAAATGGCAAAGATAATGCTCTGCTCAAAGAGCTCCTGAAACAAGGTCTTAAGTCTCATGTGAATACTGTTACAACTGTTGTTAAGCCAAACTGTCTTCAAAAGGACCTGCAAAGTCCTGTTGTTAAAAAAAATATGATGAAGAGGTTACTGTTGGACAACCCCAAGCACTGAATTTAAACCATTGTATTTATTGTGTATTGTGCCGTACAGTGAAGCATGGTTGTGCAATTATAATATTGGGATATTTTCTCATACTTTGTTGTTGGGGGTATGTATGCCATACCATGGATCATGCATCCGTTTAATCACATCTAAACACTTTTTAGACCATGACCTCAAACACATACACAACTTGTGGGCTGAGATAAAATTAAAGCCCCCCCCCCCCCATACATGCTTAGATTTGCACCATCTTAGATTTGTGGGTTCACGGTGGTAGATCGGCCGAACAATTGGGTAGAAATCTACAGCTTAAAGGGCCCAAATTGGCCACCAAAGCGGTCTAAGCCATTACGACTTGCGGCCAGTGTCTCCGTCCAAAGTACGGGTATGTCTCCTCAGCTTCGTCAACCATTGTGCCAGGGTTCCTAGATGCTGTCTGCAGGGCCTGGGGGGACGTAACGGACATACCCTAAGTGCTGGAACACAAAGGGTGCCCAGCCGATTTTGACACGATTTTTTTCCAATTGACCGCGTTCAGCCGCAGTCGTTCCGCTGACAAATCGGGTCACAATCTAAGCGTGTATGGGGGGCTTGAGAATTGAAGGTGGATTGTGAAATGTAGTACAATCACCCTGAACTGGAATACCTAGGTACTGGAATCTGCAGGACACCAGTAATTATTTTATTTTTTTTGGGTTGCATTTTGAGCATCACCACAAGGGCATTTTTTCTATTAGTCCTACAAATATGTTTTTTGATGGGGTTCCATTAGACCTGGAAATGTTTTCCTCTAGAGGAATTTTTTCCCCTTGATTGACCGCAGCAAACATCAGACAAAAAGTATAGCATGTATAGGGGTTGGGGAGGGAAGGAAGGAAGGGGCAGATGGAAGCTGGTGTTTGACCACTGTAACAAAATCTTTCCGTTTTGTATTACAGAACATCTCTAATGGTTGCTGCAAGCAATGGTCAGATCAGTTTGTTGAAGTATTTACTACAAAACAATGCTGATCTCTTTGTGAAAGATGAGTCCGGATGGACTGCTGATGATCATGCTGTCATGAACGGCCATCATGCGTAAGTTTATATTTGTTGTTTTTATTAATGTAATATTTATCTGGTATATTACACTCAAATATTGGGCTGAACCTACCATCCAAGGAAAATATATATTTTTTCCATGTCATGTGCAACATCTAAAATCTAAAAGTGGGTTAGTGCTATAAGCAGCAACATGTTAAAGTCTGTCTTGGTAGAGGATGCAAGTAATGCCATTGTGAATTCACTTTCCTTTTTAAATGACACTGTGGGGGTTAAAAACAATAATACAGAACTGAATGAGGACCCTAAGTTTACAGCTCTACAGAGCCGCAGGGACTATAGGAGATCATCTTTAATGTGTGCCAGGTGTAAACTGTGTTACAAGTGAATAAAAACAACAGTGATGCTAGTTGCACCCTCCACTAGTAATTTTTTCAAACTTCCACTTTGAGGATGCCCATAAATAAATCACCTAACAGTCATTATTTAACTTATTTAATATTCAATGAGGAAGTATTTGAGTGACAGCTCCCGTCGACGTGGCAGGGGAAAGACCGGGAAAATCAATTGTTTTTCTGCTTCGTGGAGACCCCTTGATTAGTCTTTAATTGTGGTGTCTCTGGTGGCACTGCATGGTGCTGCTTTAAAGACGCACTGTCAGTTAGTGATGGCGCGAACGTGGAATTTGATGTTCGCGAACGGCGAACTTCCACAAAAGTTCGCGAACCCGCCATTGACTTCAATGGGAGGCGAATTTTAAAAACAAAGGGAC
>CM070034.1:68437115-68452290 GCA_036250615.1 Ptychadena robeensis | reverse complement strand
GATGGTCCGTTAGGTGGGGGGGTCTTGATTTTGGCTGGATTAATGGCTTTCTGACTGTGACTCACAGGGTCAAAAAGATAGGGGGCGGGTCGAACTCGCCATATGTTCGCGAACACGTGGTGAACGCGAACATACGAAGTTCGCCGCGAATAGTTCGCCGGCGAACAGTTTGGTCCATCACTACTGTCAGTCTCCCTCGGACTTGGGGCTCCATGCAAAATCTCACCTCGTAGGGTATCACTACATGATAAGAAAGGTGAGCAATCAGCCCAGAACATGGGAGGAGCTGGTTAATGACATGAAGAGAGCTGAGACCACAGTTTCAAAGGTCCCTGTCGGCAGAACACTATGCTGTCATGGTTTCAAATCATGCATTGCACAGAAGGTTCCCCTGCTCAAGTCATCACATGCCAGGCCCGTCTGAAGCTTGCCAATGACCATCTGGATGATCCAGGGGAGGCATGGAAGAAAGTCATGTAGTCAGATGAGACCAAAGTAGAACTTTTTGGTCTAAACTTCACTCAACATGTTTGGAGGAAAAAGAAGGATGAGTTGCATCCCAAGAGCACCATCCCTACTGTGAAGCATTGGAGTGTTAACATCATGATTTTGGGGTGCTTTTCTGCGAAGGGGACAGGATGACTGCACTGCATTAAGGAGAGGATGAATTGGGCCATGTATTGTGAAATTTTAAGCAACAACCTCCTTCCCTCAGTCAGAGCATTGAAGATGGGTCATGGCTGGGTCTTCCAACATGACAATAACCTGAAGCACACAGCCAGCATAACCAAGTATACTTTCTGAGAATAGCAGAAATGAAAACCCATCCAGTTTAGGATACATTTCATGTACCCGTAGTCCTAATGTCCCACATACACCATGTGAGTACAAAGGTTACTGTATTTTATTTTTTACACTAAGATACACCAGACCATAAGACGCACCTAGTTTTGGGAAGGAAAACAAGGGAAAACATTCCTGAACTAAATAGTACACTAAAATAAGCCCAGATTGCCAGATTTAAAGATGGCCACCCTGAACATTTTTGTTTTTGCTATTAATGTTCTTTGCTTACTATTTATTTTTTTACTTTAGATGTTCACATCTAATTATTGAACACGGTTCTAAGAATAAGCGCCCGTCTCTTTATGGTGGTGGCAAGAAAGGCACATCAGTATTTAGCAGTCCTGACCGCGTTGTGGAAGGCGGTTTCACTTTGGGAAGCCCGGCTATCGACAAAGAAGGTAAGGCTGGTTCTCTGTATTTTTACAACATTCTGCTCTGGTCAAATGTTTATTCATATAGTCAGGGCTCTTTTTCTCAGAGAAAAGGTAGTGGAACTCACTCCCCCCCCCCCCCCCCCCCCCCCCCCCCCCCCCCCCCCCCCCCCTCCCACACCCACCCACCCTTAGGACTGCCCCCTAAAACCGCCCCTTTATGTCGGGTGTCCGCTCCATAAATAGCTCCCCAACGGGGGCAAGTGCGCCCACCAGCGAAGGCAGGCGTGCCGCCTCCCATCCCTCAGGATGATCTCTCCAGCATGGACGGGGGAGGAGACGCCCCGTCATAGGGCCACCACCCATAAACAATGGGAAGGCGTCGCCCATCCCTCGCTGCACATTGCGAGGGAGGAGAAGCACAAAATCACCCGCCCGTGGCGCGCCTGTAACCCGTGCTGAATGGCCAACACTTCCCCCCACTAAACAACACACATGGGGGCCCCCCGGCGGGCCACCTACGACGCACTGCAGCCAGTGCCCTTATTTCTGGGCCAGGCTTAAAATAGGTGGCGTTCCCCCAGAAAAAAGCCCTGCATATAGTGCTTTTTTAGAAGGTGGAGTTGGGTCTGTGCCAGCAAGATTAATTTCTGGTGTGTTCTATAGCTCCATTTAGTGCAGGTGGTCATCTTTTTTGGAGAGGCCTTGGGTTACTACCTCTAGCAGACAGAATTCTATTCTCCATGTTCCAAGACGACCCTTCTGAAGTAGTTTAAGCTCTATATGAACTTGATTGTGCAAAGTAAAGTAGCGTTTTAGCACAATAAGAAAATCTTTTCTGGGGACAGGGTTCGCTGGTAGCCTCTGTGGTCCTATGATCCTTTCTTCTGTATTCGGTATCTTATCTCTGTGGCATCCCCAAGCTGGACTCTCTGGTAAAATGTAAACAAACTTGGGTCACAGCACCATCTTGTGGACATTTTAAAAA
Organism: Ptychadena robeensis; assembly: GCA_036250615.1. Taxonomy (NCBI): domain Eukaryota; kingdom Metazoa; phylum Chordata; class Amphibia; order Anura; family Ptychadenidae; genus Ptychadena; species Ptychadena robeensis. Next base: position 68,450,085 of record CM070034.1, on the reverse strand, counting down.
ATTTTACTAGAGATTCTGGAATTTTATTTTTAAAACTCCAAATTTTTACTTTGCAAGTAAGCAGCTGCTGCATTTCCTACCCTCGGCTTATACTCCATTACTTTGCCCAGTTTTTGTACAATTAGGTACCCTGGCTTATACTTGAGTATATACAGTAATTTATTTTCCCTGCTTTTGCTCATATGTGATGATCACAAGCCTTTAGGAATTCATAATAGTCATTTGTTTAACACTTGTTATCTGTTCCATGCATCTGTCATGGGGACAGGTTTCTCATATTCAGATTGGACCATTAATAGTGCAGAGTCCTGGATTCATTTATAGTATAGAAAAGCCCAATGAAATTGATGGTACCATAATTGAGGAACACTAGTATGTGTAATAGTTCGTTCTTTATTTGTCAACCATTTGTCTTCAACCTATTTTACATTTATTTTGTGTGCTTTATATTAGTATCAGTCAGCCCAGTCTTCTAATGTCCAAGGCATTTTTGTTTCTGTTCTTTGCATGCTTTATCATGTATGGACTCAGAGTTACAAGTCACTTCAAAGCAAAAGTCAAGAAAAAGAGATTCAGAGAAAGGTATTATGTAGTGATTACATAGTTATTTTGTGGCTTTATGCCTGTATGAAAGCTTCCAACCATAACATATTTGGACTAACTAAAATTAGTTCAGAAGTATCTTCAGTTTGTGTTGATGATGGGTGGCTGTATCCAGAATTTGTTTACTTCGAGTATATATTTTATATTGCATGCTTCTATTCCTCTTTAACATTTGTTCTTTCTCTGTAGGGACTGATGACTTTTCCCAAGGTGATTCTGAATCCCAGTAAGACTTTTTTTTTATTTGCCATTGCATATTACTTAACATAGCTATAGTTTTCTTTCAAAGTTTTTGTTGCCTTAAGCCCCCCATACACGTTCCGATTATTCTCCCGACCGATTTTTCGTCCGATCCTGTCACCCGATTTTCACCTAAAATGTTATGGTCGGACGGTCGGCTGGCACGAAAAATCGGAATTCGAATTATCACCGATCCATCAGCCCGACCCTATTTATTAACAGCAGATCGACAAAAAATTTACGGACAGGTCCGAAGCGGCCCGACCGATTTTTCAGCCGATTTTGAGAAATCGGGATCGGTCGGGTACATAATTCCGATTCATCTCCCGATCGATTAATCTCCCGACCACATTGGTCGGTCGGGCAAAATTCGTACGAAAAATCGGAACGTGTATGGGGGGCTTTACTTAGACTTTGACTTCACTATGCGTTAAAGCCCCCCCATACAATTACCATGCAATTTCTGTACAACCAACTTTTCTTCTACCAAAACCATGTAATATGAGGACCTTTCTACACCTTCCAATCACTATGTATTCTATCAGGGAGGTCACTATACTACATAGTTGTTGGTAGGTCTCATGGAAATTGTATGGAGGAATCTAAAGGTGTATGGGGGGCTTAAGGATGCGCTGCATTTATGCATGCAATTAAATGTAACCCATGCATTAGGGATCCATCAGGGATGTGTTAAGGGATGCGTTTGTGATGTTGTGTTTGTTTTTTACCATGAACCAATTGATTCACGCAATGAAAAACACATACCATTGTGTTTCAACTGACTCATTTTCTATTGCATTGGCTTACGTTGGGTTAACACAATGCAAGCTGACGGATCACACCAACTGATGTGTAGACACATCCATTGACTTTCAGAGTTTTAAAGCATAGTGGAGTCAAAGCCTTACACTAGCAAACTAGCATATTTGGCTATTTCTGATAAGTTTGTTACAATACTCTAATGGCCAGTAGAATTTTAACTTCATTTAGTTATAGAAAATAACATAATTAGTTCATCATGCTTCACTGCATTGTGCATGCAATTATGCAAGATATTTCTAAAACAGAGCAGTAGAAGTAATTGCACAGAGCCCATTTCACATACTGAGCAATAAGGATATGAATAACCACTTGCAGGGTGATGCTTATTCATTGCTCCTGAATAGACTTGAAGTAAACGACTGAAAAAAGCCGCTATATTTCATAATGTATAGCTCTTATATACACCATACATTTCTTAGTAATGCAATTGTTTCTTTCAACACAAGTAGGCAGGAGCACAGAAATTATTTCACACTAGAGTATAGATTAAGTTTCTAAAACCTATTAATATCCAGTCTGTATAGAGCTGCTACCGTACAATTGATTTAGCTTGCTTACCCCCGCCCCTTTTGCATCACCGGTGACGCAACCGGGGTAGACCCAGAAGGATCGGCATGTACGCTGATCCAGAGAATTGCCGGTGGAATCAGACGGACAGGTGAGTCGGCCCCTAGTTATTTCGGGTTGAGTTTCATTAGGCATTAGGCAATATTATTAGGCAAAGCACTCTGGAGTTTAACCAGGTACTCTGCTTTAGTCATAAACAGTAATGTGCTCTAAATATAGAAATTATTTGGAATATGCTATTCTGTAAATGTGTGTGTGTTTTTTTGTTTGTTTAATAAAAGTAGATAGTTTTCATTGTGTTTATATAGATCAGGGATGGCGAACCTATGGCATGCGTGCCAGAGATGGCAGTCAGAACCCTCTCTGTGGGCATGCGAGCTGTCAGCCCACAGAGGAAAGGACTGCAGCCAATTGGCTCTCAAAGCTGTCAGTTCTCTTTCCCTATCTTCTGATTGCATACAGCGCCCCATACCCTCTTCTATTCTATCTTATGAGAAAGTAGAGTGTGTACTTAAATTTTTCATGTGTTTATATAAATTCAGGTTAAATTGCCATGCTGGCACTTTGAGATAAATAAGGGGGTTTGGATTTCAGAATTCGGTCTCTAAAATGTTTGCCATCACTGATATAGATATAATACACCAAGCATTAAGTTGACAGTTTTTAGTCAACAGCCTAAACGCATACAGTAACAATATTTTTTTACATTCTCATTACAGTGTTTCAGGAAAAGCAGATTCCTGGCCTTCATCTGATGAAGATGACTTAGATTTCAGCCCAAAGGTATATCAGGAGTGTGTGTGTTTGTATGTATGTATGTATGTATGTATGTACAGGGGTGCACATAAGGGGTATTCTGGTACTCAGAAAGGGGGCAAAAGCTAGCTTTGCGTACCTGCATTATTGTTACACAGCTCATATGTGTACTAACAACTTGGAGGCACTCCATGTCTGGGCGGCTGCAGCTAAATGTTAAATGTATACAATTTATGTCACTTGGACAACTGCAGGGAAACATGAATAACTATGAAAGTTTGTAGTTAGGGGTGTGACATTGGGAATGTAAATTAATAATCCAAAAAATATTGCACTTCTAAGGGTGTTGGAGATCTGGGGGATGAAAGTCAGAGTCAGCATATGTAAGGGAAAAATCTGACAGAGAAAAGCACTGTGTGACAGCTGGAATATGACTATGAAAGGATGACATTTAGACTGCAGGTAGTCTCAAGGGTTAGTTACTAACCCAGAAAATGTCAGGGTCACACTGCTGAGGTATGAGATCTAAGGGTTCACATGGTGTTGTACTGTGAGAGTTACATGTGACCCAAAGCCAGTTGGTGACCTGTGGATGGAGACAGCTAATCGAAGGATCAATAGTTTCTTAAGCAGTTTTTCAGAAACTGATTGGTGTATTTAGTTTGTTATAACACAATCTCGAATTGCTAATTGAATTAATGTTATTAATTAAGGCCCAAGTTAGGGCTGAAATGCATTCATGTTTGTATGATAATTTTACTGCCATACATAAGTCACCGTTGGATTGAGAGAGAGTGCCAAACAGTTCTTCCTTGCATGTTCAATTCAATTTCTAAAATTCATAAAACTTATAATAGTTACATTTTGTGATTGAGAAATCCATCCAAAGAGTAATTTCAGATGCAGATGTTTTAACTTGAATATTTTAAATTTGGTAGGGTATATATAATAATGTCCAGTAAGTATTTTGTATGCCATTAGTAGTGTAGATGCATAGACAATAACCATGGCAAATGCAGGGCTTGTCTCTGTATATCTTATTCATTTTCAACTTTTGAACACTTTGTAAATGTGAGTTTTTTTCTTGTAATGTAGAGTATATTGGATAAATAATCTGCAACTTATGTGGGATTTTTTTTTACAGAAAACATCCAAGCCAAGTTTAACTCAGCTACTGAGCTCCAAAAAAAAAGGTAGTGAACAATAAAACGTAATTTTTAGTAAGCGGTGCATGTTGTGTGATCTGTATAGGTGGAATTCTTAACTGACTTGTGCTTGTTTCTTTTGCTGTAGTTAATGAAAATGGTAATTTTACTGCAGCACACCCTAAAAGCTTTGCCCTACAGAGTAAATCAGATAGTGAAGAAGATTCTTCTCATGGTAGTGAAGATGAAGATGCAAACATTCTGCCCCCTCCTAAGCCTGTTCCTGAAGTCCATTCCTTTCCTCAACCTGTGATTTTCACATCTGGCTCCTTTACAAAACCTCCCCAGTTGGCCTCTGCTTCCCTTCACAGCATGATTAAGGTAAATGTTTGCTAATTTTACATTTCATTAATTTGTTTTTTTTCTTGCTTTATTTGGCTTCATAATGGATTATTAACATATCAAGATGAAACAAAATCACAAGTCCATACTTCTAAAAAGTGTAAAACAATTGTAAATTCTCAAGAGGAAGATCCAGTGGAAGAAGGCCAGAGTGAGGAAGAGAATGATGAGGTATGTGAGGAAGATAATGAACAATGTGAGGAGGAAGATGATGAAGAATCTGAAGCTTCAGATGATGAGGAAGAGGAGGAAGAATGTGAAAGTGAGAATGACCAGAGTGAGGAAGACCAAGAAGAATCTGAAGCTTTAGATGATGAAGAAAAACCATGTGAGGAGTGTGATGAGGAGGAAGAACAATGTAAAGTGGACGATAGGGATGAGGATGATTGCAATGATGAGGAAAATCCTCAACAGTGTCCTGAAATTAAACACGATAGCCATGATGGTGATAGTTTAGATGGTGAGGAACAGAATCATGAAAATGTAGAATGTGTAGATCCTGGTGAAAATAACGGAATTACTGGGTCAAAAAGCATGCATGGCTGTGCCTCTCATTGTGATGGGCATTCAGATACTCCAAAGGTTGAGAAAGATGCTGAAGACATGCCAGACTGTAACGATGTACCAGTATCACTCATATATGGGCTACCTGAAAATTCTGATGAACTTGGAACTTCTACTGAACATGAAGCAGGCTTATCAACAACTTGCAACAATACTTGCATTCCAAAAGAGGAAAACATTGAAGTAACCAAAACAATAGGAGGTCAAAATCTGCAGGAAAACCAAAGTGCAAAGAATGATGCACACATGATAAATGAATGCAATACTGAGGTAGATTCCATTTTAAAAGGGAGTGACACAACATGTCTGCAAGGGAGTCATACTAATATATGCCAAGATCATGTGAGTAAATAGCCCGGTGTGCTTAGAGTTTAGTTCTGTGTGCTTATCTTTGTGTTTAGATACTAGAAGGTGCAACCGCCATCTTGCTTTTCATGTGCCTAGTTTATGAATTAACCTACTCTTTTCTTTGTTTGTATATGTGTACGTATGTGTGGTTTGAAGATTTTTGGTTTGTATTTGTGACATTAGTGGGGGTTTTTTTCCAAAAATAACTAATAATAACCTAAGCATTGGCAAAAACTTACCTTCCTATTCTTGTAGTATGTATAGCTGCACAGAATTTTTTTAAAAATTGTTTTGTCTAATGGACAAAGAGAAGCACATCCAGTAGTGTTATGTATTGTGCTCAGGCGCCGTATGGGTCGCTGATTGGCTTTCACGTATGTCAATCAGCATGCTCAGCCAGAGCCTTAGCGAGTTCCTCGCCTCTTCATGCTCTAAGAAAGTCCTGGGCGAGGACACGTTGGCGGAGGATTGGTGGACAGGTGAGTGCCTATGCATGAACAGTTAGGTTTCAGGGGCCATGAGTGGAGGACCGAGGGGGCCACTGAAAAATTCCCAAAGGCCCACATGCAGTGCACCTGGGCTCTAGACAAAGTATAATGTGTAGTTTTGTTTGTGGTGTTTTACTTTGTGCGTACTATTGAGTCAACCAATACTTGTTAGCTAGCCTATAATAAAAAATGCACTCCAGTGTAAGTAAACTTTAAATTGCATACAATTTAAGAGTCTATGTGCTGAGTAATTTGAATACATTTTTCTATCCATTCATTATTATAATGTAGGCTTCCTCCTTACCCAACCTTATAATACCATAGTATTGTGATGAACCTAAAACGCACCTTCTGGCGATTCCACAACACCCTCCTTGTTGAATCTTACTCAGAGAAAACATAGCAACTCTGGTAGCCACCTGATTTAAACATTACATTTAAGGAAGTACATTCCTACTGACATTTATTTCTTCTGTAAGGGATTACCTAGAGCTAAGAGTAAGGTACATTTTGTGAACTTCTGACTTCATCACCATTGTTTTTTTTACTGGCAGCATTGGTAGCTCACTGGATGTATATAAATTTTTAGATATTAATTTTGCACTTTACTTTTTAGGAAAGATCTTTTTCTAGTGATGAAGATGATGATGAAGACAGTGAAATTCCCCAACAGTCATTCACAGCAAATACTGCTGGGCAATCAAAGGTACAAACCAGTGGAGATGTTGCCGGCAGGAAAGGTTTGTATAACTTTTTGCTGACTTTCTTAATTTCACATCTAAAGTTATCCAACTTGGTTAATCTAATGATGCTATGAGGGAAGGAAATTCTCTGGCACAGAAGCCAGGGTGCTGATAACTGGCCATAGCTGGAAGAAGATGAGGAAATCACCAGCATTAACCTCCCTAGCGTTCTTTCCATTTTAGCGGCGCGGTATGAGCAATCGCGGCAGTGTAAAAGTAACACATTAACATGAAGGTCTATGGCGAAACCCCAGAAATGCAGCTTTCCGTGGGTGTATTGGCTACAACCGATGTCCGAACGAACTGGGTTCTACCAACCGCTAGGGAGGCTAAACCTTTGCAAGATCAAAAGAGATAGCACTATTATGATAATAAGCTTTGTTATTTGTATTTCTGCATTCAATGTTGCTTTAATTCACAGTCGGATTGATGCACTCATTATTGTGATGACATCCCTGTAAATGTTGGCAAATATTTCCCTTTCTATAGTGGCACTAATGTCAGAACTTGGGTTGGAAGATGATGATGTTGAATCACCTTGGGATTCTGAGGTAAGTTTACAATATTTGTTTTGTTCTTCCTAAGGCTGCATTCACACAGTATTTTTTCAGGTCACTTTCTGCAAGTTTAAGCACGCTTACAATATCATAGGAGTCTATAAGGGTGTTCAAAAAATAATGAACAAAATGTTCTGTTGTTAATCAAGCTGTGTGCTAATTTTTGGAATGCCTCATGGTGTGTTTGTATGGTAGTTGGCTCATTAGAAGACCTCATTGCCTTTAAAAGGAAAACTCTGCAGGGGCCTGTCAGTACTTCCAAGAGTCATTTTTGGCTCATTAAATACCTGGATATAAGTGTATAACTAAGGCACCCTGCCAGAAAACTTCTTTCTCCCTCCACTGGCACTTTTCAGGCTTCTAAGCTTTCAAGTGCCTTTATCAAGCTTCTGACATTCTTATGAACAACTTGGCTTTAGATTATTTAATTTTACAAAAGGTTTTTGTTGAATTTTTTACATTTTCAAAAACAAGAATACAAAATGTACACCATGAGAATAGAACTTCAAGGGAAAAGCTTTAGAATATTTTAGAAGCCTGATATGATAACTCTTTTAGTCACTGGAGGAGGCGCCTTAAGAACATTTTATGTGAATTTTGAAATATTTTGTCATTAAACTTTCAGTCTGCCTCGGACAGCCCTAGAAAGCAATCTACTAGTGAAATGCCAACACCTGCTGCTCCAGTCCATATGCAGTGTATTTCTGAGGAATCACATGAAGGTATGTGTTACTTATCCTCATATAGATTATTACTTCAGTTCTATTGCAATTTATTCATTCATTCATTCATATTCATCCCAGCACATTTTTTTCTAGTTTGTCTAGATATATGCACAAAATTAGAGACCTATCAGGACAATGATATATCTGGAAATTTCAGCTGCTTGGCTGTTATATCTTCACATTTATGTTTCAGTAGTGTGTGTGTGTGAGAGAGCCAAGCAGCCAATATTTAAAGTTTTGCATGTCATGTCATATCTTAAGCTGGGCATAGACGTTTAATTTTTTGGCGATTCGAAGGCAGATTGAATGCGCGTGATGACGTCATCGTGTATGGCCAGTTGTTCCATTAATCGGGCCCACACCCTTTGCGTGCTGGCATTTGAGATCGGACAAAAAAATATGGACATGTCCGTTCTTTGCCTGATCAATTTATGGAGGTCACGTTAGATTTGCGACTGATTTCGCGGCCGTAATTCTAACTGTCTATGCCCAGCTTTAGTAATATCTTGATTGGTTGCACCATTTTAGTGATTTACCCTGCTTTTGTTGGTATATTTGTATATAAGAGAAAAAAAATTAAGTTTTAAATTCTGGTTCCCTCATCAGATATGTATTACCGCCCTTGTTTTCTTACACGATCAAGAAGTTGTATGATGCAGGATGAGGATTGGCTCTATAGACAGAGCGGTATGATTATGCTTTTAAAAAGCCAACTCCTGGCTACTACTGAAAGCATGGCAGCAGTAACTCCATCTTTCTGCTATACTAATACTCCGGCATTGCATATTCTGACTGTACTGCTATAGGCACAGATTTTAACATGACATTGGACTTTACAAATTACTTAGAACTCAATTCCAATACATATTACTTTTTTTTAGATGTTTCTGAGAAAAGTTCAGCTCAGGAAATCAATAAGGTATGATTTATTTTTGTGTACCTACAATACCATTTTTGACATGTTGTGATAATGGTAATAACTGATGTTCTGCACACTTCAGAAAACGGTTTGGAAAATAAAAAATGGATCCTCCACTAATTCCTTATCAAAATTACATGAAAAAAACAGTAAATCAGGTAATTTCTATTTATTTTTTTACATCTTTCAACTTTTTATATATGTGTGTCTGTAACATTAGATCCCTTTTTATTCTGTTCTAGATCTCATGGCAGATTTAGGTCTAGATGATGCCGATGACATTGAAGGTAATATACCTTATTAAACCATATGTTTAAATGGATATATCCAATCACTAAAATAGTAAGCATTGTTTTAAAACTTTTTAGATCAATAAGCTTCATGTTGACAGTAACTGTGATGTATTTTGCTTTATTTAGACGCATCTGATTGGGACTCTACAAGCCATTCTCTTAAATATTCATCTCCTCTTCCAAAAGTTGTGGCTCCAATCCACCAAAAATTCTCTGAAAGTACACCTCCACAAACTGTGGTAGATGGTACTCCAATAAAATCCACTACAGCTTCACCAGCCAAGGCACTGAGTTTCAAACAAGGAGATAACCATGACTATCAAGAGCAACTGAAAAAAGAGAACATACAGAGTACACCCAAGGCCATTTCACAAGATTCACAGAATAAAGAAAATGGTAACTAGTTTTAAGTCATTTTGATTAACATTTAGTTCTGTTTTTTAATGTGCTTTAATTTAGCTTTAAAGGTTTTCTGTTTGTGTAGTTTAAGCCAAGTGTCTGCTGACAGATTACAATTCTAGTGCTATAGCAATTTTTTTTTCTTCAAATCTACCTTTACATTTATAGTTTTCAGGATTGGGGGGTACCCACATAAAAAATTGCGCCTGTGTTTTCAAATAAATATTTTAACTGTAATCCAAATTCAAGGTAAAATCAACGCTTTTGTACAGTGTACAGAGGCGTTTTGTGACTTCTAGTCACTTCAGGATAAACACAAGGTCACAAATATTTATGTCTGTAAAGGAATAAATGTGATATTGGTGCTAATTTTTAAAAACTGTATTTGGGTGTAAATTTATAAAATGTCATTACAAAAAATCTTCAGAATCCTAACAAATGGCCATTTTTTTATTAGGTTTATCGAATATGAAATCCATAATGATGGATCAGAACTACCTAAAGGTAAGTTTTAATATTATTATAGCAATTATATTGCAGAATTATGTAGGTTCTCACAGCTAGTGGATCGTATTATAAAATAGTAAAGAAATGTTTGTGGATGTTCATGGATGTTCATGGATGAAGGTCTGTCCTAGTTCAGCTTTGTGAGTTGCAGATTGGACAAGTCAGTATTCTCATATTTAAGAGAAGATTTTATTCATCTAGACCCTAGGTGCCCAACCTGCGGCCCCCAAAACCTAACTGTTAATAAAGGGCATAGCAACTCACCTGTGAAGTGGTCGCACGCTGACCCAGCATTCCTTATTAACTTTGGCAGTCCTACATCAGTAAAATTGTCAATGTTGATTGTGGAAACCAGGTCTACATATGAGCGCTGCTCCCAGCGGCAGGAGGGAGGGGGGGGGGGGGGGGGGGGGGGGGGGGGGGGGGTGGTGCTGTCGGCTTTTGACTGCCTGTTGGAATCTGCCTGCTGAGACATGTTGATGGGGGGAGGGTCTGGATCGATGTTATGTGCGGCCCTTTAGTGATGCTGAGGGCCCTCCATATCAACTCGGTTGCCCACAACTGATCTAGAGAGTGTGAGGCTAGTGCATTCCTTGTAGATAACTACCAATCAGCTCATTCATTTAGATTCACGTGAATTATTGCTCTTAGTATATTAGAGTATGTGGGCTAAAAACTGTGCTATGATCACTCTCTGTAATATGTACTTAAGCTTTGATACTGATAGCAATGATCAGATATTGTACATTGTGAGCCAGTTAGGCTACATTTTGGGCAATATGTTCCTAATCCTATATGTTTTCCAGAATTGGGAGCTAAAGTTTAGGTATTTAGACAGGAGGTGTTTCCTTGGTAATGAGGCTGATTTTCCTTCTCAACCTGTTGTGCGATATGATAATCAGGTACTTGAACAGCTGCCTGCTGAACAACACAATCAGACATTAGATAATCACATAGGGATGTTTAAATAGTACATGAGAATAAAAGAATATTTGTTCAAGGTTATTTATTGAAAAAGGTATATCACACCCCAGCAAGATGTACAAGTAACAAACCATATTGATTATAAAACTGTTCTATGTTAAATCTGCAAGTGCTACTGACACTGATATGCAAGAGCAAAGCTCCATTGTAAAAGTAACTTCTGTAAGCTGTCACTAATCCAGTAAAAAAATGCAGCTGGCCTTCTGACAGTAACACACCATTTATATGCCTTATTTATAATGTTTAGTGAATTTATATTTATAAATGTATGCGGGGTGTAACATTTCATTGTTGATTGTTTTGTATTTCTTTATGTAATGGAGAATGAAAATGTGTTATTGACGTCCAACTTTAAAGTGAATCCTGAGCCAGTGAATCGCTCACTTAACAATCTATCTAATGTGCAAAAGGCTGATGAAAACGAAGAGTCTTCTGATTCAGAACTTCCTTGGGAAGAGAAGTATGAACAATTGTGGGTGGACAGTGAAAAAAAGGATGTGAAATCTCATTTTAAAGACATTACTGCTGAACTAAAACAGAAATTTGGGGAAATATCTAAAATGAAGAAAAAAAGTCCTTCAAAGACTAGTAAGAGTGAAGAAGAGAACTCTCCTTGCCCTCAGAATCTGGACAAATGTATTGGAAAAGGTGCTAAGACTTCAACTGGTGTTGTAATGTATCCAGAAAGTGTTGATAAGGATGATAAGAGTCTTGGAAATAGTGAGTCAACTGACTGGAGTGAAGACACTAAAACACGGGACCAATTTGTAGTTCGTCCTAATCCTAATGTACAAGGCTCTGGAAAGCTGCAAGAAAAAGTAAAGCAATCTCTTTCATTCACAGTTACCAAACTTGCTTTAAAGAAGAATTTAGAACATATACCTTCAGTACACAGCACAGGCAAAAACGGTCTAAATCCAAGCTTTGAAAAACTAGACAATGCTCTATTGCAAAACAAATCTAAAGTTGGTTCTGGTAATAAGAAAGCTTACAGTCAGGAAGTTATAGACTCTCCTCGTCAGCCAGGAGAACATACTCTCAAACCTTTGTCTTATGATTTGCCTAACAAGCATCTGGATGAGCAGTTGGATCAAGATATGAAAAGATTTAAGAATGAGGTAGGAGTACTACAGATGGAATTCCTGAATTTGACAAGAGAGAGGTCACAGCTACAAAAAGAGGTAGACGTGTGCACTCTTCAGGCCCTATCTCTTTGCTTCTCTCTGAACATTAACATAAAACATTAATGTTCAGCTCTGTTGCGCTGTAGAAAAAAAGATTTAGAAGGATCCTTCAATGTGGATATATACTGCGTGTCATCTTAACGTTCAGTCCATCGTCATTCCACTGTCCTTCTGCTGTGGTGTGTTCTTCAGTTACATTGTTTCATTCTCATCTTCTTCAAGCTGCAGTCTAATCATGAATCATAATGATTTTCAATTTTCTCTTCTTAACCAGGCGTTTTGGTGTTTTTAATAATTTTCATTAATTTAAAATAATTGCTAGACTCCATTGTCCTAATGTTGTGGATGTGCTTGCTTCACTTTACATTCATTTTAGTAGGTGCATGTAAATTGCAAATAGTTCCTGTAACTTTCAACTGTCAATTGCCTCTCTATTGCAGGTTGAGCAAGAAAAGATTAATGTCCACAGAAAAATGGAGCTGGAGCAATCGATTACAGTGGGTGATAATGAGCTGCAAACTGAATCCAGTATTCAACCAAACAATAACTCTGCCATCAGCTCTTCTAAAGAGTAAGTAGATCTTTAAGGATTCCAATGTGGTTCTTTGTAAGTGAGGCCTTTCTGAATGATCCAAAATGATACATGAAGACACATATAATATGTGTATATACCGTATTTTTCGGACTATAAGACGCACCCAGTTTTTAGGGCAGAAAATCCAGA
>CM070034.1:68419146-68437090 GCA_036250615.1 Ptychadena robeensis | reverse complement strand
GAAAAATCCAGAAAAAAAAAGGCTTTAATATGTTTTAAACATCAATTGGGAGAATGCCGATCAACACATCAAACTACATGATCTTTTCAGTTGTTCTGATTTCGGGCATCCCTGCACAATGGCCGACCATCTATAGACGGACTGAACAAAGTCTACGTCTCTCCTCCGTGTTTCGTATGTGGGATGCAGGGGAAGTGGCATTTAGATCTTTCTTCTGAAATGACAGGATTTCAGCATCCCCGCACCAAGCCGACGAGCCATCCATAGACGAACTGGAACACAGCCCGCAGCTTACTCTGTGATGACGGCAGCCAGCTCTTCTCTGTCGGCAGAGCTGGCGGGAAGCCAATGTGCGACCGGCGGGTGGTCGCACATTCAGACCATAAGACGCAGGCACTTTCCCCCCCCAATTTTGGTCTTATGGTCCGAAAAATACGGTAAGTGAATTTTTTCCTAATGTCCAGCCACGTGTTGTCAACATGAGATCAGGCAGAACAGTATCTGTCAGATGTTTGATGACCTTCCACTTTAAATTCTGGGGCCTACTTCATTTCTTCTTCAATATGTAATATAAAAGTAGGTATGCATCTATCATCTTGTGGCAAGTTTACACACATCTGTTCAATGGTGTGTTTTTATGATGAGATGCTGTGGTGGGTTTTTATGAAAATCAAATATACGAAAAATTCTTTCATAATACCCACCTTTATGCCTTGTTCCCTCTATTGTAAATGAATCCCAATAGAAAATCTGTTGGAAAAGAGTGGTCAATGGACAGTGGTCACATGGTCAAACTATGTCAAATGGGCAGTGCTGATTTCTATTTCTACCCTATTTCCTATATTTTTTAAGTTTCCTATATTGTTCAGTAGAATGGTACAGGTTATAGATCATATTAACCTCCCTAGCGCACCGCCCGTATCGCGCTGTTGTAAACAATTAATAGAGCATGTGCTTTAAGACTTGTCTAAGAAAGACAGGCACTATAAGGATTTGAGTTTTATAAATGAATGTTTATTAATGTTATTCTTTAGTACAGAGGTCACTAAACATTCTGACAGCAGGGCCCATTCACATAGACAATGTTAGACCTGGTGAAGGGGGGGAGGGTCAGTTCTAACTTTGGATTTCTTTCCTGCTCCTGATAGCACTATACTGACTTGAACCCCATAGATCTCATTAGAAGTACAACCCTGACATTTGAAGGCTTAGTAACTATTCATTGACATTACATAATGTACAAATGTCAAACTCCTAGCTTCAGATGTTAGATGCTATGCTGACATATACCTTATTTGAACTCTTAGATCTCCACCACCTTTAGTAGGTCAACCCTACCTGCAACCCTTTATAGTTATATTTCAGCTGTCAGATAATGTATCCCTTATGTTTTGCTGGACATAAACTGCATACATTTCAATACAAACTGGAACAAACGTGTATTAAATTGTTTAACTGGCAGTGTACACGTGAGAAGTTTAAGCTGTATATTAAGCTTGAAAGGTTATCTCAATTGGGTAAAAAAAAGTCTCGCCCTGCAATACCTGCTTTTAATACACATGCCATTTGGTAAGTCTGCTTTAAACATAATTAAAAAACATACATTTTTTTCACTTTCTCATCTGCAGTGCATGACATACCTCCATAATATGCAAAGCCCACCCACCACACTTTTTATTGGCATCCTAGTTCTATTCTGTCCTCCAATAGAGCACTATTTCTCACAAATCTTTTACCGGAAGAAACACTTACCTGGTAAATGTGACTGGGTGATGGTTGAGTACCATTCTTCTATGATGGGGGGCTGAATAGTTAAAATCCTGAGGGTATAGTTAAAGGCATTTTGTCCTCCTTTTTTGCACCAGTCTCCTGGGGCTGACCGTTGGGCCACAACCAGAGGAATTTTTATACCTTCACAAGGGCCCGCCTTGTGGTATCACTTGGCACTTATTTATTTATTTTTTAAATGTCTGTTTCCCCCACACCCCATATAGTACATGTTAAATGTTCGTTCATTTGGACTAGTCCTAAAAGTAGTGTGAGAGAGCCTACAGCTTGACATTGTTTTTGCCTTGTTTTTGTTCATTAAAGACGATGGTGTGTGTGTGTACATTCACACTGCAGAGTTCAATAAAATTAACTCATTTTAATTTACCTAATTAGGTTCATTCTAAATTTCACATTCTGCAATTCACACATGCAATTCTGTTGTCACTTATAAGCATTCTGATTATACCCATAATATTCATATTTTGCTTTTATTGCAGTAAAAATGGTAGCCATTCTGCAGATATTGTTCAGTCTGGACCAAAGCAAAATAATCTAAAGAAGATTTCTAAACAACAGAAACACACAAAGAATGAAGATATGCTTGAACAATTTCATGACAGCACATTTAGTGAAAGATCACAGAAACCCAGCAAAAGGTAAAGAACATTTCTATATACATTTGCTTATCTTAGTGATTTGTCATCAGATTATCTGTGTGCAGAATATTTCCAGCATGCATTTACTTATGCCCTTATGAAGGGATCTGGTTAAAGCTGAACTCTAGCTTAACAACAAAACATTACTTGCTGCAAGAGGTAAATGGTTTTAGCCTAAAAAAGAGATTTAACCTTATCCCTTAGTGACAGTCTCTATATGACACTACTTGTGGTTGTGTTCTCAGGTATAGAGCTTTTTAAACTGCATTGTGTGTGATGATATCTGTGCCAGTGTCAGAAGAGGGTGTGAGGATCATAGGCATAGAGAGATGCAGGTTTTAGGGTAATAAGGGTTAAAGCAGACCTACCACCTCTGTATCTGCTTCCTAATATCAGTGCCAATAATAGGGCATATTGTCAAAATGCTGTGGTGTCCCACCTGTAATATTGCAGCAGGCTTCGTCCCAAAGGGGACTTGGGTAGGTAGACATCATCAGTGACGACTACCATCCCGAACCTCCTTTCACCTGGCAGTCAGCCAAATCTAAATCTGGTGTCACTGGAGGTCCATGTCCGGATTCACATCTAAATGAAAGTAAAGTTAGCAAGGCGGGAAGAGTCTCGCTTCCCCATCTTGCATGCTCCAGGCATGTTGGAGTGAGGAAGAGGGAAAGGTGAGTATGCAATTCTTATCTACAGTGATCGCTTTGCCTGGATGAAGACTACATATAGGTAAGTAATGTTTATTTGTTTTTTAGTTTAAAACCGCTTTAAGGTCAGTAAAAATACTGTTTATACCACACACACCTTCCCCCTCTCTGGCCTACATCATATTAACCATTCCATTGGTTTTTTTTTTTTGTGAAAATGGAGTTCAGCTTTAAAGAAAAAGTTTTTAAACGGTTGACATGAACAGTTTCTGCAGATGGAAGCTCTTTTCTGTGCTGAAAACTGTAGTCTGATTTAGATCAATAAGCCAACAGGCTGATTTTGTGTAGGGCGGCGGAATGAAAATGTGTGTGCCTTACAGTTACCAGTTTGCAGCATTATAAGTAGCTGGAATCTACCTTTTCCCCACTGATTGGAGGTATTTTATTATGTTTATGTTTATATTGTATAAAGAATTGGATGGGTCTAACTGTACCTTTACCACAGATTAAAAGAGATTGTTAGAACTTTATTTATTGGTTATGAGTTCAGAAGAGTCAGGAACTTAATTAAAAAGTCTTGACATTTCTTCATGAGAACACTATGGCAAAGTCTTCTCTTAGCTAAAATGTACTTCTGCATTCATCATTCTTTTTGTTCTTTTCTTCAATTTAGGACAACTGGTAAACCTGTTGGTGAAACAAATAAGGTATGTTTTTTAAGTCACCTGGATACTTGTACCTTTTTGAAGTCTGTAGCAATACACACTTGTTCCCAGAGTTATGGCTCAGCCCATCTTGGGATATTAACGCTCAAAATGCATTACCGTAATAGATCCATAATGGATGTTAAGTTCCCATTGTATTGGCTGATCAGAAAACATACTAAAGTATGGAATTTATCACAACAGGATAAAAAAACTGAAATTGGGTGCAGCTTCCACACAGCCTAGAGGGGACATGAATGCAGATTCCCCCGCCCCCCTCCCCTATTCCCAGTGTGTGAGGAAGATGACGAATGGTACGTGAAGTGTGCTCTCTAGTGACACCATTTTCAGTTGTGGCTGAAATTTGGTAATGCAGGGGGGTTTTTCCCCAATTACTTTGAACACAAACTAGTTGTGTCTGGTATACCATATTTTTCGCACTATAAAGATGACCAGAGCAAAGAAAATTTCCACCTATTACAGCCAGACAAGAGGGAATACATAAAAACAAAAAAATAGGAGCTGTGCTTATGGTCCAAAGACATCCAAAGAATATTTTTTTTTCTTTTCAGAACGATGATGAAGATGACATGGATGACTTCTCACAATCATCAGACTCTGTAACTGAAGATTATGAAGTCCCTACCTCTGCATTTAGAAATGCCATGCTATTGATTGAGCAACTTAACCTTGAAGGTCAAGGTAATTAAAAAGGGATTTGTACACAATATTATAATAATTAGATTGATTGGAAAGTTGTTTTACCTACCGGCAGCTGCTGCTGACAGACTATTATGAGGTGTTGGCGCAGTCTGACTTCTTATCTTCACATGGAAGATAGCAGCTGGCATTGGGTTCACCATTCTACCCAGTTATTCAACAAACATGCAGGTTTTCTTCCAGTTTCTTTACATGTGCCTTTTTGTCAACCAATAAACATTCTATAGCAGTATTGAAAAGTCATTCCTCAACTTCATTCCATAGCTATAATACCAGATTCTGAAATTAGTTCATGTATTGAATATTGGATAACCAAGGTAGTTGTAGCCTCACCGTTAGAATGCTATGAAAGTAATAAGAAAGGTTAAAATAAGGCTTTCCTCATTTTGCCTTTTGTGTTTCACCCCTGTTAGAGGTTAAATTGTTGATGAAGTGTTCAATGTCACAGTGATAATCTAAGGTTCTAGAAGGCATTTGAAACATCTACTGCTAATTATTCAGTAATTATTCAAAATCTTATTTTCTAACACTGCATTAGTGACATGCACACATACAGGAAGGACTACATTTTTACAAACATTAATTTGGTAGTATTGATAAAATAGCCCACTAGTGTACACTATTTTCCCTAATGCTACTCAACATCTATGGTTCTCAACCTATGGGTTAGAAGAGTTGGGGTGATACTCTCCCCCTTAGCTTCCCACCCCGCACATCATCATCACAAGCAGAGTGACCAAATTGGAGGAAGGGGGACATTATTTTTACCTGACCATGCCAGAAGTCGTAGAGCGTCACTTCTGGTACTTGGAACGAGTAAGTGTCACTCCGCACTGATGTGTGCATTCCAAATACAGGAAGTGACACGTCACTTACTTACGGGGCTGCGGAAAGGTTGATAACCGCTGTTCTATGTCAGTTATAGTATCTGTGATAGATCCAATTAAAGTGAACTAATAGATGGTAAATAGTTTCATATTTACTGTCGGATGAGGACATTCATGCATGTAACTGGTATGATTTTTTTCTCAGATTCTGTGAATGTGTTGAAAATTCAAAATATTATTCATGAGTATGAAAGAGTGATAGAAAATGAAAACAAACGCCATGCACTGCTCGCCCACGAAGTTAAAAAACTACGAGAGGAAAGAAAAGAAATGCATCAAATGACCGAAAAAAATAGAGAGCTCAAGTCTATGTTGGAGTACACCAAAGTAGAATGGGACAGTGATGTAAGCAGCTTAAGGTGAGTGCATTATTCGGTATTATTTGTAATTTTAAAGGGTCATATATGTATGGGACACCTGAACAGTGGAGCTGTGCATACATAACCACAGTCCAACATTCAAAGATATGACCTGACCTGTACAGATAAGACCAGCTTTTCTTTTTATTAAGTAGATCATTCAGTGAAACTTGCTTATATCCCTTGTGGTAGGTCCTCTCTGAAACAAGAAGAAGAAAAGAGAAAGAGTGCAGAAATGCTACAAGATATGAGTAAAGAACAGCTCAGAAGGAAGGAAGAACAATGTCGCCATGAAATAGAAGAGAAGCAACAGCTGGAATTGACATTAAGAAACCTAGAACTTGAAATGAGAAGTCTGAGGAACAGCATAAAACAGGTGAAGCTCCTTGTTGCCTAATTTTGGGGCAGATATGATATTGTGTTTCTAGGCAGTAACATTATCAAATTCACTACCAGTAAATGTTTAAACTCTCAATTAAAAACCCTCTTGTAGTAGTCCTGTTGTCTTGCGTACAGCTAGAATCTTTTATTAATTGTCAAAATGTCCTTGTTTTTGTTTGTCAGGTTGAAGAAGAACGCAATGAATCTCAGCGGTTATACACACAAGAGCATAGTGTCAGATTACTTCAAGAAGAGGCGCTTAATAACTTGAAAAGGAAGACTGAGGAAGACAACAGAAAACTACTTACTAAAAGTGCTGAGGTATGCTTTCTATTCTTTGTACACACAGTAAACTATTGTTTCAGATAACAGTCTTTGTCCAGACGGACTACCTTTTTGTGCCCTATGGAGAAGGAAGTAAGAGCATGAGGTATTCCAATGGTCCTCCCACATCACACACTTATGTGACCCTTGCTTTCCAATCATTTTGTGATATTATAGGTTATAAAATGAAGGATGAGATGCTAGAATTAAAAAATCCAGTACGAGGATAGTGCTTGCTACTTAAGAGTGTATTTCACTCATAATTCAAAAATGCATGATGGAAACATACCATACTTCTTTAGCCTTCACTCAAAAAAACATAAAACCAGTTACCTGCTATATAAAGGTTTTGTCCCATTGCAGGAAGTTGGTACAATAGCTACTTGCTTTCTTTAAAAAAAAGTAATGAAGTTAAAGGCAAGAAAGGTTCTGTGGCATTTTGCCATTGTTACTAATGAGTAGTAACGATCCATTGACTTGCATCCTCTGATTGCCACTCTTGAAGTAATAAAAGTTGTATCATGTATATGTTGTAAGATTGGACCTATATATTTTTCAGGAGAAACTAAAGTTTCATAAAAAAAATTGCTGACAGGCTGTAGAGTATTTTTATTCAAACATCTTACCAGCATCTCAGCACATTTTGCAACAGTGATGGAAAGAACTAAGTCTAAAGTGAATGGGCTAAAGTCACTGTATCCCAGTGCAGCCAGAAAAGATGGCTGAAAACAGCAAATCAGAAGAATACTGGGTAGTGATGGTAGCATTTGTAGTGCAGGGCAGCAAAGACATCACACTGCAGGTTTTAGTTTTAGTGTGAAGATGTGGTATGAAATGCTTGAAAATTCTAGCATAAATTGCCAATATGTTTTGGCTGATTAATTGCGTTTTAAACCTCTCACATTGAAGGTCATTTCTAGATCTCAATGTATCCTCTATATTCCGGCAAGCGTTTTTTCTTACCATGTGGTAACAGTAAATCCAAAAGCAATGATAAGTTACATATAAGGGGGTGTGTATATATATATATATATATATATATGTATATATATATATAAAGAGAGAGTTTGGAGTTTAAGTGATACCTTTATTGGCTAACTGAAGTCGTTAGAGAAGCAAGCTTTCAGGATTTCGCAGATCCCTTCTTCAGGCTAATACAATTCTGGTTTTAGAAGCTCGCATTTATACACAACGTTACAAGGACATAACTTTTGTAACAAAGGCAACTTTTCTCTAGACATACATGACTGATTGAGGAGAGAGTAAAAGGTTGGTGGAGATAGTGATCAGAGTTAGTTTTAGGAAGAGTTATTGGAGGTATTAGAGATAAAGAAGTCCAGGGGTAATATTCACCTCCCTTAACAATTAAAATGTCAATTGATTAAAGATGCAAATTGTATTAGCCTGAAGAAGGGATCTGCGACATCCTGAAAGCTTGCTTCTCTAATGCCTTCAGTTAGCCAATAAACGGTATCGGTATAACTCCAAACTCTCTGTATTCATCAATGGCTAACACAGTACATCATTCTACTATTGATATTGATATATATAAAATCCCACCTCCTACATTATTTTCCCTGACATTGTATCAGGGTCATTGATGTAACTGAATAAATAGCACACAAAATAATTGTAAATGTCATGACCCTAAATCTAGCTAGCTGAGATAACTCTTCATTTGTTAGCAGGTACTAGGTGAACCTTCTGAGAGCCTAAAGGTGAAAGAAATTACCCAAAAAAACATAACGTTACAGGAGGAAATCCACCTGCTGAAAAAAGAGCTGGAGCAAGTACAGTCTCGCTATCAAGAAGAAGAGTGTAGGTACTTGGATGAAAATGAAGCTTTGAAGGAAAAGATTGATGATCTAAGGAAAGATCTTAAAGTAAACGAAGAAACTTTAACCCAGACTGTAATACAATGTAATGGACAGCTTAATGCACTCAAGACAGAGACAAACATGCTATGTTCAAAGTTAGAGCATGAGAAACAAAGCAAAGAAAGACTGGAAACTGAACTAGAGTCAATCCGTTCTCGGTTGAACTCTTCCCTACAAGACTTAGAAAGGAGCCAGATTTCAAAAACTGAAACAGAGCGCACTTTGCAAAGAGAACGTGATGACTGGTTACGATCTAAAGACAAGCTCAATCACGATCTTTCCAGCCTTCGTGAAAGTCACAATAATCTATCTCAACAGCTGAGCAGAGCTGAAGCTAAATCCAATGGTCTTGAAAATGACCTTCATAGAACTGGCTTATCTTTACAAGAGAAAACTCTGCTTTTAGAGAGTTCTCAAAGAGACCTGAAAGAAGTTCAGAGCAGAATAAAAGACCTTGAACGCTTGCTTCAGGTGGAAAAAGACCAGACCAATAAAAGCAGTATAAAGCAAGAGACCATGCAGGAGAGACTAGCCCAGCTTACTAGTGAGAACATGCAGCTCCGTCAACAGGTTGAAGAAGCACAAAATAAAGGCATTATCAAAGAAAAAGCGGTCAGTGACGTGCAAGACAGATTTTCAGATATATTCAGCAAGCTGCGAGCTGACACTGAGAGACAAGTTCAGATAGTGGAAGAGAGAAACAAGGACTTGATCAATAAATCTAATGAGCTCAGAGAACAAATTTATAAGCTGGAGACTGAAAAAGTCGAACGGGAGGTAGGCATTAATTCAGTCATGTTTGTATGCTCTAACTATAGTTAGACAATTCTCCGTACACTACATCTTACATTATATTTCTCTTAACCTCCTGGGTGTTCTGCCTGTGTTTACTCAGAGGGAGTTTCTTAGCTAATAAAACTCACCCCTTGTTAACTAGGGGCAAACTCACCTGTCCGCTGAAATCCTCCAGCGCATCTGCATACCCGCCGATGCTTGCATGTCCACCCGTTGATGCCAGTCAGGGTAGGCACTTGCATTGACCTCTGTGTTAACCTCCCTAGCGCACCGCCCGTACTGTTCCATTTTTAATGGCGTGGTACAGGCAATCGTGGCAGTGTACAAAGTACACTGCTTGCAATTCCTGCCCTCCCACCATCCCTGTCCACACAGCCGACACACCTTCATGAACATGGAGGTCTATGGCGCTTCCCACCCCTGTCCCCTTCCGCGTTGCGGTGACGCCTCACAACCCCAGAAATGCTGTGGCTGGAAACAACATCGCCATAGCTTTCCGGGGTTATGCGTTTTTTCAAACAAACTGGACTAGCTGGGCTCATCACGAATGCTAGGGAGGTTAATGAAGGGGCGTCGTTTTTTTTAGAGCACATCTCTAAAAGGTATGTGTTTGGGACCCCCTGGAGTGCAGAAAATTGCTGCGATTTTATTGTTCCGCCGCGATCGCCAGTGGTGCGCTTTTCAAAAAAGTGTACCACATGCATAATGCCCAGGAGGTTAAAGCTCGACTACAACTAAGAAAGCAGAAATGGAGAAAAACCTGTATTAGACTGGTATGGAGCAACAAGAAACTGTAAAGTCATCTGTCTGCTGCATCTTGTCCTGTGTACATTCTCCTTTACAGCACCTGTAAAATAAAATGTCTCCATCCTCCCTGTTTAAGCATTGGTGTACACACAATTGCTTAATTCAAAAATCAAATAAATACCATTAAACATTTAATTTTTTTTAATGGTTGCCTGGAGTTTAAACCCAGCATTTGTTGTCTTCCCACATCCTACTAGCTCATAGTTACATTTATGGTTCAAGATAAGTTCAACAAACTTTTGAATTTTAACATGAACTTTTGCTAATGCAAACTATTGCTAATGCGCATCCACTCATGGCCAAAACATGACGTCGGTGGTCACGCATTCCACCTACACTCTGCTTCTTTCAGCCAAGCACTGGGCTGGTGGAGGCAGAAATAGGGAGGACCAGCAGGAATCTGCCTGACTAGCTTATCCTTGCATACAATATTAGCATAGGCATCTCTGCTGCTGTGAGTGTCAGTCGGCTGTGGCTGGCATTCACTCACTTGAGCCAAAGGCCTCTTGGCTTTTGGTGTAGCAGGGAGGCAGAGAAGTTGCCACTGGTGGAGTGGGGAAAGCTGTCAGCCGCAGCTGCTGATTGAAGCTCCTTGCTCGGATTGGCAGACATGCCCACAGGTATTATTCAGAAAAAGCGCTCCGATGTATAAGGTGTGTCTTCTATATTGGTGCGTTTTATAGTCCTTAAAATAGGGAAGATTTTTAGCTGAAACCATTGTTGCTGAATTGCTCCAAATAAGTTGCTTGTTGATGTTTTCCCTTAGAGTTCTATAAGACAGCTTCAACAAGAGCTTGCCGATGCTTTGAAGAAGCTGTCCATGTCTGAGGCATCACTTGAAGTTATAACACGTTACCGGAATGACCTAGAAGAAGAAAAACAGCACCTTCACAAAGAACTTGAGAAGTTCCGGACTAAGGTACAGTTAATGTATTTGTTTTGTTATTACTAGAATTTATGATCTACTTAGATATGTGTAATGTAAACTATTCATTCCATAAAATTAAGTGCATAAACAAAGTTGCGTTATTGCTGTATATTTACTTCTATAGGTACAGGATGTAGAAGAGCAGTTTCTTCAGTCAGAGAGACGTAATCATCAGCTAAAGAATTTATTAGACGATAAAGAAAGGGAAGTGATTGCAGCATTCCAAAAGGTTCAGGACCTTTCATCTGTTACAGCAGGCAACGAGAAGTCTGTGAAACAACTGGAGGAACACATACAGAAGTATGTCACTGTAACTGGTTACTTGTATTAGTGTTTGCCATTTACCATTAACTAATCACCCCCATCCCCCGTACAAAGTGTTTAAGATGTTTTTTTATAAGTTGTCTTGTCTTGTTTTTTCCAGGCTTGAAATTGAAAATGCTAAGATTGAAGCTACTGCAAAACAACAGTCTTTACAGATAGAGACACTTCAGAAAGAACTGCAGGAATCAATTTCTGTAAGTAACTCACAGCTCAGATCAAATACGTCCATAGTGGCAATGATAACAAGGAGATTCAATTAGTTCTGTATGAATGGCTGTGATGTGTATTTATACTGTATCTTTCGCTCCATAAGATGCACATACCACCATACGCATGCGTGTTATGGTTTCAAAGGTGCGACCACAGGTTGCTTCCCATCAGTGCCTTCACTCTCTGGCAATAAGGTTAGCCAAGGAGGCAGAGGAGCTGTCAGATGCCCATAGGTGTATCTCCCATCTGTAGTTCATTGTTTATGCCAGCTCTCTCACACACAGCATGAGCATTGTGTAATCAGCCAGTCCAGCTGCAGCTGCCCAGCTCACATATAGCTCTGCCGGTCAGGAGTAGGGGCTGGGAAGCGGTCAGAGTCACCTTCCCCACCGGTGTCAGAGCACCAAGCTCCGGCCAGCAGAGTAGGGGAAAAGCTAAATATTTTTTTGCTATTTGCCGCTCCAATGTATAGAGTGGGTCCTTTACATCGGAGCATCTAATGGGCTTAAGAATATGGTTGTATGTTTATATTAACTTACTTTTAACTTACAATTACATATTGTGTCTGTAAATACATTTATATTTAATATAATAATTAATTATAATAATTATGTATTGCTGTTCTGTATTGGTACTTGATATCCTCACACATGTTCAACAGATTCGGAATCGGCTAGAAGATTTGGTTACTGGTTTGCAAACATCAAAGATTGGTTTGGAAGAGAAGTTAAACCAGCAGGTGAGTGGAGTTCTGGTAAGGAATTTACTGTAAAGATAGTAGAGTGACAAAAGTTTGCCATTTTGTTGGACTACAATCCTGTGATTTTTTTCTTTGACTTAAAGCAGTAGGGTGTTTTAGGATTTTATAATACACCTTTATATAACTATATATAATATATATGTTGGCTTAAAGCAGACCTGAACTCTAAAAATACATTTCTAAGTTGATTTTCCTTCGCATACTTTGTAATAGCACTTATATATTGTATTATATATATAATTTAATATATTGTATTATATTAAATATTACATATATATATATATATTGATATATATACTTATCAGTTTCTAACTTCTCTGCCTCCAGTCTTTTGTCATGTCATGTTTTTTGTCAAAAAATGGCAAAAACTCTTCTTATAGCTGATTTTGTGAGTTTATGTCTGCTTTACGAAAAAATATTTCTTGAAAGGATCCCAATTAAATGACAGGGCAGTTTGATGTATTAGTCTACCAATATGGGTAAGAAAAATAATAGGGTCAAGAAAGGTCTTGCCTAGTTATGCAAAAATACATGCATACAATTATATTGGTAACTCAATTTACTGTGAGCCATATTGCCTAGCATTGCTATTTATCCCAACTTGTTTTAATATGCCTCTGAAGATGTGTTGAAGAGCTTTTCATTTAAAATGCACCTAACCCCCTGATAAACGTTTATGCCTAGCTAGCCAACCCCCTTTTATTGGGGCAATGCAATATTTTAAAAAATCCTTACCTAGAGGGAGATATTTGTGTATTTCCTCCATCGCTCCTCCTCTCTCTAGCCCCCTCTGAGGTCCTCTGTGGAGAGAGGAGAACCTTCCAGAAGGGCAACATCTCTTCAGCAATCCACCAATCAGGCTTGTATAATAGACTGCCCAGACTGAAGCCACTTCTTATTAAGAGGCGCATGGCCAGCCTGGAGTTTCACAAAAGACACCCGATGGACTCTCGGACAAGAAAAAAAATGTTCTGGTCTGAGCCAAAGATTAATTTATGTGGTGTGAATGCCAGGTGTCACCTTTGGAGGAAACCAGGCACCACTCATCACCAGGTAAATACTATCCCTACAGTGAAGCATGGTGGTGGCAGCATCATGTTGGGGGAATGTTATTCAGGATGAAGGAAAAATGAATGCAGCAATGTACGAAGACATCCTGGATGAAAAACTGCTACATATTTAAATGAGACTTTGGCGACGGTTCACTTGTCAGTTTGACACCAACCCTAAGCACACAGCAAAGATATCAAAGGAGTGGTTTCAGGACAACTCTTTGAGTGGGCCAGCCAGAGCCCTGGCTTGATTCTGATTGGCCATCTCTGGCACTTCACATCCACCGTGATGGAGCTTGATAGGTGATGCAATAAGGAAGGGGCAAAACTGGCCAAGGATAGGTATGGCATGCTTGTGGCATTATATTCAAAAAGACTTCTGTGTAGAATTCTGAGGAAAAAAATTATTTAATCCATTTTGGAATAAGGCTGTTATATGTATACAGTGCGTCTGGAATATATATAATCTCCAGAATGGAGAATGGATGCCATCTAATGGTTTAACAAAATTTCCCATACAGATAAATAAAGCACATAGTAAAATATAATTGTAATGACAAAAAGGGTCCACCTGTCCACATGGGTTACTGTGCAAATTACACTTCTTCCTGGTGATAAAGCAAGCATATTCTATTTGTTGTCTAGAATGTACCTCATGATGTTGTCTAGAATGACCCCAGATGAATTCCACTAATTAATGATGAATTGCTACTCCACCAATGAGGAAATGGCTATGGTTGATCAACCAAATATTTATTTACCTTTTAATATAATTTTGTTGGTTCATATGTCCAGTACTTTAATCCCCCCCCCCCCCCCCCCCCCCCCCCCCCCCCCCCCCCCCAGCCTTTCCTTAGGTAAATTTGGGTTCATGAATTCAGTGCTCCAAGTAGACTCTAACCTAGTTATCACAAGATGTGTGAGGTAAATAAATATACTTCTGTATTACACTCCATATGCTGAATATAAGTACCATTGTTAACTGTATTCTATTACTAGTGTACAATTTAACTTTTTACTATTTCATATATTTATTGTATGTACTTCATGTTCTAGGTTAATAAGCAAACTGTGCTGTCACAAAGTGCACAAGACTCTCATAACTTGTGGGAAGAGGAACTAAAGTCACGATCGCGGTTAGGCGTTCGTTTAGCAGAACTTGATCGATCAAACACAGATTTAGTTGAACAGGTGGGTTACATCATATTGTTGGGTAAAGAGCATTTTTCTTTTTAACATGAACTCCAGCTAATTTGGTCACATTGTGTGTACCAATATTTCTGAAGATATTAGCTGCTGATATAGATATATGTGTGTGTGTGTGTTTTGCATAAAACGTTTTTATTAAGTTTTTCAATAATTAAATGTTGCAACGATAGCAATGAATGAGCATGATGATTTACAAAAAAAATCAATACAGTCGGCAATCGAACAGAAATATATATTTTTTAATAAATCTCTATACTAATGAGAAAATACCGTAATAAATATTTATATTATTCATGTTACATTTTGCCTTTGTTTTGTTTTCTTGCTTTAGGTTGAAAATGAGAAAAAGAAAGTAAGGAAATTATTAGATCAGAAGAAATCTATGGAGGAGCGCTTTGATCAGGAGATAAAGAGGAACAATGACTTACAGCATGAAATATCTGGGTAAACTTTCTTACCAATGCGTCTTTAAAGTATGATGCAGTACATGTAGTATACATTTGTACATCTATTAATTATATGGATGATGAATCACATTGGTTGATAGGATCACTCCACAAGAGCAGCTATAGTAATTTCAATGGGTTCCACTATACATCATTCACCATTACTCTCTGGGACTCTGATAGTATACCTACCATTTCACTTTTCCTTCACATTCCAACAGCTTACTACACATGTACGTAAATATTTCAGCAAATGAAAAGTCAATGGCCCCTTATCCATTCTAGGTGTGTTGTCAGATTGTTTGGACTTAGTTTGGAAGTATTTTCTGCTGAACCTAATTAACTACCATATTTTTCAGGATAATAAGACGCACCCAAAGTTTTGGTGAGAAAATACTAGGGGAAAAAAACAGACATAGCCATTCAGATATCAAGTGAATATACAGAATGTCCCAGTAGTAGGCAGGACTGGACCATGCAGTATTCACTCTATATTCCTCCAGCCAAATGGCCAGGAGGGAGGTCTTGGCTGCAGGGCTGAAATGTTGGCATATACACTTAATACACTAGCAGTACCCATTCTCTAAACACTGACCAACTTATGGAGAGACACATTTTACAGTCCGTGTGTTCAGAGAATGGGTACTGGTAGTGCTAATGCACATAAGATCTCTTCTTGGCATTGTTTTTGTGGCTTGGCTGGAGGGAATGGAACACATTTCTGCCTCCTTGGATGCAGAGCTATAGTTTCCAGGATGGTTGGCACTTATTTACATATTTGGAACATAAGACGCAGGGTCACTTTTCCATTGATTTTAAAAGTGCGTCTTATAGTCCGGAAAATACGGTATATTACTCTAACTCTATTTCTCTGTTTATTTTATGAAACACCTTTTTATTTTTTATTATGTGTTCCATTAGATTGAAGAAACATTTAAAGATTGCTAAGAAAAAGTTAAAGGAGTTTGAAAATGGGGAAAAACCAGGAATTAGTATGAAGGAAGGGTCCTTCAGAAGAAATGAAACTGACAGTGATGTCCTCAAACTGAAAGAAAAGGTAGTTCACTTGTAACCTGTAATGTTCAGACACAAGACTTAACTGGGTATTTTTGCTGGGTAGTAAATCTAAATCATAGATTGTGGCAGGCAATTCTTAGGGTGCCCTTAGCCATTACCTTTAGTGACTCAAGTGAATGTCATTGATCCAAAAAAAAAAAGAAACTGCATAGATAAGGTTACATAAGCCTTCAAGTCTTTTTAAGTTTATACATTGCTTGTTATAGTGTGTTTGCCAGCACCTTTTATATAATACAGTGTGTACGGAAAGTATTCAGACCCCCTTACATATTTCACTCTTTGTTATATTGCAGCCATTTGCTAAAAAGTTCTTTTTTCGTCATGAATGTACACACAGCACCCCATTCTGACAAAAAAACACAGACATTAGACATTTTTGCAGATTTATTAAAAAAGAAAAACTGAAATATCACATGGTCCTAAGTATTCAGACCCTTTGCTCAGTATTTAGTAGAAGCGTCCTTTTGATCTAATACAGCCATTAGTCCCCAATCCACACCTGGATTGTGGATCCTCTGCCATTCCTCCTTGCAGATCCTGTACAGTTCTGTCAGGTTGGATGGTAAACATTGGTGGACTGCTATTTTTAGGTCCCTCCAGAGATGCTTGGAGTCCTTCAGGTGTTAGCAAACTCCATGCAGGCTTTCATGTTTTTTAAACTGAGGAGAGGCTTCCTTCGGGCCACTCTGCCATAAAGCACCAACTGGTGGAGGGCTGCAGTGGTTGACTTTCTACAACTTTATCCTATCTACTGAGTGCATCTCTGGAGCTCAGCCACAGTGATCTTTGGGTTCTTCTTTACATCTCTCACCAAAGCTCTTCTCCCCCGATAGCTCAGTTTTGCTGGACGGCCAGCTCTAGGAAGGGTTCTGGTAGTCCCAAATGTCTCCCATTTAAGGATTATGGAGCCCACTGTGCTCTTAGGCACCTTTTAGTGCTTCAGAATCTTTTTTGTAACCATGGCCAGATCTGTGCCTTGCCACAATTCTGTCTGAGCTCCTTGGGCAATTCCTTGCTCTGACATCCACTGTGAGCTGTAAGATCTTATATAGACAGGTGTGTGGCTTTCCTAATCAAATCCAAACAGTATAACCAAACACAGCTGGACTCAAATGAAGGTGTAGAACCATCTCAAGTATGATCTGAAGAAATGGACTGCACCAGAGTTAAACATATAAGTGTCACAGCAAAGGGTCTGAATACTTAGGACATGTAATATTTAAGTTTTTTAATAAATCTGCAAAAATGTCTACAATTCTGTGCTTTTCTGTCGATAATAAATATAATAAAGAGTGAAAAATTTAAGGGGTTCTGAATACTTTCCCTACCCACTGTATGTGTATAAAGTAAGTGTGTATATATGTATTGTGTATAAAGTAAGTGTGTATGTATGTATTGTGCTCTTAATTAATCTGCCTTAAAAGTGTAATTTCTGCTCAATGTGCAACCCCCATTTTCCTGGGGCAGATTAGGCCAAAAAAATACTTTGCTCAGTATCTCAGACTAAATATCTGTTTTCTAACATGTTTAACGCTTTCCTCAGATTGAAGAACTTTCCTCACATTTGGAAAGCGACTCCCGCAAATACACTCAACTAGAAACCTCAAATCGGGACTTGCATGATCAGTTATCTTCAATGAAGTCTTTGCATAAGAGCCATGAGCGACTAGAAAGAAGCAAGAGGCAGCTGGAAGATGAAGTGGCTGAGCTCCGAAGGCACATCAGTTCAAGCAAGTTGGATCAAAGTTACATGGAACAATATAAAAGAGAAATTGATGAGAGGAGCAGGCAAGAGTTACGACAAAAGTTAGAGGAGGTCAATATATTCCTACAGGTAAATGTTTAAGAATCATAGCAGGTTGGTTTGTGGGGGTTTTCTTTCTTTATTTTTGATACGGTCTAAGGATCCCCAAACACCATCAGATTTCCTTTAGATCTCCTTTTGTTTTACCAAAACCATGTAATATGAGGAACCGTCATGTCTACCTGCGTTCAATCGCAGAGGACC
>CM070034.1:68367952-68379352 GCA_036250615.1 Ptychadena robeensis | reverse complement strand
ACATGTCTGTAATTGCTTAGATTGGTTTCACAGACAATTTCAACCCGACATAAAACTTTAAGCGTTAGATTTTCATCCGATTTTTTTGGCCAATACAACAGTGAGCACGCACGGTGGTCGATCAGCAGAAAAATCTGGTGAAATTCTAAGCGTGTATGGGGCTTGAGCTGTAGTGTAATCATTCTGATGGGAAGGAGTATAATGACACTCACCTGCAGAATAAGTACAGGTCACAGGCCTCAATGTCACATTATTGCTGGTACAGATTAGTAGTTGATCAAGGCAATGTAATAGGCACTTCACATATTTATTACTAGTGATGGGTGAACAGTTTGCCACAAATATTTCATGTTCATTGTTAGCTGGCTGGGCAAAAACTTTCGATGTTCAGTCTGCCTCCCATACATTAACATTGAGGCAAACGGTGACCCCTCACTCCACATGATCAGATGGTGCAGTGCAATCAATTATGTATTTTTCCCACCCGGGCCAACTCTCCCCCCCCCATCCAATTTTTTTTTATATATATATCATTTTTATTAATTTTGTCATAACAAAACATAACATTGTTCACATTGATACAGGAGCAGGATAGTTGACAATAGACATTGCATCGTACCCTAGAGGAAACTGGACCAGGAACCATAAAGACAATGAGGGAAATTGGTACTAAGTAATCCGCCAAAGTCCAGGACCTGGTTTTTGGATTTTATTTTTATTTAAAAAAGTTACCCTCTTAGCATAGGGTTTGGTATGCTCTGGAAAAGAAGGACCATGAAAAGGTTTAAGAAGTCAAACTGAAAAAACATTTCATTAAAAATTCTGGCATTTCACATAGTTACCTGAAAAGTGCCTACTCCGACATTGTAACTCCATCTCTTCCCTCAAATGGTCAAGTGTCTCACGAAAGGGGTGTTTTCCCTGGAGCTCCAGTGATGATCTGTGTCCCAAGAAGTTTGGTGACTAACAGCTTGTTCCCACTGGCAAAGCTGGCCGCGGGGCGGTGCGGTGCCGTGAGCCGCCAGCTGCTGAACAAAGCTCGCGAGCGGTGCAAGTGGGGACAAGCCCATTGAAATTAATGGAAGCGGCCAACTTCGCCTGTGGGGAAAAACCCTTAATGAAATTTCAAAGATGCAATGCAGATTTATATTCCTACCGTCACTGCATGCGTGATGTCCCCAATGTTTTTAAAAAGAACTTCAATGAGGACATCACGGAGTGACTGTGGCAAGCGCTGGGCGTCTTTGAAGTTTCATTCAGTCGCTGGACTTCCTGAGATGCAGATAAATCACTTGAGCTACTGGGAAGAGCCCCCCTTTCTGGGACACTTCACCTTTGGAGGGAAGAGATGGAGTTACAACTGCATGTCAATGGTCCTTTTTGTTGTATTGTGGTGCCATGCAATTTTACAGGTGCATTGAAGATTGCATTCCAGTGTGTTTACAGAACCTTCCAAATGAACAGGCTGCCAATAATGGATATAAACTACTGTCACTTATAAGATTTTATTTTAATGTAGTCAGATCCGTTTTCGAAATCCAATTGCTGGCTGGCTTATATTAAGAGTTGCATTTTGCCTTTCATATTGTCTTACTAAATAGGGTTGAATGTGCCTTGATATGCATAAAAGCTTAAAAGGAAGGATACTTAACAATTCAATTTCAACCCATCAATATACTGCTTTGAATATGTAAGCAGTATATTGCTGAGCATGTAATAGCTAAGTATTAGTTCAACTCATTTGACCCTCTACTGACATTTCCTTGAGATAAGGCTACTTCTGAAAAGGAAAATTCTCAGTTGTAAGGCAGACCTCTACTATTAGCATATTGTAGAGAAAAGATCAGTGGAATATATTGTACTATGATGTCTTTATCTACAGCAGCTAATTCCAATCATTTCATTGCTACATTTGATGTTGGGAGAGACTTCATGTCTAGAGGCATAGAAAAAATGAAAGACTGAAATACTTTGTTAGTCTAAAAGAAAAGTGTGTCATACACAAACAGTATTAAGTCAGAAGGTCACAATTCTTTCCATTCTTGCATCAAATGCACATATGTATTCACCAAAGCTTAAAAAAAGCATTATTTTTGTGTAGCAAGAATGTAAATAATCTTGACTGATTAGTACAATTAGCAGCAAATTGTAAAAGTAAAATATAAGATCACTGGTAATAACATTGCTCTCTTTCATCTTTCATCTCCTCCTCCTTCCTTTTATCATCTTAAGGCTTTTAAATATATGGAAATGAGAATATTGACAGCATTAGACACAGCTCCTCTCTATATTGTGTGCTCAGACAATTCTGGAACATGTTTTTGTACCTAATGCTATACTAAAAGCTCCTCTTCACCATTCTACACCCGATCTTTCCTCTAGTCCTTTTAATATTTCTATCCTAAACTTAAAACTTTAAATGTCACTCATCACTTCATCATTTCTTTCCCACAAATAAAGCAAGTTAAATGGAATAACCATTAGCTGTCACAGTAGACGGTCCCTACAGAATGTAGTGGTCAGGTCTATGTAAGGTACAACATAGCATATAATGTGTAGCAATCTGGTCTGTATAACATGCAACTAGAGATGGTCACATTTTTCGACTAGCTGACTGTGAGCTAATTGCAAAGCCACTGAACATGGTATCATCACCAACATTGCTGGAGATGTAGAGAAGGGCTGTTGGAACATGTGAAAAAAAAGTTTTGCTCTAGCACATGCAATTTTGCCTTAATTAGGTTCAAATAGTCAAAGTCTACATTTTAATTTTATTTTTTATTTATGCAAAAACAATTTTTAGAGCAAAACTTTCTTTTTTGTAGCATACCACCAACCCTTCTCTACATCTTCAGCTAATTTGGTGATGAAACCAGGTTCAGGGGCTTGGCAATTAACTCGAAATTGTCGAATATTTGAAAAAAATGACCATCTCTACATGCAACATGTACAGAGTTAATTTTTGTTGCTATTTAGTGGAAAGACTATAGCAGTCAGGATTATGTAACATACAGCATTGCATTTCAAATGACCGATCTTGACAATGGCATGTACAGCACATGAAATAGAGTGCCATGATCAAAACTATTTTACATAGAATATACCAGTGATGGCGGACCTTTGGCACGTGAGCCAGAGGTGCCACTCGGAGCCCTCTCTGTTGGCATGCGAGCTGTCAGCCAGCACAGAGGAAAGAACTGCAGCCTATTGACTCTCAAGGCTGTCAGTTTTCTTCCCCTCTCTTCTGATTGCACACAGAGCCCTTTACCCTCTCATAATATATCTTATAAGAAGGTAGAGTGTGTGTTTACATGTTTTGTGTGTGTACAGTGGCTTGCAAAAGTATTCGACCCACTTTTCCACATTTTGTCACATTACAGCCACAAACATGAATCTATTTTATTGGAATTCCACGTGAAAGACCAATACAAAGTGGTGTACACGTGAGAAGTGGAACGAAAATCATACATGATTCCAAACATTTTTTACAAATAAATAACTGCAAAGTGGGGTGTGCGTAATTTTTCAGCACCCTGAGTCAATACTTTGTAGATTGCTGCAATTACAGCTGCCAGTCTTTCAGGGTATGTCTACCAACTTTGCACATCTAGAGACTGAAATCCTTGCCCATTCTTCTTTGCAAAACAGCTCCAGCTCAGTCAGATTAGATGGACAGCGTTTGTGAACAGCAGCTTTCAGATCTTGCCACAGATTCTAAATTGGATTTAGATCTGGACTTTGACTGGGCCATTCTAACACATGGATATGTTTTGTTTTTGTTTTAAACCATTCCATTGTTGCCCTGGCTTTATGTTTAGGGTCTGTTTAAAATATAACAGTATATATATAATAATACTGTTTAAAATATAACAGTATTGACAGTCGGGCATATGCAGTGTGAATATTACATAGTCCTAACCAGTAAAATGACTGGACTACATTATAGAGTTCATGAGTCTTGACTAAATAACACAAGGACTTCAGAATTCCAGACTCCTGAACAACCCAGTGTTTAAAGGTTTATTATGGCAGATAACCCCCATGAGGCAAGTAATAGACAAATGTTTTAGGATCCCATGAGCAGCATATTCATTTCTACAACATACGCTACTACCCCCTCTACAAACTAACAATTCTGAAGGCAATGGGAATGTTTTTTTTCATTATTTTTAGGTTGATCGAGCTGACTTTAGGGGACAGACATTTTCTTTCTTACACTGTCGCCTTCTTCACTTCTTGTTTGTTGGTATTTAATAGTACATTAAAATACCAGTGTTTCTTACATAGTTAGGGGTGATTCTTAACATGTGCCCAAGTCTTCTGCTGAGTTTCTGGGGTTTTAATGTGCTAGTTTAGAACCTCTAGTGCCTTAAAGAAAATCTAAGTAAATATAAGTAAATCTTGTTAACAATCTATATAGATCTGCCACTTTCTTTGAAAGAATAGCTTTAATAGAATGACAACAGTCAAACATTGTACTCCTTTTTTGGCACTCTGACATGTTCTAGTAGTACATAAATGTAGTGTCGTGCAGGAGTAGTGTAGAGTGCTACTTACACGATCAGGTCCTTTAAGGTGTCCGACCACCGAACACCGCTCACACCCCAATAAGCAAAGGTCCACACAGGCTGGTAGGGGTTATTTACAGTTTATTGAGGAGTATATACATACAAGCTCCAACTCCCGAGGTAAGAGAAGGGGTTCAGTCTTTGGAATAAACGTTGCTAGTGTTGCTACCGAGCTGCTGGAACCCGGACAGGGGTGCTGTAGACTCTCTCTGGGGTGAAGCATGATGGCATTCCAGCCAGGGTGTCGCACTGTGGGGTAGTAGAGATCACCTCACCCAGGGCTACTTGTCTGGGGACACGACTGAGGGAGCTGCAGGTCTTCAGGGAAGCATCAACAGAAAAACCCAGAACATTCTAAGGAACTACTTTTTATCACCTCAGACAGGGGCTGGCTTGAGACCTGTATCTGGGCAGATCAGAATAGTTACATTTTGGAGGGAAAGAGCCAAAACAGCAGGAAAAAAGAAAAAAACATACTCAAAAAGGTTCCAGCAACGTGTTCCAGCAAAGTGTAGCCCTTAAAGGGACATACACCAACTATTAATACAGCACTATACAGTATAAATACAGAGTGCAATATATACAGTTTTGTGGCCCTTTCCCTTTCTCGGGTCACTACATTACACATCAGGTAGGGTGGTAGTAATAGATGCTGCATTACTTAGACATGGTCCACAGTTGTCTATTTTAGAAAAGGTGCTAGAAGGTAGCGATGTGCAACCAACAATGGGATGGGGTGTAAGTTAATACAGAAAGGAAGTGATTGAAAAGGCTGTAAAAATGGGGAAATATTTTATCATAAGTAAATTTTTCAAACTTACCCTAACAAGGTGCCGTAAAGGGCAATCAGAAATTTTTACATCACTTTAATTCCAGATTGAGTTCACTAGTCCAGAAGTGAGGCAGAAATTGTAACAGATATGAAGACCTTTCTCAACAGTACGAAAGAAAAGCATGAAAGAAAAGCTGTGCGTCCTATATGGCTTGTTCTCACACACCTACTGGTTAATTGCATTTAAACCTTTTTTGGCCACCAACGGTGACAGCGGTCTAAATAATAATGACCTCATCCCTGACGCAATGCTAGACTTAGAGATCTGCACCTGGTCTAATCCCAACGGTCATCCTAGTTTATCAGGTTTCCCACCTTCTGTACCTGAACCAGAGACCATAGCCCCACAACAAACCCCATAAGCACTGATGGTACTGCAACATCTACACCGTCCATCCCATCCAGATTGGATATTTTGCCCCCACAAACTCCAGATATTTTCTGTATTAAATTTACTGACACAATGCTATTACACAATCACAGTTTCAGGCAGTTCTTCAGTTTGAGGGTACACCAGTGAGTATGGGTGGTTCTAAGGACTTGGTAGGCTCATTAACAGCATGGTTAGCTCAATGGGAGCAGGGCTCGGGGTCTGGAGCGAGATATAATGTCCCAGATGTGCACAATTGGATACAGGTCTGGGGAATGGGCGGGCCAGTCCACAGCATCAATGCCTTTGTCTTGCAGGAACTGTTGACACACTCCAGCCCCATGAGGTCTAGCATGGTCTTGCATTAGGAGGAACATAGGGCCAACCGCACCAGCGTATGGTTTCACAAGGGTTCTGAGCATCTTATTTTCGGCACTCAGGCTACCTCTGGTGAGCACATGGAGGGCTGTGCAGCCCCCTAATGAAATGCCACAAAAAATTGCGTCCCAATTCATTGAGACGCGTTTTAGATCGCGGACAGAATGCAGACCAAGGGGGATGCCACTTCTCCAGATAAGGCACACAAAAGCTCGCTTGGCCTTTGCAAATGCTCATCTGGACAAAGAAGAAGACTTCTGGTCTTTTGTGTTATGGTCAGATAAAAATAATTTTACTGTTTGGTCACAATGATGTTTCCTTCATTTGGCATAAAAAGAAGAGGCCTTCAACCCTTCTCAACGACAACATCAGGCAGTCTGCAGAAAAACTTGGCCTTGGGCACCAGTGGACATTTCAGCATGACAATGACCCAAAACACACAGCAATGTGGTGAAGAAATGGTTAGCAGACAATTTTCTATTAATTATTGAGAAGGGTGATAATAATGTTGGACATGACACTTTTTGCTCAAAGGTAAATAAAAGCTGAGAAATGTTTTTTTCAACAAAAATGTCTCTTGTACATCGTCTTATTCTCTTTTGGGAGACACCTATGTCATTTCCTGTCAAACAATAACTTGCTGGTTGAATAAAAGTAACTTTAAGTCAAAATCTGCCAGGGGTATGGATAATTATGGGCTTATATATGGGTATATATTGTTATGGGTATATATTAGTGGTAATTTGTTATTTGACAGCTGGGGGGTGCTGTCAGTGACCTAATGTTTTTTTATGTTACAATGCGTTGAATGTTATGCTGTGTGTGTGTATATATATATATATATACAGTTGTGCATATATATGGTTATATTTTGTTATGTGTGTCCAAAATATATATCCATGTTTTTCTCGAATAAGGTTGTTATTTATAGGTTATGTTATAGCCTCCCATACACCTTTAGATCACTCCATACAATTTCCTTTAGATCTACCAACAACTATGTAGTGCAGTTGTTCTGTCAAAATCTGCTCCCCCTGTAGCACAGAATGGGCAACAGGGGGGAGAACATCTCATAAAATCAGATGGGCGAGGGGGGAAGTACTCCCCCTGTTGGTCATTTGGTGCTACAGGAGGAGCAGATTTTGGGACACCGGGTCCCCCCTGATAGAATACATAGTGATTGGAAGGTTTAAAAGGGTCCTCATATTACATGGTATTGGTAGAACAAAAGTTCAGTGTACAGAAATTGTATGGTGCGATTGTAAGGTGTATGAGGGCCTTATGTAAAGGGTTTAAATGGGTCCCATATTAGCCATGCCCATGTCAGATCCAACTAATGACAATGCAGGGAGAGGAGGATTAGGTAAATCTGAACCCTCTAGACGTGAATGAGAATTTACCCTTTGCAATGGAATTGAGTACACACTGAAAGAGTTAATAAACTAAGTACTGAAAAAACATACTAATATTTACTTTCAAGACTTATTATATTATATTCTTTTTCGAAGTGTTTCATGCTCTCATTATTGTTTTCTGTGATTTGTTTTGTAAACCAAGATGAAAAATGCAATCCACAAAGCCAGTGTTGGTTTGTTGGTCTTTTTCTCTCTGGATCTACAATAAGCTTCAGTGAGAAGCAGTACTGAGAGTGTGACTTCTCTATTTCATTTGAATTATTTCTGGCTGATAACAGGCTCTGCCCACTCCTCACAGCTGCGGTGGCATGCCAGAGACTTTCTCCAGCTTTCTCTGGTACAGTTACATGGCATGAACTTGTTCTTCTTAATAGGGTTAATGAGAAGCAGTTGGCCTTGGTGACAGTCTTCTCCAGATTACACCCCCCTTACTGTCTGTAAGTGACAAGTGTCTTGTGGTGACACATTACCTTTATTCTGCAAAGACAAACATAACATAGGACAGTGTCTGCTTGCTTAAAATCATTCCTTATACATGAAGGGCTGCTCCACAAAGAATGTTTCCATTATACAAGTATGTGGATGATGTATGATACACCACTGCTACATCTAGGACATCCACATGCATACTGCAGTATTAAAGGGGTTGTAAAAAAAAAGGGACACAAAGAGAAAGGCATTGATTGTTATGTTGGTTTGTTGGAAGAAACGCCTGCTTTATTTTTAACCTCCTGGGCGCTAGGCTCAAACTCAGTTCGGGCGCAGTTTGATCGCTGATCAAACTGCGCCCGTGCTGGGATCGGGCACAAACTGCGCCCCTCGGTGTGCCTGGGGCTCTGAAGATGAGCCGGAGGCACACGGAGCCCTTCCGGCCCCATGTCTTTGGCGTCGAAGGGGGCGCCATAGACCTCCATGTTAATGGAGGTGGTGGCGCTCTCCTCCCCACACACCGCCAATGTCTGTTTGACACCGGTGGTGTGTAGAAGGCTGGGCGGAGGGCCGACAATCACGGCGGAGTACAGTGTACTCTGCCACGATTGCGGGAGAAACGGCTTTTCGTGCCATAAAAAATAGCGTGAAAAGCCCCTAACGCCCAGAGGGTTAAATATGGCTAGAATAAAGCTTCAACAAAGCAATATCAGACTACAATAATGGGAGAGAACAATGTGCATAGTACACCAGACTGTGTATAGTGAATTCTGGTGACCCTGGCACTGAACTAATGGGTACCATCTGGGGAGGGCTGGAAAGGGGGTAGGGAGGCAGTTGCTCCCCAGGCTGCCCCCAGGCCACCCTAAACCAGCGCTGGACAAGCAGCTGTTACCGGCACCAGCTGCTGGTGCGGCTCAGATCCTTCCACGCAGGCCCGCCTGTCATCCATCACCACCGCACCCCAGGCCCACAGAGCTTCTTCAAGTCAGGATGTGGAAACGGAAAGAGGGAGGGACTTACTGTACACGCCCCTCTTCGTCTCACTGCCAGCACCAGCTTCTGTTCATCTTCACCATGCGTATGAGATGAGAATGAATGACTAAGAGGCTGGGGGCTGCTGGGGGGTGATGGAGAGAGGCTGAGGCTGCTGGGGGCAGAAGGAGAGAGGCTGCTGGGGGCTGATTGTATCATATTTGTCTTGCTTCATAACATCAATATCCGCTATAAAACAAGGAAAAGGTGGGCATGGATGGTGAGCTTAAGAACTGAAATTAATATATGAAATAGACTGATTACATGTAAACCAAGATATTTCAAGGCTTTATTTGTTTTCATTTTGATGATTAAGGCGTACAGCTTATGAAAACCCCCTTATCAAAAACTCTGAAAATCATAATATTCTATGAAATTCTTAAAACAAAGATTTAAATTTTGAACTATGTCGGACCTGCAAGTTCAAGGTGACATGGGGCAAGATGGGAATCATTTATCCAGAAGGGGAATAATGGAGCCCTGAGGTTAAGCACAAGGTAGGGACTGTAGATTTGTTTTCGAGTTGAATTAGCTTTCTTGTCAGAACGGGGACAATATTTTAATAAATTGGCTCCACAAAATATTATATTATATGATATTATTTAGCGCCTGTGACTATGGACCCTGTGTTACCACTTGCCGGGCACGGAGAGTCCCCCACTGCACCATTTATCTCCTGGAGCCATGCAAGCAGTAACTTCTCCCATTCTTAAGTTGTTCTTATTTTGGATGTCTGTAACTCACAAACTAACTGTCTTTAAATTAGTTTATTTTTGTATGGATTTATTGTTACCCACACATCACACTCTTCCTATTGCACAGATTCCATATCTTGGAACACCTGCCGACAAAAGACATATACACTGAGCCTGATTTGCTGTAGTAGCCTGTACTTCAGTTAGTTCTAGTTAGTTAGTTGAATAATCCAGACCAATAGGAAAAACTTCACCATGAGCCAGTTGCTTGGATGGTAGAACAGCAGCCATTCAGAAGGAGGTAATAGGCCACCTTACAACATATACTTTGCCTTAATACAATATCAGAAGCTTATCCCCAAATCCAAATATCAATGGAGAAGACATCTATGCAGAGTTTTTATCAGTGTGATGTATTTTCCTGGCGGTCACTGCTCTCGGAGATGTGGGGTGTCTTGCTACTGATCAGAAAAGGAAGGTTGTTGTCAGAAATGTACTCATTACAGGTAAGTAATTTTCTGATCATCAAAATTGTAAAAGATAAGTCCACTTTAACAAAACTGTCAAATGTAATCTGTGCATAATGCCATGCACTGCCCCAGTTTGGCAAAGCACACTAAGCTGTGTACCTTAAAATAGTGTATTTTGATGTCATACCTTGATCTATATATGCTTTTGTATTATGTATCTATATACAGTATATCGGCTGTGTTCACATGTTTAGCAGTACTTGTTTTGCATTGTACCCTGAACAATAAAAATAACTGAGAATTTAATAGGCCAGTAATGATGACTCACTTCTCTTCAGGATCCACATTACTTCTTTGTTGTTACATTCTGCAGTACTGCGTGATCTGGCTGAGGAAAAGGAAATGTTTTTTGTGGGAAAATGATGTGCATTGGTATACTACTGTACTCAAAGAAATTTTGTTTAAAATAAAGAAACTCAACAGTAGCTCTATATATATATATATATATATATATATATATATATATATATATATATATATAACCTTTGTAACCTGCAGATGAAGAATGATAGGACAATACATAGCGTGTTAGGAAAAAGGAAGAATTTAGAGACTCCATTTGTTTCCCCAGAGAAAGACACTATATTTTTTCTGCATACTAAGATTTTCCCTTAGGCACTTTTACATTCTTAAGCTTCTTCTTTTCTATGTGTCCCACTTATTAGATTGGAGCACATCTAAGGGAAGAATGATTGCAGAGCAGCTCTGTTGGGAAATAATGCAGAATTCTACTATCATTATGTTAATGAATGTATCCAATATCAAATTTCAGTGAAACCTTTACACTCCTGAGTGTTCAGAATGCCGATATTTCTGGGCAGCACTTATATTCATGATGTTTGCAAGAAAATAATCATATTTTATGGATGAATATATCTGCAAAATTGATTCCTTTCTTATTCTGTTCAAGGACACCTAAAGGCACATCACCAGGAATACATGTTAGAACTTCTCACATTAGTTCACAGCAAAACTCTTGCGCCAGATTTAAAAATATACTTATTTACATGTCTTTACGGTCTGGATCTTGTGCTCACATCTATGATGATGTCATCATGGGGGGCATGTATTACTATAAACATCTCTCAGTTGGTAACAAACTGTCTTCCATTCACAATCTCTTCCTTTCTAAGTCTCTCACCCTCCTC
>CM070034.1:68349000-68367852 GCA_036250615.1 Ptychadena robeensis | reverse complement strand
GCTGCGTAATATGCTGGCGCTATATAAATAAATGTTAATAATAATAATAATAATAATGGACTGCTCAACCTCCTTGGCATTACGCACCTTAAAAAGCGTGCCATGGGCACGGGAGCTCCCGAACATAACTTGGTGTGCTCGGAAAAAGCTACACCCCTGCATTAACATGGAGGTCAATGCTGCCGCCTACCAGACGCTGAAGCATCGGTGAGTATGCATCACATCACAATCTGATTGTAGAAAGTCCTTTAGATCTACCAACAACTGCCAAGTACAAAGGTATGTGTGTTTGGCTTTAGCAGCTGGATATCACCAAGGCTTCTGGGACTCTCTTAACATTCCAGAGCCAACATCTCCTTTTCTGGTGGCTGGTCTTCCTTTCGCCAGTCTTCCTGCCATACACCAAGTATGCCACCATTTTGCACACTTATTAGTTACACTGCAGAGGATGCCTTGTGATGTTAAGGAAGTTGTTAAGTGATGTAGACTTGCCTGAAATCCCTTGCTACTTCATTCAGTAAAGAGGAGAGAGGACCTGAGAGAGAAACTGAGGGTGGCACAAAGTAAGTGTAATCTTGAAAAAATATTTGGTATAGAAACATTCACATTTTGAGTACCTAAAGTATAGGTGTTCTCTAATATTCACCTCTGAATGTACCTGGTAAGATGATTATTAATAGAAAAAAATAAAAACCAGGCCCCAACAATTCCTTTTGTAATTGCAGAATGAAACCTGTTACGAGCAAGTTATTGCAGCATGAAACCTGTTAAGAAACTTAAAAGTTCTAGAAAACACTCCATACTTTAGGGTGTAGTACCCAGATGGTCATAGAAATACTTCAGCCTGCAAATGTCACAACTGGTTGACTATGCATTTTGCATAAATCACTCCAGTAATTACAGGCTTAGGAACTGTGCTGCCTGTTATCATTGAGTAGAAAAGATGAAAGTATTCTCTTGTATCAGAAGAACAGTCCAATGGGGTCACTTTCTTGTGTGAAAACATG
Organism: Ptychadena robeensis; assembly: GCA_036250615.1. NCBI lineage: Eukaryota > Metazoa > Chordata > Amphibia > Anura > Ptychadenidae > Ptychadena > Ptychadena robeensis. The sequence goes on along the minus strand of CM070034.1, from coordinate 68,366,845 downwards.
AAATAAAAAAAGTGTCGTAGGCAAACTTCAAATGAACTTCTGTAGCTCAATTGAGAGCCATTAATCAAATACATTTGAAATATTCATTTCCAACATGCTTTTAATTTCTGAGGAAACTGGTAAGAATAACAAGGGAAGGTAGCTCATCATTATATAAAAAGATCTTTTCTAAAGGGAAAGAAACCATATGGCTTATGTTACACTATGATTGTATTAATCTCATAAAAGGGTCAAGAATAATAACGGTATTTATTCCTCTGTAATCCATACTTTCTTTCACCACCTCTCTATTAATGTAGGACACATAGGTCAGCAGATTGACCTGCAGTATTTTGTGGGGGACCGGGCATCTAACACACCCTCAAATGTGATGGATAGAGTCTTCATTGGCTATATCTCTGCATTGACATTAAGTCTAACCAACCATAGAGGTAAGTATAATTATTTATTGTTGATAATGGAAGATGAAAAGGAGGGGAAGGGGAGGAAAATGCTCAAATTCTCATGTGCCACGTCCCTAGAAATCAGGAGAAAACAATGGTTTGAACAGAAGACACATCTTCCATCCACATTGGGACTTTTTAGGCACTTAAACAGCTCAATATGTCTAAAATTCAGTTTATTATATATATATTTAAAAAAATATTGCATAAGAATACATACAAATCACTATATGGGTCAGAGCCTCAAACAAAAATGAGCCTTACGTATCAGAATACAGGAACATGTTAGAGCAATTAAAAATGGAGACCTAGCAGTCCCGATTGCACGCCATGTAGGTTTGCGCCACAATTATGCCCTGAACCATATTTCCTTCTGTGTCCTGTCCAGAATTGTGGAGGATGACCGAGGAGGGGATCCCGACCGGTCCCTCTTGCAAACTGAGGAGAGGTGGATATATAGGCTCAGGGCGGTGCATTACCCTGGCTTAAATGATTTTGTTAGCTACAAACCTTTTTTATAACTATTAATACAAAATCTGTCTTTCCATACAAATCTGCTCTGTCCTTTTTACTCCAAATATTGTATTTGGTCGATTGCTTTATTCTTTATTGTTTATTTTTATGGTGAAACTTCAGTGATACAGGTGCTCTCCATTTTGGGACACGTCAGCCAGTTTGTGGTTGTTGCTGTGCTCGGCCTGGGGCCTGTATGTGTATGTGGGTGGTTGCGGACTCTCTCCTGGCGCTATGCCTTGGTGCCCCCCTGTGGGGTAAGGGTGGCAATGTTTAGGGCAGGCACTCTCTCCCTTCTATCGGAGACTGCCCCTACCGGCGGGGCTCTCTGAGTACCCCACCATTTGGGGCAGCGCTATGAGGGTTATAATCCCCTTTATCATCTATTGGGTGGCTTTGGCATGTTTAGCCCCATAGGACCCCTGCTTCCTGCCGGTGACACACTTTCTATGTGTCCCAGTCTGGGGCGGCGTGCATCTATGGGCTGACACGCCTCCCCTCCCTGGGGATACCCTCTATCTGTGATGGGGGTCTGCCTGGCCGTGTCCCCATGGTGACGCCGCACTTGGGGGCGGGACCGGGCGGATGCCACTCACTATGCGGAGTGCCTGCCCCTCGTACATGCTGGCGTTGTGGACACCATAGTGGAGGAGGTACTGGAGCTGTGCCCGGTTTGGGCGGACACTCCCCTCCTGCTGTGGCGCTGCCTGAGTGGAGGCGGTAAGCGGCGCGCATGTGCTGTTGCGCGCGGCTCACACAGCCCCCCCTCTCCTGCTCAGGTGTTCACAACTATACATCATGTTGTGGACTATATAGGGGGGAGGGGAACAGATGATGTATATGCTGGGAACTATCCACCACTACCCGGACGCCCTGTGTTTCCTCACCAACTTGTCCTGACTTTCAACAACTGGTATGTCTCTTTATGGTATTTCCTGATGGAAATAGTTCCTTTTAGTAATTTCTTAGCAATTTTTCAGTTCAGCTGGAGACCCTCTTAGCTCAGCACACTACAGTCCCGTATGTCCCGGTGGTGGATGGTTTTGTTTTCTTGCGTATGTAGCATCCTCAGATCCCCTGTGTTTTGCTTCCCCCCTGTAGACACCCACTGTACTTTGCCCAGTGGGTCACACCCACGGGTGACCACGCTGCTGTCCCTGAGAGGTGACACTTCGTTGCCTCCCTCGGACTGATCCTTGCGTTGTTTGTGGGGCTCGTTGGATGTGCTGCGCGTTGGATATTATAGATGGATATTTAGAGCCGTAAGGCCCCCGCTTATTCCCACGCTGTGCCCCGGTCTGAGCTGAGTGATCCCCCAGGCTGCCTGCTTTCCTGGTGAGTGCCTGTACACTTTGCCTACTGTTGTCTGATGGCTATAACTATATGTTAACCTTGCGAACTGCTATTGTTGGATATATTTTTAAAGTTATTCCTTACAAAATCAAATACTCATATTGTGATGATTCAATAATTGATTAACATACAGCCACTGGCTACCTTCTATCCGTAGCTAGTATATACTATGTTTTTTTCTATGTATGACAACTATAATCTGTTATCATTGTATTTTCTATAAATACATATTTGCATATTTACAGCTATATTGCATCATAGATTCAACTATCTCCCTGAAGAAGCCGCTCAGGTGAAACATGTCGGAGGGAATCTATTAATCATGCCAGCCTATATCGTAGATATATTCTATTTTTATCACTCTTGACCAAATATGTTTTTAATGCATTGTAAACTTGTTCTATTTTTATGAGGTCATCCCTATGTGTGTTTGTGGCTCTGACCCATATAGTGATTTGTATGTATTCTTATGCAATATTTTTTGATATATATCTAATAAACTGAATTTTAGACATACTGAGCTGTTTAAGTGCCTAAAAAGTCCCAATGTGGATGGAAGATGTGTCTTCTGTTCAAACCATTGTTTTCTCATAATTATTTATTGCTTTGAAAAAAAACAGTATAGGGTCACTTTAGGTTATAATTAAATGCAAAGCTTTGTTCCCTTTTGAAAACATTAGAAGATGGTTAAACCCTCTTGCCGTTTTTTGCCACCTTATTAGGGAAATGGTAATTTATTTCCTATTTTATAGACTCATTTGGGAATTGAGACAATGTATCCAATGTAAGAGAAAATCACTGTATACAGAAAAGTTACAGAAAGGCAGTGGTTGGTGGTTGGTTGGTTGGTGGGGAGTGCAAAGGTATTCTAGGGGGGGGGCAGGTCCTCATTCTTAACCTGTGTTTGAATAAGGAGGGGGGGCTAGATAATGTTCCTAAATAGAAAAGGGGGGCCCTGTAAGGAACGTTTAAGAAGCACTGCAGTAAGATATCTGCTGTATTCCTATTCTAGAGGCAATTTCGAATTTGCCTTGATTTCATATGATCAGGACAGTTAGAGATAGTCAATGAAAAGTTTTGCCTTTAATTCTAATTCAAGGTAAATCAGTCTAAAAGTGACTTAAGAGACGTTCAGTTTCACTTTGTTTATGTTCTCATACTGCTGGAATTTTTTTGTTCAGTTTCGTGTTTTCTATGCTGAGTATTTGTATTAAATGTATTACATATGTTTCACCACCTTGAAAGACAGAACTGAACAGTTTTGATAATACAAACCTGTCAGCTTAAGCAGAGGTGTCACATGTCAAAAAGAATGTCAGTGTGAGTTGAAATGTTTGATACTACAACAATGGGAATAATCATGTGATGATTGTAGGTGAACACGTTCTGCTAACGTACAAAGCATGTTTAAGTTCACTATCATTTATAGCACTTTTAATTTATATCCTGGTATTGGTCCACTGCACCACGGTACCAGTAATTAAAACCTTTCACTTAAAATTTTATTTAAAACTGCTTATTTAAAAATAAGGAAACCAAATATATTGTTATTGACTTGTTATGTATAAACAAAATAAATATATAAAAAAATATATATAAATGTATATATAAACACATTGGATTATTTGAATCTACTAATCCCATTTATTCTAAAACATTCCACAATTTGCCTGAAAAATCTGATGGTATTCCACAGCTGCTTTAGTAGTTTTGAGGTGTAAGGAGATTACAGGACAGAAGTTTAAGTGAAAAGTCAGAAAACACAAAGTAAGTTTTTTTCAGCATTAGCAGATCAGTAAATATTTTTAACTTTACGTGTTGCAAAGTGCATTAATGATTAGTAGTCTCCCATGTTATTGGTACATTCCTAAATGGAGTGAGAGGTCATCACTGCAAACTCTTCCCCAATGACCTCTTGATGCTCCTATAGTTTCCAGCAAAGATCACAATCAAATGATTGGTCAACACAGGCTAAAGGACAAGGGGCCCACATTATTGTAACAATGCGTTCTCTGTTTACCTGTAAATACAGTTGCTCGGTTGTAGTTGAACTATTTTGTTTACTCCCAGGACTAGATTAGCTATACAGCTGAAATCTGACTTTTACATTACATGACCCTTTTTTTTTTAGAACTTCCAGGTACTTCCAAGTAAAATTACATTTTAAACAAAGTAAAATGTATATATTGACCTAGAATTCTGAATAGTTTAGTGACATTTTTTTCTTTCAATTATCCCTTTTGAGATCAATACAAGAATTTTCTCATGCTTCTTGTTATACACCCCAAGGCTCCAAGCCTTCAAGTATACTGTGATAACAAATTTCCATGGTCATGATTCATTAAATAACCTTCTTACGCTCCTTAAACCCTTAAACCCTTAAACTGTTAAAATGTCTTTATTTATTTTTCTAGCAATAACTAAAAATGATATGTTTTAGCCCACACAATCATAAACATAAAACAGCAATCCTTAAATTATACACATGTATAGGTAGTTTTAAGAGGTAATTGTACACAAACTCTTCTACTGTAGTGCAAATGTCATATAAAGAGTTAATGTAAAAATAAATCCTTAAAATTGTTTAATCATTTATAACAAGTGAAACGAATTCTAGGTACTTTTTTTTAATAAAGATGTTATACTTTGTGACATTTTAAAAAAGAATTGTGTGACTACCTTTTGTTGTTTCTAAAAAGTCTAATTGTAGCCGTTAAAGTCCCCTTGCCTCTGTTTTTACAGAGGGTATACTGACCTTGGTGGTTTTTTCACACCCCAAGTCCAATTCTTTATAATAATTTATTATGGGATGTTGGCTACACTACTCCCAGAGCGAGACCTCTTCTTTGAATATAAAGAGTTAATGTAAAAATAAATCCTTAAAATTGTTTAATCATTTATAACAAGTGAAACGAATTCTAGGTACTAAAAATCATGGGACTTTCACTGGCGTTGTAAGGGTGTTTTTCTAGTGTTTTTTTTGTGATGAGAAAATGCCTTAACATTTAATAAATTAGCCCTATTAGGGCGTTTATTTGACATAATAGTGCTATAAAATGCCTAGAAATATTAACACAACATGGCCTTTTAAAATATTTTAGAAAGTTCTACTCTTCAGCATGCTCTCTGCACAGTTGAAAATCTTCCGCACTGTAATCCTCTCAGCTCTGATGCCCCATATTGTTACCTTCTCTGGAGAGGTTAATGCTTGAAACCATGAATAAGGCCCTAATTGAGTGAGGGGATGAGTAGCCTTATGAGGTTGTTTTTGTTTAATTCTGTTTGCGAAAGTTTTGTTGTGGAATTAGGAACTGTTGGATTTTTACATACTTGTGCATGTACACACGTAGATTTTCACCCGATTTTCCAGCTGGGAGGAGTAAGTGCTGGGACCCACGTGATGATGTCATCACACAGGGCCGCTCCTGCCGAGAATCTGTTGATATCTGCCGATCTGCAGATATCTGGAGATCAGCAGAAATTCTAAACATGTATGGGGGGCTTAAACCTTTATCTACATGTGTAGAAGATTTTATCTACATAAACAGGTATAATCTATAGTTTATAGACACATATGCATGTTTAAAGCTTACCTATCACAGGCTCTCTGACTGTCTATTATCAGCATATAGCACCCCTCTGGTGAGTGTTAGTGCTAAAGGGTTAATGTTTTCCTCTCTGGCAGGTGCAGGCTTGTTCAGTTTCCCTGATCTGATCTGCCCAGAGATAACATTTTGGCTGGTCAACAACCCAACTGCTGCTTGTTAACTAGATACATTTTGGAGGGAAAATATTAATTCCTCTGGATATGTCTAAAGTGTATTAAAAGGTTCAGCTCACTTAGGTTTGTGTCTTTAGTGACCCAGGTATCCCCCTTGGGGCCCTGTGTAGTCTGTGTTTCTTGTGACCCAGAGTTTGCCTTTGAGGCCTCTGTGTCAGAGTCTGCCTGAAAGAACTGAACTCTTCACCTCAAGATCAGAAAGCGCACCACAAGGTCCAGGAAATCTAGCTGTCTGGGGCTGCAGTTAATAAAAGTTTAACAGTATCAAACTTCTGTATTCAAGAACTGTCATTTCTGCTGCCCGGACCCAAACTATAATACATCCAGCGGGACCTTCAGGACCCATTGCTACACAATTATTATTATTATCTTGTATTTATATAGCGCTGACATATTACACAGCGCTTTACAGAGCATATATAGTTATATCACTAACTGTCTCTCAGAGGAGCTCACAATCTAATGTCCCTACCATAGTCATGTATAAGTAACTAACACGTAACATATGTCACAGTCTAAAGCTGGGCATAGACGTGTTGTTTTCTGCCCAATGCTGCAGCAGATCGGCCGGACACCCTTTGCAAATCAAAGTTTTTTTGTACACTACAGAACCACTTGAAACTCCTGTGCTGTTACCCTGACTTAACTTGGGGTATGTTTACTTTAGCGCTAGCTGGCTAAATGAATTACAAAGCCCATGAACATGCTATCATCATTGAGATGAAATTTAAAATTAAGTTGAAATTTCAACTTGAATTTGAACTTAACTTATGCAAAAACTACATGTGCTAGTAATACTTTCTTTGTAGTGTTCCCACAAGCCTTCTCTACATGTCTTTATGATAATGCCATATTCATTTGTTTTTACAATTCACTGCCAAAAAATGTGACCATTTAGACTAGTTAAAAATATGGGACTGGTTACTATGCTATATGAAACATGTCTCCTAAACTGACATTTAAATTGGATTGCATCTGGGTTGATATTTTCTGATATTGTCTAAACCCTTTCTGGATTATTGAAGTCTGCTGTTCTTAATCCCTATCCTTGCCCCTTTCTGTTCTCTTTGATTCTTTCTCTAGTTTACTGTACTCCTACAAGGTTTATCAGGGGTCAGTTCAATTTTATGAAGTTATTAGTTTGTCATTACTTATTCTGTGCATGAAACTCCATTTCACCAGTGCTAAATTACCATGTTGAAGTTAACATTTCCTTCTTTATTTGGTGTACATTCCTCATGATTGCTCATTATTATGACAAAATGTAATGTATACTTTGCTGCTATATTGCATTGCATTACCATGTTATGGGGGTCCTTTTTCATTTTCGTTCATTTCTTTCTTGAAATTAATACAAAAATTATTACAGGAAAAAAAGTGTTAATGGTCAGGGGATTAATTATACACCTACAAATTTAAACCAGCCAAAGATTAATTCCATTATATCATGGAATTAAAAAGGTTTACTGAGCATAACAGTAGTGTCATTATGCAGGATAAAAGCCAATAGCATCTATTATTTATCATAGAAAATTATCAAATGCTTCCTGCTTAAGGAGTAACTTCCAGGTTCAGCTTTAATTCATTAAATTGTTCATAAGGGAGACTTCAATGGCACTTACAGTATAAACAGTCTGGTTATATCTACAACATCAGTAAGCCTCACACAAGCAGTAATGTGTATATATATATATATATATATATATATATACAATATTGTGTGTTGAGTACAATACAATATAAGTCCTACCTCCAAGGCCATGTTTTTAAATCTGATCTCTATCTGGAAACAATAGTGCCTGGAAAGTCCGGAAACATCTTAAGCTAGGTATACACAGTTTGGTTTTAGCACAATCGATCTTGATCTTTTCATCGAACATCGACCGTAATTTAATGCAAAGTAGTACCACATAAAGAGTTTGATCGGCAATCGACAATTTTAGTTTCTATGCAAAAAAACAGGAAATAGTAATATATAAATGTGTTCATCAAATAAAATTGCCTCAAAAAATTATTAAAACGCTATGATTTATTTATTTCGATTGTTTTACAATCTACCCAAATTTTCCAACATGTCCCATCACTTTTCGACCGATGTTTTGAACAATTGTCTTCGATCGAACTATGTACACAGTATACAATTTAAGTTAGATAGATGTAAACGTTAATAGTTTTAAGTTGATTAAATGCTAAAATCGAAGCGTGTATGCCTAGCCTTACTCATTGTTAACCCTAATTTATTTCATTACATATTCTCTCTCCACAACGTGTTTGTCTTTTCTAGTATTCAAGTAGTTTCTCTCTAGTAAATCATTTCCATTTACCATATAGAATGGGTGAGACTTTTTAGCATTAGCATTTTTACCTTAGCCTTTGTTGTTTTGAGTACATCGCTTAAGCTTCCTGCCCGATTCAAAAGCTGATCGGCCGCCGTGCACGTTCCCGCAATCGATCAGCCATCAGGTCAGCAGAGAATCAGGTGCACTCCCTGATAATATTGACCAGGAATCAGTGCGATCCGACATGCTGGTAAATTCATAGCCGATCCCATTTGCCGTTCCCATCCGAAGTAATGGCCAGCACACAAAGGGTGCCCGGACGATTCTCTGCACTAGCGGACGTGCATGATGACGTCATCACGCCCGCTAGGTCTGCCCGGCAGTCGTCGGGAAAACGACCTGTCTATGCCCAGCTTTACGCATAGATAGATTATTATTATTATCCTACTAGATCATTCATCAAAGAGTCTATGGTAGACTGGTATATGCAAAAATGTTAATTTTGAAAGGGTATACTAGGATGTATAAGTGAAGGATAACAGCAAGAGGTGCTCTAGGTTCAACTCTGCATTTTCCAGGCCTCTGCTTTTGCTGACAAAAGCCTGTTTATAAAGTTCAGTATCTTAAGCTAAAAATGTACCACAATGTTAAATAAATCCTAGTAGTGACCTCAGGGAGAGAACAACACAAAACCTAATTTCTTTTCAAATTAAAGATATAAAATACACCAGACAGTGGCATCAGGGGCATTTCAAGCATTTAGAGGGCCTTATGAAAAATGTTGAAATATTTTAGAAACTCTACTCTTCAGCAGGCTGTCACAGCATTGTAATCCTTGTGGTTCTGCCGTGTGATTACGTGAGCTCTGGGGTCAATGGGTCCTATGCACCCGGCCACTCTGGTGATGCTGAAGCTGTTGTATCATCATTAGAGGCTGCTGTAGCTGAAAATCAATGAAATTCCATCACAAAGGTGAAAGTGGACAACAACCAAACAAAAAGGAATATGGTATGTAAACAATAGATTAAAGGGATTTATATACTCTAAATAACTGGGCATCTTCTTTGACAAGATTAATAAACTTATATTAATATTCTATAATACGTACAGTAAAATTGGAATTTGTGTCCATATGGTTCTATGGGCACATATGCCTTACAAAAAAAAAACTTAAAGCATATTTTTTTATAGATATGATGGCAGCCAGACTTTCTGTGTAAATATACAGATTCACATATTTGTCCACTCGTTCCTATTGTCCTCAGGTGTACAAAAAGTCCACATTATGTTAAGAGTTCTATATATATGAACTGCTATTCTAAATCAATACCTCCTCGGTTATAATAAATTCATTTACTTTTTTGTTTTGTGTCTTAATAAATTGCAGTAAAAACTCTGCCCACATCCTTTTGTATATGGTTTAGTGTGAACCATAATTTGGTAGAAGTGTTTTGCAAGACAAATGAGATCTACATGACTACACTGATTAATACAGATATAAAGTTGATGAGAAAGACTTTTGTAGGTAGATTATATAACCTTCTGTACCTTTATTGCTCTTCCGAAGGTAGCAAACATTAAGGCCATGTTCACATGCCATGTTATTCATTTTTGCATGCGTTGACACATGTTTATTCATTTATAAAGTTTTTTTTTTTACCACTGTGAGCCATTAATCTGCTATATTCTAGAAATATGCTATATAAGTTAGATACTAGTGTAGGGGTGTCAAACTCGAACACAGAGCATGCAAAAATCAAAAACATGGGCCAACATTTATATTTATTGAAAAAATGTCTACACTTATGGAAGTGTTTATGTCTCACCGAATTAAATGATGAACCGTTTCATATGGAAACATATAAATTTGCTTAAACATTAAATCTGGAACATGCGAACCCCAATGGAAAACAATACAGATTTACGGCCTTAATATCTTTAAAAAATAAAAAAAAAGCATCCTGAACGCCAAATATAAATAAACTGCTGACCAGATTAGGCATCTAAGCTGGATTGTGACACCTCTGCACTAGGGCATACCTATATTTTTACAGAAGCATAAACTAAATATTGCCAAAGCAAGGAAATACAACATCATTCCTTCTCAAAAGTTCAATTTTAAAAAGTTACATGTGAAACATTTTTCACAAATCCAAATGACATTCAAAATGATTAATTTATACCCCTAGATCATTAACTACCTGGAAACGATTGAAGTTCAGATTGAAGTGGTCTATGTTGTTATATCAAATCTAATCCATCCAGAAGAAACACCACAAACATCGACGATTATAAAACGATTTTGGCACAATCGATGATGATTTTCCAACATGTCCGATCAAAATTCAATACATTTTTCTGCCTTCATCGAACAATTATAGTCGATCGTACCATGTGGGCATTTCTCGATTTTCGTTCAATCGATTAAAAAATTAATCTAATCGAGCATCGAGCACTCCAACACATACTTTGTCCTCTTGTTTTTTCTTCTGTTTGACTTTTTGTAACCTAAAATCCCTTCTAGACACAATTCGCCTAATTCCCTACACCGCCCAAATACAGGAAACATTTAGCCCCAGCGTATCCCCCTTACTCCCCCGCAATTCTCCACTATCTAATAGATGTCTAAATTTTTGGGGCCAAAAGTGACTTGTATTTGGAACTATTTATTCCATCTACTGTGATAAAAGCCCCACTTTCAGCTGAAAAAGCACTCCAAATATCAAAATGTCACCACCACGCTTTAACATATGGGGATGTTCAATATATATATAAGGCTAATACACTATACACATACATGCATAGTGTATGCATGTATGTCACCAGCAGTGTTAGATAATGCAAACAAGGCTTGACAATTGTGTGATTAACATATACTTTGAGACATGTCTTTCATACTGACATTGTAGCTTTTTAGAATGCAACACCCTTAGCGTCCTTACATGCCTGAGGAATTTGTTAACACGGTTGTTTGTGAGATGGTTCTACTTCATATAATCAGCACAGTGACCGCACAGGATTTTTATTTTATAGCATCAAATTATACACTAATTTTTCTTTATATTTCTTATGAACTTACAAATGTCACAGTAAAGAAATGGCAATAATTCATATCACATTGTTACAATTTAGTGTTCCTAAGCAACCAATACACCATATCTCTGACATTTGGAAAAAGCCAAAATTTAAGTGGTATATTTCCAGAGACGCAGATTTTTCACCCTCAGCGCTTGGATCAATTATCAATGTCACATATGTACGCCATCTGATATTTTTATGTATCAGAGAACACTGGAGAATATTAACGTCATGGTTCTCCTCCTCATTCTTAGTGGTATAATAATAGGATGTATTTTGCATTAAAAAAAATTTAAAATTGTATATGTTTTGTCTTTATATATTATATTTTCATGTAATAAATAGCTGGCACAGAGAACCAGGTTCTTCATTAATATTAGAAATTCTTGGCATTACTGTTTGAACATTTGTTTTGGACAGCTTTTCAAACATGAAAATCTTCCATGTTGTAATGTTGAAACATTCAGACACAAAGAGCTGGGTTAGATCTGGAGCAGTATGGAAAAATATAAAACCATTGTCTAAGAAAGCTTCAACACTACCCTTAGCATCGGTAGTGATACAAGAGAGGAGTAGGGGACCTTTAAAATCTTCTATTGCAATGGAACACAAAGTGCTTATTATGGATGGAATCAATAATTATTTGTAAAATGCTACAATGCTCATTTCAGGTATTGCTGAATTTTCTAATTCCGTTCTGCTGACCCTATATCATACTAAACGAGATCCCCTCATAGAAAAGCTTAGGGGGTGCAACAGCCATTACTATTTTAAACCAATGATCACAACAAATGACAAAAAATGATATACGACGCACTGGGCCATAAGACACACCCAAAATTTGAAGAGAAAATTAGGAGAAAATAACAGAGACACAGCCATATAGATTTCAAGTGAATATACAAAATGTTCCAGCAATGTAGGCATGACTGGACCATGCAGTATTCACTCTGTATTCCTCCAGACAAAAGGCCAGTCCCAGGAGGGAGGTCATCACTGCAGTAGAGTGTCAGGGCTGAAAATTTAGCATGTGTCCAAACACTAGCAGTACACGTTCTCTAAACACTGACCAACTTATGAAGAGGCACAGTTTACAATCTGGCACTGAACAACGTACCCACTAGCAACTATTTACATATGGGAGAAGATATAAGTCTTTGTCACAAAATGTATTTATTGCAATGTAAATACACAATTTATGCTATCTAATTGTAAAATGTGTCTCTCCATTAGTTGGTCAGTGTGTTCAGAGAATGGGTACTGCTAGTGCTAATGCAGGCTTTTTAGCTTGGCTGGAAGGAAAGAAACACGTTTCTGTCTCCTGGGATGCAGAGCTATTGCTCCCAGGTAGTGATGGGCGAACTGCCCGCAAGGCGGACAGTTCGGCCGCGAACAAGCATGTTCGCCCTCCTTCTCGCTGGCGGACAGTACGGGTGTTCGACCCGCCGTGTTCGCCAGCGAGAAGGAGCCCTCTATTCTTCCTCCGGTGGGATCATTAGCAGCGAGATCCCGCCGCAGGAAGAATATTTCACTAAAGACCGGGTAGAGAAACCGGTCTATGAGTGAAAATCCGGCTCATAAACCCGGATGTGACGTCTGTGACGTCACATCCGGTTAGAACAACCAGGAACTATGCGTTCCAGGTGCCAGGTCAGTGACGTCACATCCGGGTTTCCCGCCTCTAGGCTGGGAATTTGAATCTGTCCACGAACGGGCAGACAGCGGACTTTTTTAAAACTCCGCTCCGCCCGTTCGCGGACAGACACGGCCAAAGTTCGGCCATCACTACTCCCAGGATGGTCCCAACCATTTTTTTTAACATATTCAGACCAAAAGACGCAGGGACACTTTCCCATTGATTTTAATGGTAAAAAAACTGTGTCTTATAGTCCAAAAATACAGTAATATCAACATGTCAGACTCAGTACAAGCCCTACACACAAGAGCTGGTTGAAAGATACCTTGTAAAACACAAAATATTAGGAATAGTAAAATCCAGAATAAATTCTCCAGGCACTGCAAAATTAAAGGTATAACTAGTGCTGGGTACTAAAATGTATACCCAAGTAAACTAATGTTTCAGTATTTTATGCCTGCTAAATAGAGGTGTGCCAAAATCGAAATGTTTTTTTTATGGCCTCCTTAGTACTTTTTCTTAAGTGTATCCAAATGCACATGGTCACAGTTGTAAGTCTGTGCCCCAAGTCTCCATCCCACTAAATCACTACAGTATACAAACTTCAGTATACAAACTTCTCCCCTTACAGTCCTCCTTCTCCCATATGATAGGCTCCTGGTATAGTACCAACCATTAAACTCCTGTAATTATAGTGCTCTTTCATACTGTTCCCATTGGCCTCATAAAATAATGCTCAAGTTTGTGATTCCACCCCAGTGCAGAGTAGTGAATATTCTGGGAGGTTATATTCACCTGCTCCAGATCCCTGTTCTTTTTCAGATGCCATCAGTTTTATAGGTCATACTGACCTGATTATTGTCACATGTTTAGTAATTAGCAAAACTGAGAAATGTTTCCTGCAGTTTGTGAAACTGAGAAAATGTCAGCAACATGCATGACCATAGGAAGCAAAACGGCAACACCAGGTAATTAGAAAAATTTTGTCATGGTCTTGACAATAATAGAAACCTGACCTGGAAAGGCTGGGCTGATGATGGGTGTGGTGTTTCATACTGGGATATCGTCCAACTTAAGCAATGACATTTCATGTGCGGAAGTAGGACTGTAGCCATAATTTTAAGCAGATTACACTACAAACAATAATCAAGTTGTACTTTGTAAGTCCTAAAGCAAAAATAATAATTCAATAAGATGCTGGGAAGGATGCCTTTTCCTTCAACACTTGAATCCCCCATTGTTGAGGGGAGACATGGTCCTGATAAAGTGAAAGATGATGTCTAGGGCCCTTGTGTTCATTGCCACCAAGGCTGTATTCTTGGATAAAGGTATGATTAGAGGATTAAACTAGACCTATTGCTTTTTTTACATGCTTATGCATTTGCAATAAGTAATAATGTCCCTCACGGTCCTTCACGTCACCTTCTCTCTGATGCGTTGCCACCCCGAAAGCCTTGCATATAAATATGGAATCTCTCAAACTATTGCATTGAACATCAGGTAATTATGTTTTTAAGTGCTACGCTATCAACGTGCCAGCTCAGTGTTTTTTTTTCTTCTTTTTGCCTTAAGGTGGGTTTACACGTGTAGATTTTTTCTTTAATCAACTGCCAATTAAATTTTTGTACGATGTCGTTGTCGAAGATGGTTCGTTCATTTTACGAATGTAGATTATTTGTTTGTCCATCGCCGATATCAAATGAAAATACATTCAAAATTACAACGACAGATACAAATTTTCCAACATGTCCAATGACCTCTCAAATGATTTTGTTCGAGGTCGAACTAAATTTATCCATCGAACACATTGGCCATTCTAGATTTTTGTTCAATCAACCAAAAAATCGTTTGTTCTCTGTTGATCCAACGAAAAAATCTACACATGTAAACCCACCTTTACAGCACACATTTAGAAAAAAAGGTGGATCCATTCAAGAAATGCATGTGGTGTGTTATGCTTTGTCTTTCATCTGATAATATGGTAGTTTTTTTGTTCGAAAGGCTGTTTTCATTTACATGAATGTTAGACCTGATGAGCTTTGCTGAGATCTGTCATTAGAAGAATGTTTTGGAATGTATATGATACTAAAAATTGTGTAAATGCTTAGTTTTGTATTGAATCCTTTCCGGCCGTACACACAAGTTACGTTTTCATGTAATCCATGTTACTAGGTTATTATCTTTCAGGTTACAAATGATGTAATGTTTGAGGAATGGGTATAAAGTCCATGTTTTAGAATTAACAAGGTTTGCTTTCTCTATTCACTGTTCAACTTGACGTATTGTCGTGCTGAAATAGAATTGGCAGCCAGATGATATAATGATAAAGGAGACTGAATATAGTCAGTCATATATATATAAATATATTATAAAATATAAGTTGCACTTATCTCTAATATTATATTAAATAGAATTACATTTATTAAATATTCTATTCTATTTAATAGCAAAACTTAGAATTTGGCAGAATTTTAAACACTTGCACTACATATGTCTGTTGGCAATATCAGAATTATTTTTTTATTTGTGGTACAATAAAGTCATTCTATACTATGTCTCCTTGCCCTCTGTGCTAAATAAAAAGTAATCTTTAAGCCTAAACAATTTTAGTGTAATCTCAGCTAGTACCAATGGGAAACAAGTTCATAGTCCATTTCTTTTTTTTTTTTTTTTTCAAAAGTCCATTTCTATTACAGGTTCATTGTTAAGTGCACGGTTATAAGAAAAGCGGTTGTTCGCTGTAAACAAGTGTCTGCCTCAACCATTTATCCTTCTGCTGTCTCCGTTTGTTCATTCATATATAATGATATACTCTGAATGCTATCATAGTAAAAATGCTGAGTCTGTACTAGTATGTCCTTGCACTGAAATTAGATCCATTTATTTTTCTACCTTATGCGAAACTTGTGAAATACATACAGTGTATATATATATATATATATATATATATATACATATATAAAATTTTTAGATCTTGAGTATACATCCACTTTAACATATGCAAATGGTAATTATTAGGACATAGCACGTGCTATGGTTATTTTAGTAGCATTAAGCCAATGATTTTCCCTTCATATGTACTTCATACTAGTAGTACTAGAAGTTTTTGCTTCATATGTACCTCATACTAGTACGAGTAGTACTAGAAGTATATTTATACGTCTTCTGTTGGAAATTCCCCAAAACGTGTTGTCACTGTAGGAGTTTGCTCCTGTATCTGAGATATGTTAGTGACTCCAAAAGGTTACTTCTTCTCTCTAAGGTTCTCTGAGAAATGTTTGTTCATCTTTGTTGTGACATTCCAATGTAGTAAGTCAGCAGCACTGTCCACTGAGGTCATTCATCAAGTAGAGCATTCATTATTTTCTCCATACAATTTAAAATGTGCAAGCAAACAGTATGTGGAGAACTGTCTTTCAAAAGGGGAGCTCGGAATGAAATTTTCCTTTTAAAGTGAAAAATAAATTTTATAAAAAAAATTTTTTTTTTAAATCAAATGTGAATGTTTAGGTCTCGCCTAAACAGGCCATTCAAATTACAATGTCTGCAATTACTACCTTTGAGGTTTTATTCTTTATTGTGATTGATTATTGTAAGTCAAACAAACTGAGAACTTTGAACTATAAAAACAATAAAAAAACAAACAAACCCAAAATGAAACTCAATAAAGGCCCCCATACACCTTACAATCTTACCATACAATTTCTGTACAATACACTTTTCTTCTACCAAAACCATGTAATATGAGGACCTTTCTAATCCTTCCAATCACTATGTATTCTTTCAGGGTGGACACTATACTACGTAGTTGTTGGTAGATCTGATGGAAATTGTATGGAGTGATCTAAAGGTGTAGGGGGGCTTTAGACACCAAAACCTCCTAAGATGTAAGAAGGGCCTCCCAATGCAAACAGTAGGGCCTCAACCTAAAATCTATAGACAAGATAAGTTCTCTTTAGTGGAGCATGGGCCATAACTCTCCTACCTTGAACAATGAGGGCTTTTAAGGTTAAACATTCTGGAACTGAAAAACTATCTGAAGAAACTCGCACAACTGGACAGTTGACATCTTCTTCTTGACCACATGCAAAAAGGAACATTTAATCCCACAAGGACTTAAAATACGGAATCCTACGTTACATACTTACAACAGCAGATTTGCAGAACTTTTGTGTACAAGGAGCTCTGAAAGACTGTGTAATAAGGTAATCAAAATATGCTACAGCCTAAAGAAAACCATTAAAGGGAAAATAACAGACACAACAAGACTTCTGGAAAGTGACAACACTGGCATGAAAGACAAACTACAAACTTTCTACAAGAGACTACAGGGAACTCTAATTAACATCAAGAAGAAAAAACTCCAAAGACTGAGACTGAAATCTGGATGCCTCCACTCCAACACACAAGATGCAAACTGTGTTGTTAACCTATCTTCATACAAACCCACTGATACAGAAATAGCTGTTCTTTCTAAAGGACTAACATTTTGTCCAGCAAAAGCCATGGACAAAATCAATCTATGCAGTGATATGGAGGAATTTTTTAGAAAACTGAAACTGAAAGAATACTTTCATGACAAAATGGATCAAAACACAATACAACCAAAAACAAACAACAATTCCAAAAAAAAGACTGCATGGACCCCAAGACCAGGACTGAACCCCACTCTGGACAAATATATTGAGCGATTCAAAGAGTAACTGATAAAATCCTGCATAAAAAAGAAAGGCCAGCAAAAAACATATCACCACCAGAACAA